>CM045493.1:44084010-44577127 GCA_024704745.1 Rosa lucieae | reverse complement strand
TGACAACGAAAATAGTTGAAATTTTGACCATAACAATTTTTTCTTATCATGATAACATCCTACGGTCGATTTTGATAAAGTTTATTTCCTACACATTGTTGCTCATGGAAGGTATATTTTTCATTACATGCAACTAATTAGTTATACCACATTAGTAGACTTTTCATCACTCATGGAAGGTATACTTTTTAATACAGCAAAAATAAGTTAGACCACATTTGTAGGCATATATGGATTTTGTGCGATAAAAAAAATGGAAACTTGAAATCGATAAATTTGATATTACTCATCTATTTATAGTGTATTAATAGGTAATGTGCAAAAAAAAATTAACCCAATTCGTCGTCATTTCTACATCAAATAAAGTGGTCAACCCTCAACATACTTACACGTCCCTAAGGGGAGCTGAACCACGAGGAGATAAAATTCCTGAAATTTGTACATTAGTTGATATAAGTCATACCTATGAGAGCGTGAGAGCTAACAGATCGAAAAAATAAGTTACGAGTGAGTGGTTATGAGCATATTAACTTTATGTGGTATTTAAGATTTAGAGTTGACCTACTAGATCGAGACCCAAATGACGATCAAAATAGTTGAAATTTTGACCATAACCATTTCTTCTTATCATGATAACATTCTACGGTCGATTTTGATAAATTATATTTCCTCCACCTTATTGCTTATGGAAGTATACTTTTTAATACAGCTAATAAACAAGTTAGACCACATTAATAGACAGAAAGATTTTGTGCGATAAAAAAATGGAAACTTGAAATCTATAAATTTGACATTACTCATCTATTTATAGCGTATTAATAGGTACTGTGCAAAAAAATTAACCTAATCCATCGTCGTTTCTACACCAAAAAAAGGGGTCAACCCTTAACATACTTACACGTCCCTAAGGAGAGCTAAACCACGAGGAGATAAAATTCCTGAAATTTTTACATTAGTTGATATAGGTCATACTCACGAGAGTGTGAGAGCCGACAGATAAAATAAAAAGTTGCGAGTGAGCGGTTATGAGCATATTAGTTCTATGTGGTATTTAGGGTTTAGGGTTGACCTAGAAGATTGAGACCCAAACAACATAGCTGAAATTTTGATCATAATTATATATTCTTATCATGATGACATCCAACGGCCGATTTTGATAAAGTCTATTTTCTCCACATTGATTCTCATGGAAGGTATAATATTTGTTACAACTAATAAACAAGTTAGACCACGTACATTAGTAGGCACATTAGTCAGCCCTCACACTCTCGTGGGTAGGGGGTCTAGTAACCTATGTCAAAATTTCTAAATTTTTATCTCCTCGTGCTATTGCTCCCCTTAGGGTTGACCTCTTTGACCACTGTCGAATTGACGTCGGATCGGCCTATTTTTTTTACACAGTACATACTTATATGTTATAAATAGATGGGTAATATCAAATTTATCGATTTCTATTTTAGAATTTTTAGATCGCACCAATTCTTTATATGCCTAGTAATGTAGTATAACTTGTTTATTAGGGGTATTAAAAACTTAAACCCTCCAACACCATCATGGTTGAGGAAATGGAATTTATGAAAATCCACTGTTGGATGTTGGTCAAAATTTCAGCTTTTATCGTCGTCATTTGGGTCTCGATCTATTAGGTCAACCCTAAACCCTAAATACCGCATAACACTAATATGCTCATAATTGATCATCCCTCACACTCTCATGGGTAGAGGGTCTAGTAACCTATGTCAAAATTTCTAGATTTTTATCTCCTCATGCTATAGCTCCCCTTTGAGAAGTTTACGTCTACAAAGGGTTGACCGCTTTGACCACTGTCGAATTGACGTTAGATCAGCCTCATTTTTTTACACAGTACATACTTATATGCTATAAATAGATGAGTAATGTCAAATTTATCGATTTCCATTTCATAATTTTTGGATCGCACCGTCTAGTAATGTAGTATAACTTGTTTATTATGGGTATTAAAAAACAACCATCATGATGGAGGAAATTGAATTTATGAAAATCCACCGTTGGATGTTATTACCATAACAATATATGGTTATGGTCAAAATTTCAGCTTGAGTTTTTCTATTGGAACCTCCAAATTTACTCACTTGACATCTATGCTTTTACACCTCTTATCAAATTTTCAAATACTAAATTTACTTACTAACCTCACTAAACTTCCTCAAATAACCTCACTCATATAATTTGCAAACAAATTATTATCTTTAAAATAAAAAAATTTAGTCATTTCAATGATTTAATCACTCTATAAATCTTAACTAAATATACATTTCTTAATCAAACATGAGTTTCAAAAATTAATGTCTAATCAATAAGAAAATCCCATGAACTATTATTAAAAAAAATCTATTTTAGATGTGCAAAAAAAAAATGAAGAAATTATTTGTTTTTATTCTAAAAAAAATCATTCATTTTTTTAATGTTTATTTTTATTTTTTCTGTATTTTTTGTACCACATGATTAATTATTTAAATTTTTTTATTTTTATTTTTTTCAAATATAATGGATTGACTTAGATTTAGGTAATAAATCATAAGAGGATAATTTTGTTTTCCCTCACCAATATGCGTTCAACATATATATCATACATTTTTATGTCACATGATCTTAATACATTTTATATAGAGTGTTTCTATTTGGACCTCCAAATTTGCTTACTTGACCTCACTCTATTATGAATTACTAAATGACATTTATAACCTCCTATAAAATGACTATTAAGGACAATATTATACCAAAAAAGATATTATGTTTATTTTCTCTAGAGTTTCCAATTTAATAATATTATATTACATTCTTTATTATTTTCCTTATATATTTTCATTTTCCAATTTCACTACAGACTTATTAAAGCATTTATATATATATTTAATAAGAATTAAAACTAATAGATCATATGACATAAAAATTTCTATCATTTGTTGAACGCATATTGGTGAGAGAGAACAAACGAAATTCTATTATGACCTAAATCTAAGTCTATCATTATATTTGCAAAAAAAAAAAATGCTAGGAATTAAAAAAATTATGAAATATTTAATCATGAGGTACAAAAAATAGAGAAAAAAGGTCAAACAATAAGTATAAATGATTACTCTTTTTTTTTTTTTGCACAGTTAAAACAGAAATAGTTAAAAATAAAAAAAAAGAATAGTTCATGCTAAAACATTTTCTCGTTAGTTAGAAATTAATTTTTGAAACCCAACACCTTATATTTGATTTTTTTATTAAATAAGATACTTATGTTGTCTGATTAAGGAATGAACATTTAATTAAGATTTATAGAGTAATTATATCATTGAAATAGCTAAGTTTTTTATTTTAAAGATGAAATTCTTTTGCAAATTATATGATTGAGGTTATTTGAGGAAGTTTAGTGAGTAAATTTAGTATGTGAAAATTTAATAGGAGGTGCAAAGAGTACGGAGGTCAAGTGAGTAAATTTGAGGTTCTAATAGAAAAATTCATACGCAATTCCAAGCATGAGACGACACGTGGCATCCATCTGCACACACCGTTGGGCAATTATATACAGTAGGTAGGTAAGAGGAAAACGCAAAGGAGAAGGTAGCAGATGCTGATGGAGATGGCGAGGAAAGCTAAGAATAACGCGAATGCGAAGATGTTTCTCTGGATGATTACCTCCTTCTCCTCCAGTCTGGCTCCCACTTCCACCTCACCGTCAGCCATCTCAATCAGGTTCCTTCTCTTCTTCCTCTATCGAGCTCCTCAATTCCATTTTCATCATAATCGAATTTCATTTTGATTCCGGAGTTTCGTTTTCCCGATCAGATCATCAGCATGCACGGCTACAAGAAGATCCACAAAGTTCACAAGGTTGATTAATCCCTCATCAACTTTATTTTCTCTAATTTCGTCGAAATCGATCCACCGGAAATTTAACTACGATATACGTTTTTCGCCATTTTTGGACTGTGTAGAAGCTTCTGAGCACGCCGTGAACTCACTGCAGCTGGTGAACCCGTGCCGCTCCACGCTTAGGGACTACATCTCGCCGTTGTGACGACGAAGATGGAGGACGTCTTCGCCGACCTCAGCGATCTCAACTGGCAAGACTGTTGCATCACCTCCATCCAACCCTCAGTTCGTGGGAGGACCAGTCCCCTCCTCCCCGAAACGGCGCCGTCCAGTTCCAACACTACTCGCCGTCCACCGCAGCCCACAGCGTGATCGTTTCTGCTCCCGGACCGACCAAAAAGAGATCGGCGAGGAAGAGGAAGCGGACTGCTAAAGTGGCCGATCTGGTAAATTTCGCCTAAGCCTAGGGGTATTTCCGTCTATTAGTTTTTTCACGACTAGTGCGTGTCGAGGGTATTCGGTCCTTTCGCCATTAGCAACGAGTTCGTGGCGTGACAACTGGAATCTTTGTAGTTTTTGGGCACTGGATTTTCACTACAAAATTGATTTGGTATTTTACTTTTTTTGTAAGAATTTTAAGCACTATGGTGTTCTTACAAGACCAACAAATAAGCACAAAGTTGAAATTGACTAATAATATTTTTGATGATTGATGAGGAATCAACCCAAAAGTCACACCAAGAACAAGTTCATTACCCCCAATTCGAAAGAAACAACAATAATGTAAAGCAATTACAGGTAAATTATCTGAAACCCATCCTGAGAGACTTGGATTTGGAGTTGGTGACTTGGATGGTGGTACTGTTAGCCTCCTCAATTGATTTCCTTTTTCTAGGATTTGAGGCAGAGGAGGGAGTAGTTACTCTTGGATTTGGTTGGAGTGCATTGGTGTTTAATTCGTATTGCCAGAGGTAGAGGTTGGTAATGTCAGCAAGAGGCTTCCTCCTCGACCTTAGTTTCTTACATTTCTTCTTCCAAGACCCAGACGATGACAACGACCCAGTTTGAGGAAATGGGCTGGTCGACTTTGCATCGGCAGAAAACAATGGGGGGATGTTCTCTTTGTTGCTGTGGACCTGGTCACAGCAAGCATTGGCCTCCATTAGCAATGGTTAGTGTTTGAGATTTGTGAGAGATGCTTTTGGAGATGGAGGAGTTGGGTAGGGAAGGAAGGAGTGAGAGAGCTATTTGTAAAGTCTGCAATTCAGTGATTTTATTTTGGAGGGATGTTCGAAAGTTTTCATTGTTTTCTAACTTTTCTGTATTTTCAGGTAAAAGGCGGGTAAAAGTGTTGGGTTTCGAATTTTAGTTTCAAGGAGGGAATAGTTTTATAAATTCATGTGCCAGTTGCAGACTCGGGGATTAGGGAGGGAAGGACAAGAGGGAGGGAGGGAGTATTTTATTTATAAAATATTGATCTGGTTTTTACCAAATTTGGCCAAAAATACAAAACTAGAGGCTCGGGCGGGAAATCCCAAAAATAGATCTGAAGTTTCAAATGGCGGCGTTATTAACTTCTAGTCAAATGATCAGCCGTCTAAAACTCTAAATCAAGCAAACTTCAAAAGATTTTTTCTTTTCTTTTCTTTTGGAACAGAAATTTTATAAGATGTTAAATCTCAATACATGTTCGATTATATGTGTTATCAATAAATTGTACATTTTATATTTTATATATAGATGTCAATTTCTCTTGAACCTACTATACTGTTTCAGACCGTGGGAGAATGGTAGAACGAATTTATTACGTGCAACACAACGATGAGCAATTCTATTGCTGTGACACAACATAATCCTGTGTAGTGGAAGCCTCCGGTTCAGGGCATACTGAAAGTGAACTTTGATAGTGCATCACCAGTAAATTGGGGGTGATTTTTAGAGACGATCAAGGTGCGATGAAGAGGAATTTGTTAGTACATTATTGGTGTGGTCTTCTATAATTAATTACGGAATATTGATAGCTCATTCCAACAATATGTCATCACTAGACAACTCTTTTGGGGGCCTCTAGGTCTCAATTTCATTATTGAACAATTTTGAAAGTTTGCGCCATGAATGATTTTTTCTCAACTAGAAAAAATACTTCGTATAACAAATTTTAGCTGAGATCTAGTATCCATAATTATTACACACAAGACATGCCAAGAAACCCTTGATTGTGAGACCTTGAATTTTTTGATATGGTTGTAATTTTTTTTTTTCCGTTGTAGTTAAGATATGACTTGAACAACTTAATAATAAATGGTGACATTATCTATTTGGATGATTACAAGTTTATAGCTACTTGTCATTCACCTTAGTAACGTGTCAATCTTTCATAATCTTCTCGCTCCTTCACCTCGGTACACAACCCTTCCATCTGACTTCAAGTTCCTCTAAAACCCAGCAAAAAATTCCATGATTTATGTAGCCTAAAAGAACCTTCAACATTTCTGAATATCACGTCTATTGAATACCAATTGAGGAATCTACAAGAACCTCTTACTACTATTGCCGTCAGCCAACTTCGAGGCTTAGAGACTACATCTTTTGATATTCATTTCATCATGACTTCTTCATGAAACTTGTTTGAAATTGTGTCTTCTCTGCTGTTCTTGAAAATCATGATAATCCAACGGTTAAATCATTCCCAATCAAGGTACGATTTCTTACTGTTCATCGAATATCCTATTATGAGATACCATTGTTATTTGATTCTAATTCGAGGTTTTATGCCATATTTCCTTTAAGATTCAGTTTTTCCTTGCAAGGTTGTGTTCCTATACCGCTGATGAGTTCAATTCATGAAGCTCTTCCATCTTGAGCCAAATTCCAGAAATTTGATGATTGATAAGTGTTGACTTGTTTCATGCAATTTCACATTTCCTTTGTTCATTCGCCATTTACAGCTTTGAGTTCATCAATCTTGTGAATCATGATGTCCTCTGAACTCAAGCTAGCTCATAATCTTATCTGTTTTTTTCTCTAGTGGAACACATATTCTTGTATTGTTGATGTCATTAATAAATTTCATGTTTCTGACCTTGTGAATCTGTTTAGACAAATTATCTACGGTATTGTTTTCTATTTAATTTTTGTTGATCCCATTTCATATTACACATCCAAAAGATTGTATTAGAAAATTTGATAATACTCTATAATGATTAACATAGTTGCTGATGCAATGCATGCATTTGAAAAAATATCCAACCGCTCAAATGATTTAACCGTTGCAATCCAACGATAGAAAATCAAGCAGCTGATCGGGGATTGAGGGTACACCTGTAATTGCAAAAACAAATAAAGAATTCAAATAAGTATAAAGTATTATTTACAAAAATAAAGCAAAGAAAAAAAATATATACAAGTAAACACAAAAGGGTTTAGGATTATAAAATAAAAAATTAAAATAAAGAAAATAAAGAAAATGTAATAACATATATACAAGGGTGGAACGCAAGGAACAAGGATCAAAACCACATCCATATGAATGAAATCCAATCACAAATACTATAGTTGATTTTCTATGTCATGAGAAATAAGTTGACCATGTGAAACGTTAGAAAGCAAACGACTTCCCATTTTTTACTTCCTTTGAATAATTAATCTAAGTGAAAACACCTAAATTAATCCTATTAAACATGCAATCATAGTCTAGAAATCTAGCTACTCAAGAACATATTCAATGCATGAAGAACAAAGAAATGATGTCAGCCAAAGTGCACAACCTAGTATGAAAAAGTTTATCTATTTGCAATCCTCCAAAGCCTTTACTACTTAAATCTAGCTCCAATTACATGCATATATCCTAAGTTGGCCACCAAAGAACACATACATGCAAAAGTTTTCTGTAATCCAAAATCAATCAAGCAATCTCACATAAGCAACATATAAATCAACATATAGAAATCACAACTTTATTTCAAAACATAAAAAAGGGCTTTAAACTTTGCCCTTAACGTCATGTTAACTAAAATTCATAACTCTAAGAATCAAACAAAGGAAAACAAAAGAAAGTATGAAATACACCTTGAAAGATGGATGACAAGCCTTGAGACGAAGAACTTGAAGATCCTTGAAAGCAAGCAATCTTCTAGGGATGACACAAAGATGGATGGTGGCTGGGATCTTGATGTATTGCATGACGTCTTCTCCTCCTTGGTTGAGATGCAGAGCTTCTGAAGACTAGAAAATGGAGAGAACTTTTCTGATGTGTAGAATTGTGGGGGAGAGAGGTGTGTTGTGGTGTAGCATAGGGGGGTTTATATAGGGGGACGGCCAAGCTTCATGATCCTTCTTTTAATTTCCCAAGGAATTAATCTAATTATGCCACACAGCTTCAACCAATCACGTAGAGCCTCGTTAGCTCTGTTGTGTTATCCAACTAATCAAAAAGCTCCAAAATCAATCCCTAATATATTGTTGCCGAATTTCCCATGATTTAATCTGATTTTATTCACAATTTTTGGCCAAATATCTAGGCATGAACCTAGACAATGTATCCGGACGCATTTTGAACCTTTTCTCCCTTAAATTTCTCCATGGCTTTATCCTTAACATCCTCCCCTTGATTTTCACATTAAAACTGCATATTTTAATTCCTTAATTTCGGCCAACATATCTTGAGGGAATTGAGGGATGAATCTGGACTTGTTTTGAGCCTTTTCTTGTTGCACAATCCCATGAAACTCTCCCAATATTTTCTCAACGTAATCTCGTTCATTCCCCATGGCAAAAAATAGATTTAATCTCCCAAAATATCTCCAAGATCATCTTCAAGCCATGTGGTCTCCTAATGCCTTCAGGTTTCCTAGCCTCATCAGGATTCCTGCGTTGACTGGGATTCCTAGTCGGACCAGTAAAACTTCATTTCTGCTCATTTCCTTGTCATTTATTCCAATGTACCTAGAAAATAGAAACTAAATTAAAAATGATTAAGTAAAGGAAATAACTAAGAAAAATATGAGAAAATAATTATTAAAACATCGCATAAAAATGCTCATATCAGCAGCTCAATTAAACATAATTTGCGGCTAGTAGCTGTTGTTAATTTTTTTTTTTTACAATGTATTACAGTATTACTAATGTATAGATTTGTGTTATCGATAAAAAAAACGGTCATTTTTTTTCACTGTACGTATATATACATACATTTTGTCTTCTTAATTTCTCACACTTTCTACCTTCTTTTTTACCACCTCTAATTTGAAATATGTCCACTCCTTCTCTCAAAGGTGTGAATTAGACAAGAAAAGAAGATGAAGCTCTTTGTGTTGCATATATAAAAGTCTTCAAAAATTCTACGAAGGGTATATCACTATACCAACATTCAGAATGTTAGCAATGCTTGTAACATGTATTTAGATGACATTGGAAGGGACAATATTCCGTTTAACTTAACATTGATGGTTTTTGGTTATCAGTATGGGATTGCCTGTGTGTATTCGACAGATGCTAGAAGGTGTTTACTGCAGAAACCTGGTGCTATTTGTGGGATGTGGTTCTGGCTTTGAGGAGGCTGTTGAATACCTTAGAAAAAAGTCATTTACAAGGCGGACCACAAGGGAAGAGCTTGTGAACTACCTCAGAAAGGGGATCGCTGTTGCGGCTATTGTGGGAAGATATACTGGGGGTTTTGTAACTTCAGTAGTTATACCAAATAAACGGAAGCTACCAGAGATTCATCAAGGTAATCATGTGCTTCAGATTTGTCATTCAATTTTTTTTAGCCTACAAAGGAAGTTGTCCATGTGTTTTATCGTGACAAGTATTGGGTTGCAATATACATTTGAGAATGAAACAGTAGCGAATGTAGTGGCCAGAAGGGAGACAACATTAAGTGGAGTGAAAATTCATTGACGGCTTCAATGACAATTCTACAAATGCAAGATCGGATGAAAGTTGTAAGTCTTGATGGCAAATATTTCTCTTTCCATACATGAAAAGTGGAATTTTTGCGTCACGCGTTCCTAGAGGAGGCTTCAAATGGATCAAATCACATAGATCAAGTGCGTTTTCTTTCATATTTTTTTATGTATATACATCAATATCGTTATCGTTTCATGAATTATTATTCTCATTTCTTATTGTTATATGGTTGAAAAATATTGTTTTAGTAGCAACACCTCGCTGAGGATTTGTTAGAGAAGACATGAACTGAAAATCGTTCAATTTTCATAGTTGCTACGTTTTGTGCAAAGATCAGTTTTTAATTCCCAGCAAAAGACCTTTTTTTTTTTTTTTTGTCTCTGTTGTTCCGTTCACCCTCTCACACAAACAAGCTAAAATAAACAGTCCCAATAACACCCTCCATCATCAGAATCATAACAAATAGATAAAACACAAAAAATAAATGAAATCAACGCTGATGATCACAGTAACAAGAACATGCTTGAAATCAACGCTGAAAACATCCTACAAATTAAAACTAGTAACTTGGTCGATGGAAACGGTCAAAAAGGAAACCTCAAATCAGTCATCAGCATGAAGAATGCTGATATGTATATCGGCTGTGGGTTGAACGGGGATGATGATGTTGTTTTGTGGTGGTGTTGCAGGTGAACCCTTCTTTGCTGCTAGTTGAAGAAATATGGCAGCCATCAGTCTCATCGCCATTCCCCCTACGAACAGAGTTTCCCACTCCTCACCTTCCTCAAAAATGGCTGAAACGGGTCGTCGGCGATGCATGCGTATGACCTTTTTGACTTTGTTTCCGTTTGGGTACTTGATGACTACTCGCCCATCTTTAGCCATCTCGATGCTTACTTTGCTGTTGGAATGGGCAGCACGTGAAAAGCTGACATTCAAAGTGGGTGAGGACTGCTCAGTGATCGCTGGTAGCACAGCGACGGCAACCAGCTTCCCCAAGCCACCGGCCGTATTAGCCAAAGATTTTCTGGATGTGCTCCCGACTGATTCAAAAAAACTTAGAAAAAACAAAGCCCACTGCATTTCCTGCGTTCTGCTCCATTTGATTCACAGAGAAAGTTTGGGTCTTGAAACTTTCTCTGGATGTATAGCAGGGTACTTTAAATAGGCCAAGTGTGTGGGTAGGTAGGCCCTAAGTGAATTTGTCTGATTTGCCTCTATATAATATCCAGCGTTTTCAAAACTTTGTTTATTGACTGATTTTGTTCGATCCTCTTCCAATGCTTTTTTGTTTCCTTCCCCAAAGAGTAAAATGTGACATCTTATGCGGGAGCAAGACGTTGATTTTATGTCAAAGTTATATCTTGGTTTTAGTCGAACCTCTACATTTATTGTAAATCTTCCTAAATTTTTATAAATTTCTTTTTCTATTATGCCCTTTGATAGAATTGAGGCCACACTCTTCCATATTCTCCTCCTTCACTCACTCTCTCCTTCTCTTTCATACTAGATGTATTGCCCGAGCGCTGCCGCGGGACTTATGGTACCACAATTGTTTGACCGTCTCATGCGTTGATGTTAGACCTATGGGTAGCATGATAACTTGTTCAACTTTCTTGAATACCATAGTGCAGAATTGCAAGTATGATACCCCAGAAATTTGTAATTATTTTCCGGAATTAATTTTATGGTTATTGCAAGTGTTTTGGATGAATTTTCATTCGTAAAGTGTGGATACGAGGTCGTAGACAAGTGGAACGTGAAAATCGGAGTTCGTATGAAGAAGTTTCTATTTTGGTATAAATAAGGAATTTCCGAAAGTCATTTCATAATTTCATATTTCCATTTCCGGAAGGTTCCTTCTCTTCGTTCTCTCTCCTCCGCGCAACCTTGACCTGACGGAAACCCGCCGATCTGACCCCACTGGTTCTCTCACCTCCGGCCATGGGACAAGCCGAAAACGACTCAGACCAGCCTCGTGCTTTGCTCGGTGGTGTTGGTTTGCACGATGGTTCACCGAAAAGTGGAGATTGCAAAAGTGAACAATGGCGCACGGACTGACCCGACCGGAAATCCACTTTTCCGGTGACTTCTCGGTCGATCCTTCATGGTTTTGGAATCTCCTCCTCCTCTTGATCATCCCTATATCCGCCTTGAGGGACGATTTTGTGTGTGGAGTGAAAATCAGTGGTGCACAACGAATTTGGGGCTTGATCAGACGGCAGCGATTGACGGATCTTGCAAGCTTGATCTAGAACGATCTAGGCCGAACTAGACTTAGCTCCAGGTATGAAAGTTGCTCTACTCTTCGTGATGAACATTTCTGGATGGCTTGATTGTTGTGATTCTGAGTTTTGGCCGGTGGTGGTTGCACCGCCGACTGTGGTGGTGTTATGGTGACCTTCCACCCATGGAATGGTTATTTTGATATTGTATATCATCTACTCGTTGATACGAGCGTTTTGATATATAATACGCAATTTTTGGAGTTCGTATGAATATATTGTGATTTTTACGGTTTCGGACAGTTTGATGCTTCGATCCGTGAGGATCCGAGCGTCCGATCGACTTTTGGTTTGGACATATCGATCGTAGAAGTATTCCAGAGACATTGGGTGGTCTCAGATGTGGTTTCTCCTCGATTGGCGTCACTTTGGGGATTTTAGTTCAAAACAGGGGTTTCGGACTTAAATCGTTTGTGAATTGTTTATAAGTGGAAACCGATTGTGATTAGGTACTTGACGAAGTATTCTTGGACGGTCGTTTTGTGGGTTGGCTGCTTTGTTCTGTATTGAAGACGCAGCGGGAGTTTCAAGGTGAGTAATCTCACAACGTTCATTTACGACGGAGTTACTATTATTGTTTTGAGAGTTATTTAGTTAACTGCAACTATAGTTGGTATTAGTGGCATTCCTGAGCGAATGACCACTTAAATATATATATATATATATATTTATTTATTTATTTACGTGGAATATGTATATTCTTGTGGGTTGATGAGTGAATTGAAGCAATAGGTATTGATGGGTTTCATTATATTGTTTTGGGGCTTGACTTTTCGGAAACATTGTTTTAGGAATTGGGAATTTCTATTGTTGAAAACTGTCAAGATTTGGTGTGAGTTGCTTAATGTTTTGATCTAATGGCCAGGGGTCAGAAGATCTGAGGGTCACAAGTGGTGGTTTCTCCTTTTGATTTGATTTAACATTTTGGGTCCAGAGCGACATGCTTAATGTTTTGATTTGACGACCGGGGAGGTCTAATTGGAGGTCACGGGGTGACATCTCCTTTTGTGAGTTGAGTAACTTTTGGTCCTGAGTGATTGTTTTGAAAGGTTTTGATCTGATGACCGGGGAGGTCCGAGGATTCGGGGTTGCTGGGAGTGACCTCAGGCATATATATCGGGACTCCACGCCTTTGGCTGGGTGAGTGGATACGATCAGTTAGAGCTCTAGTATGTTGTCATTGTACATCATGGGGGTAGCAGGGAGCTATCTGATGCTCATGAGTATGTGTTTTAAAAGAGAGTTTCGGGGATTCTTTCTTTTAAATGTCCTGGGAGGACTTGTGTATCATATTTAATTATCAGAATTTCAATTATTATGATTTTGTCAAGGGGTGACTTGTGTTGATTTGAGTATGTGTTTTAAAAGGGAGTTTCGGGGATTCTTTCTTTTAAATGTCCTGGGAGGACTTGTGTATCATATTTAATTGTCAGAGTTTCAATTATTATGATTTTGTCACGGGGTGACTTGTGTTGATTTGAGAATGTGTTTTAAAAAGGAGTTTCGGGGATTCTTTCTTTTAAATGTCCTGGGAGGACTTGTGTATCATATTTAATTGTCAAAGTTTCAATTAATATGATTTTGTCACGGGGGTGACTTGTATTTGTTTCTTTTGGGAAAAAAATGTGTTGTTTTGGGAAAACATGGTGTGTGTCCCTTTTTACGAGTTGATGGGTTTCCTCGTTGGGCGATTTGTGCATGTGTGGTTTTGAGTTACTCATACGGGCTTGCAAAAGCTTACCGGGTTTGTTGTGTGGCAACCCGGTACACCATTCAAACGGTGTAAGGGTTAATCCTGCAGGTCAGGGTAATCGTGGCTGAACCTGAGGTGGCGTGCTGGTAGCATTACGGTAGGAAGTCAATTTTGTGACTTTACCGTTATAAAGACTTCCGTTGTAGTAAGCTCTGAGGAGCATTTACTTTTTATTTTGTTGTTGACAATTTAATTCGTGAGCTTGTATAATAAATAACTCTGTGGAGTGAGTGTATATTAACTTTGAAGGTTCAGGGCATCAGTATGTACTTGGTTTAAAGGGGAAAAAGTTTCCAGGTATTTTGTATTGATAGCTGAACGATCACGCATGTATAATTATGAGATTATAATCATTTTTTATTTATGTTAAAAATCAGGGGTGTGACAGCGAGAACCTTAATATATTACATCATCTAAAACTACTTAATTGTTGCAACAAAAAATATTAGTTGATATTTTAAAGGAGAATTTTAACAACAGTCCTCGACAAATGGCCCACTCCGAAATTTTGTACATTAAGTTTCAAAATATTCAAATTAGTACATGACTTTCAAAACACGACACAGTTTTAGTACATGGTGTCCATAACACTGTTAACTCTATGCCATTATTCATTTTCGAAGGGTAATTTAGTATTTTCCTCAGGCTAAAATTTGGGAGGATCTCATGCTACTTGTGAGGAGCTCAACACCCTAGTGTTGCATTTTATTAGTTTGAGGACCTTAGGCTACTTTGTGTAAGAAGCTCATATTTATGAAAAATTGAAAACTATGAGTTCAGTACATGGTGCCAATAACACCAAAATTTTGATTGTTGCATTTTTAATCCACATCATTTGGTAGTTAATTAAACTCTTAATTTGTAAGGACCTTAGGCTACTTTGTGAGGAGCTCAATACCCTATACTGTTGCATTTTATAAGTTTGTGTGTACGTCAGCCTACTTCATGAGGAGCTGAGATTTATGAAAAATTGAAAATTATGAGTTTAGGATATGGTGTCAAACACCAAAATTTTCTAATGTTGCGTTTTTAATCCACACCATTTGATAGTTTAAAAAAAAATAAAACCCCTAATTTGTGAAGACCTCAGGCTACTTTTAAGGAGCTCAACACCCTATACTGTTGCATTTTATGAGTTTGTGAGGACCTCAAGCTACTTTGTGAGGAGCTTAGATTTATGAAAACTTGAAAATTCTGAGTTTAGTACATGTTGTCAATAACACCAAAATTTTCTAATGTTGCATTTTTTAGTCCACACCATTTGGTATTAAAAAAAAAAAAATTAAACCTTTAATTTTTGAGGACCTCGATCAGGCTACTTTGTGAGGAGCTCAACAGCCTAGTGTCCCTAGTGTCTCTTTGCTCGAGTCCAATTTCCTACACAAGTAGTTGTGATGGCAAGAAAAATTCTTAGTCTCTCAATCTCAATGAGAAACAATATTACAAGATATTAAGCCATATTAAAAGAAGAGGAAATGTCAATCTCTCGATTCTCAAGAAATATTTAAAAAATCAAAACCCTGTTCTGAAATTAAACACTATGAATACTGTAATAAAACAATAATATCTTAGTGAGAAATAGAAGTGTCTTTGTCAATTTCTTCATCTAAGAAGACAATGATTTTCTTTCCTACAAGAGTTAACTTTTATAGCTCTTGGATTACTAAAGAAAACCCATTTGGGGACAGATTTTTTCAGGACAGACCAATTTCTAGGGGCGGGCAGAAACCGAACCGGACATCAAAAACCGGCCGAACCGGTCCGGAAAACCAGTTCGGGGACCGAACCGGATGAAACAAGACTGCAAAAAAAAAAAAAACCGAACCGGACCAGAATTTAACGGTTCGGGACCGGGTTTAGCTTCAGAACCGGTCGGCATATATAATATTTATTTAAATTAATATTATTTTAATATTATGTATATATTTTTAAATGTGCTGTCGAATTGTAATTGGTGGAAATCCAGGTACAGCTACTCCCTGATGCACTGGATTACTGTCAATGAGAGAAAAGTCGAAAACCCTAGCATCAACCTCTCATTTCGACTTTGCCTCCTCCCTACCTCATCTCTCTCGACTCAACGAGTCAACGCCGACCTCTCCTAGTCTCCCCAGTTTCTCAGTTGAGTGAAGACGCCTCGACTCGAAGCCAATCGAAGACTGACGACGCTGATGCCGACTGACGCTGACGACAACGGTCTTCTCAGCTCTCATCTGGTTTGAGGATGGAATCGGTATGGAGAGTTAGTTCGATTTCGATTTCGAATTGATTTTGAGTTGGATTTTGGGTTCAACTTGTTTGGGAGCATCAGTTTCGGATGGATCTTACTTGGGTTAATGGGTTCAACTTGTTTCGATTTGATCTTAAAACTCCATGACTGGTTCTTGGAGATTGTTTAATCTTTTGATGAAGAAACTCGATTCTCAGTTTATTGGATGTTTGTCTTTGTATATGAACTATTACCCTGCATCATTTTCCATTTCTTGGGTTTGTTTGTGTCAAAAACCTTGTTGCTCATAAATTTGGCCATGTTTCTTGGATTTGTTAGTTTTTGTGGAATGAACTTGATCTTAATTACTCTGCATTCTTTGAAAATGGGCGTTGTTCTTAGCAGCTCGATTTTGGGTTCATCAGTTTCTTGCTCAGTGGTTTGAGAATTGTGGTTTGATTGGGAATGTTTCGATTTACTAGTCTGAAATCATTATTGAGCTGCTCTGTTGTTTCTATTTGTATCTGATGCTAATGATTGTTTGAGAATTGTGGTTTGATGCTAAATTATCATGCTAATTCTGTTTTTTATTTTATTGTTAGGGAAGTGGAGCATCACAAACTCCCAATGCAACACCAACTGGGTCAAGCACCGGAACAACACCAACTGCTACAAGTGCAGCTTGAACTTGATGTTTGTGCTGCTGGAACTTTGATTTACTGCTGGAACTTGGAAGTTGGAACTTTGATTTATGTTTGTGCTGCATGTTAGCTATTTGGTTTGGAAACAGATTGTTAGATTGTTGGAAATTTGATTTAGATTTGGAAATTGATTTTTGGTTTGAAATGTTGAACAGATGGAGCAAATTGTTGATGTTTGAAACTTTGAATGTTTGATAGTTGATCTGCAGGTTTGAGTGTTTGTTAATGTTATTTGTCTAGTCGAACACAACCGAAACCGATCCGCACCTCACCGCAAAACGGTATAACCGAAGTAAGCGGTGTAGGTTTTAAAAATGCGGTTGCGGTTTTAATATAGCACAACCGAATGAAGCGGTTCGGTTGCGGTTTTGGCCTAACACAGATCCGCACCGAACCGCGCCCACCCCTACCAATTTCGTTCCCCCAAACACATCCTTCTATGCTACAAATAAGATGTTGAAAAGTTTTGTATCGCAATTGTTTGCACATCTCATGTGTTGATGCTAGACCTATGGGTAGCATGATAATTTGTTTCAACTTTCTTGATACCATAGTGCAGAATTGCAAGAACCTTAGTATATAGCAATTAGGGGTTTTCTACTAAAACTTTGACCTAGAATTTTTCAGTTTCTTTAACTTTTCTCATTGTTCCTGCAATTCTTTACTAGTTTCTTTGCATATAGTAAGTAATCCAACTCTGCTACTGATAGAAATTATGAATAATTAAAATTAATTGTTTACCTTCGAATATAGAAGATGAATTCTAGTAGTAATAAATGCTTAAAATCATAAATTCAAGATATTGACCCACCATGTTTCGTCAGAAAGATTTTTTTTAAAATTATTTTTTATTATTATTTTTACAATGACAGCAAAAGTAAAACGGTAAAACTAAAATAATAAAAATTAAATGATAAAAATTAAAAAAGACAGATATGGGTAAAAGGGCAGAAGTGGAAGTATGAAAATATGGTTGAGTTTTTTTTATCATTACCTACTTCATTTTGACTCTTTTGTTCTTTCCCTAACAAAAAGCGTCAAAAAATTTAGAACTAAATCGACGAACTCAAACCGAGCCGATCCGAGACAGAAGATAGAGAAGGAGCCGAGCCAAAAGTTGAAAAGTGGAATCCCATATATAAAGCAGGACTGCCAGGACAGAAGGTCAGTAAAAGCAGCAGCAAAGAAAGTGAAGAAGATCGTGTTAGATTAAATGTGGACCTATCATCATCTATAATGCAGTATACATGTTGAATTAGAACTCTGTTCATTAATAGGAGATAAATGTTAAGTGCAATGCCTAAAAACCTATTGAGTTAATTATATCAGCTCATAGGTTAGGACTCCATTAGTTCAATTACGTTGTAATTTGAATTAGTGATGCGTTAGGTTTCTTATTGTGGTGACTTGTTTTCTAAGGAACACCTTTATAGGAGGACTCTTAGGTTCATTAACCAATATAAATAAGGTGAGTTGGTCCCTGCTCTCTCTATAACAAAGCCTTAAGTCTTGCCCCACAAAAAGGTGCTTGAATCCAGAGCTAAGGAGAAGATCAACTTGTGCTTGCTGTCAAGGTCGTCTAATTGCTGCTGCAATGGCGCTCAACTCGCAAGAAGGTAGGGCTCAAAGTCATGTAGTTTGGTTCATGTTGCTTTGATTAATATTCAGTGTGTTTATGTTCATGTGGATTGATCTTGGATTGGTTGCTCATTCAGTTTAACAGATCAATAATGGAGATGGTGAATGTAAGCCAACGCAAGATGAAAAGGCAGCGAGAAGATGTCTCTGGAAGACTACTTCCTTCTCATTCAGTCTCGTCTTCTTCTTCAATTTGTTACAGTTTTTCTTTTACCTCCAAATTTCAACTATGAATTGTCGTTGTGCAGACCATCAGCATGCACAAATTCAAGAAGCTTCACAGACTTCACAAGGTAAAAATTCCTTCTCGCTCTCTGTTTAATATTTAATCAAGATTTGGCTTCCTCTGTTTGTTTGTATTTTCACCAGAAAGTTCTGAGCAACGTCGTGAGCACACTGGACTTGGTGGAACTGAGTCGCTCTACGCTCCTGGACTACATCTCCCCGCTGGTCCACACTTGTCTGAATGACGTCGTCGCGGATATTAACAACCTGAGCTGGTAAGAGTGCCGCATCACTGCCATCAAAACGCTGAGCTTGTGTCAACTAAACGACGCCGTCGAGTGCTCCAAGGATCAAGGATCACCTCCTACGGCTCTGGATTCCCACGGCGGTGGCGTTTTCGATACTACATTTCAGGGAAGGGCTGAGCCTTTGAAGAAATTGGTAACACTGCCTCTTAAAGTTGTTGGTTAGTGGTAGATCTGTGATATTCATAAAAACAAAGGGTTATTTCTGTAATTTAATTCATACAGTGGCAGAGAGTCTTCTGGTATCTGCTGAGATAGTCTGAGCTCAACAGAATTTTATGGATTGCAAATTACATTTTCATCACTAATTGATATTAGTGGTAGTATTGTTCGAGTTGTTAATGACTTAGTGTATCTTAGTATAATGAAGTAGAGTTTTGCTGATATTGTTCATAAAATTTTGTCATATGGCTATCCCAAGTGTTCCTTTTACATGAATTTTTTTTTTTTGGGGACATTATCCTAATGTAGTATCAGCTACAATGACTACAAATATCACCAATGGTCACTGAGTAATGACTTATTCGACACTTAACTCACTGTATTTTCAACAATATCACTTAACTCACTCAGTTTTACATCCGTCTTTCACTTAACTCACTGCCGTTAATTCTACCGTTAGAAAACGTTAAAATTGAATGTATATTTGTCAAAACACTTAAAAATCATTTTTAACTTAAAAAAAAAAACTACATTTATTAGACTTTTTTTTCAATTTTTTTAAATTTCTGAAATTTCTAATAAAATATGATTTTTTTAACTTAAATATAATTTGAAAAAAAAAATTTGTCTTTTTTGTTAGAAATGTATTTTTTTAGTGTTTAGACAAATATACCTTCAATTTACATTTATTAGACTTTTTTCAATTTTTTAAATTTCTGAGATTTCTAATAAAAAATAAATTTTTTAACTTAAATATAATTTGAAAAAAATTGTCTTTTTTTTAAGAAATGCATTTTTTTAGTGTTTAGACATATATACCCTCAATTTTAATAGCTTTTAACAGCAGAATTAACGACAGTGAGTTAAGTGAAAAACGAATGTAAAACTGAGTGAGTTAAGTGATATTGTTGAAAATACAGTGAGTTAAGTGTCGAATAAAGTGTCGAATAAGTCATAACTCAGTGGACCATTGGTGATGTTTTCCCAATTAAAAATGAACTAACGAAGTATGTTATCCAAGAGCTCAGTTACTTTTTCATAAAATAAAAGAGCAAGTACTTAAAAAGATATGGAAATTGAACATCTCTTGAAAAGTGAAGATTTTGCTTAGTTTTGTGACATAATTGTGATAGAGCTTGATTTGGAAAAAAAGTGTATTCGAACTTCAATCCAAAAAAAATAACCAATATTGTGTGGTGCTGACTTTGAAGATATTGACTATCTCTTCATGAAGTGTTCCTTTGTTTGTAAATGAGTACCTCACTTCTAATAGTTGTACTGATTCATTTTAGTTTGAAATGTAAACTTTGTCGTGACAAATTTAAGAGTCTAGAAATTAGTGAGTTTATCGGCAATTTAGGCCTCAGCTTCTAAGATTCTATGTATTGCTGCTCGTTGGACCCAAATCGTATGTCTTTTCAACATGAACATATACTCATTTAAATGTTGATGGGCAATCTCATTGAAGCTAAACTATAATGGATGTGACATGAGATGCATTTGAAGCCCCTAAAGTTCATCAAAGATGATAATATCCATCACCTTTATCATTGGTGCTAAGAATTTAAGCTTGACTAAAGTTTTCCAACTGAGATCTGAGATTGTTTATTTTAGTATATCCAAAAATTTGGTTGACAGTAAGTCTATCAGTTATAATAAGTCTATCGATTATATACTCGAACGAAGTGATATTCAAAAGATTCGAACCACTAAAAAATATTCATTATGTTCTCATCGTAAACAAATTTCGTGACGGACAGACGCTTTTGTGACTATCGACAAATTTGTACTAGCATGACCCACCCACTATGTGTGTGAAGAGAAGTTAAAGATAGTGGGAAAACTTTTTGTACAACTACAACATTTTCTACTTTTTAAAAAATTTTTATTCTTTTATTTTTTTTATTTTTAATTTACTATATTATCCATATTGATTATTATATTTTATAATATTTTAATATATAAAGGTCATATTGGTAAAAAAAATTAGTTTTAGAGAGCAAGCTCTCTCTCTTAATAATAGTATAGATATAGTTTTTCATTAAAAAAAAAAAAAAAAAAAACTGTAACCCAAGGAAAATTCGGTCGATGTGTAAATCATATTATCTGTAGGATGCCAATAATCAATTCCAAGCATGAGACGACACGTGGCATCCATCTGCACACACCGTTGGGCAATTATATATAGAAGGTAGGTAAGAGGCTTGTGATCGAGAAGAGGAAAACGCAAAGCAGAAGTTAGCAGATGCTGATGGAGATGGCGAGCAAAGCTAAGAATAACACGAATGCCAAGATGTCTCTGGATGATTACCTCCTCCTAATCCAGTCTCGCTCCCACCTCCACCTCACCGTCAGCCATCTCAATCAGGTTCCATTCTTCTTCCTCTCCTCAATTTCATTTTCATAATCGAATTTCATTTTGATTTCCGGAGTTTCGTTTTCCCGATCAGATCATCAGCATGCACGGCTACAAGAAGATCCACAAAGTTCACAAGGTTGAATTAATCCCTCATCAACTTTATTTTCTCTAATTTCGTCGAAATCGATCTACTGGAAATTTAATTACGATATACATTTTTCGCCATTTTTGGACTGTACGTGTAGAAGCTTCTGAGCGACGCCGTGAACTCACTGCAGCTGGTGAACCCGTGCCGCTCCACGCTTAGGGACTACATCTCGCCGTTTGTGACGACGAAGATGGATGACGTCTTCGCCGACCTCAGCGATCTCAACTGGCAAGACTGTTGCATCACCGCCATCCACACCCTCAGTTCGTGGGAGGACCAGTCCCCTCCTCCTCCAAACGGCGCCGTCCGGTTCCAACACTACTCGCCGTCCACCGCAGCCCACAGCGTGATCGTTTCTGCTCCCGGACCGACCAAGAAGAGATCGGCGAGGAAGAGGAAGCGGACTGCTAAAGTGGCCGATCTGGTAAATTTCGCCTAAGCCTAGGGGTATTTCCGTCTATTAGCTTCGGACCGATGAAAATTCTGTTTTCTCACGGGTAGTGCGTGAAGAGGGTATTTCGGTACTTCCGCAGTTAGCGTGGAGTTCGGGTGTAGCTGGGTTCTTTTAGTTTTGGGCACTGGATTTTCATTACAAAATTGATTTGGTATTTTACTTGGTTGTAAGAATTTTAATCTCTATGGTGTTCTTACAAGACCAACAAACTAAGTACACATAACATTGAAATTGACTAGTAATATTTATGATGGTTGATGAATGATGAGTAATCAACCCAAAAGTCACACCAAGAACAAGTATATATATTAGCCCCAATTCAAAAGAAACAACAATAATGTAAAGCAATTGCAAGTAAATTATCTGAAACCCATCCTTAGGGACTTGGATTTGGATGAACTGGTGACTTGAATGGTGGTAGTATTACTATTGGGCTCCTGAATTGCTTTCCTTTTTCTAGTATTTGAGGCAGAGGAGGGAGTAATAGTTACTCTTGGACTTGGTTGGAGTGCTGTGGTGTTGAATTGGTATCGCCAGAGATAGAGGTTGGTAATGTCAGCAAGAGGCTTCCTCCTCGACCTTGGTTTCTTACATTTCTTCCAAGACCCAGACGACGACGACAACGACCCAGTTTGAGGAAATGGGTTCGTCGACTTTGTAAAAGCAGAGAACAATGGGGATGTTCTCTTTGTTGCTGTGGACCTGGTCACAGCAAGCAATGGCCTCCATTAGCAATGGTTAGTGTTTGAGATTTGGGAGAGATGCTTTTGGAGATGGAGGAGTTGGGTAGGGAAGGAAGGAAGGAAGGAAGGAGGGGGGCGAGCTATTTGTAATGTCTGCAATTCGATGATTGGATTTTGGAGGGATGTTTGAAATTTTTCATTGTTTTCTGTATTTTCAGGTAAAAGTGTCGGGTTTCGAATTTTAGTTTCAAGGAGGAGGGAATAGTTTTATAAATTTCATGTGCCATAAGCAGACTAATGGAATAGGGAGGGAAGGACAAGAGGGAGGGAGGTTTTAAATAAAATATTGATTTGCACTTTCCCGGGTTTTGGCCAAAATTTGGCCAAAAATAAAAAACTAGAGAGACTCGGGCGGGGAAGTGGAAGGAGCCAAATCCCAAAAACAAATGTGAATTTTCAAATTGGCGGCGTTATTAACTTCTAGTCAAATGATCACCCGTCTAAAATCTAAATCAAGCAAATTTCAAATTTTTTTGTTTTTTGTTTTTGTTTTGGTACAGAAACTTTAAAAGATTTAACATTACCCAATACATTTTCGATTATATGTGTTATCATTTTATATTTTATATATAAACGTTAGTTTTGTTGATAATGAGTGAAATTATACATAGTGATATTCTCTGTTTAACACGATAATTATCTAAGTATTCACCTTTCACACCCCAAACCCAAGACCAATATTATATTGAAATATGGTACCCGAATTCGTGATGTGAGTTATTACAAATAAAACTTTCTCAAAGAGTAAATAAAAGAATTTATAGCTAAGTTTGAAAAATACTCTTAATAGGAATTGAATTTTTTTTTTTTTTTTTTTTTACAATACCGGAGCTGAGCAAAATATATTACATTATTTCTTTTGAGAAAGTAGTAGAAAATAAAACATTCATTTATTTAGTGGATCCACCCTGTTTTCCCCAAGCATCTACTTGTTACCTGAAAACAAGGTATAGTATCATGAGTAACACAGACCCAGTAAGTACTAAGTACAGCTTACATTCTTATATTAAATAATGTCTTATAAGAAATCAAATTTGGACAACCAATTCAAATGTACCAAGAACCATTTATATGTTCATACCAATTCGTAAGTATGTATATGTATACACACGATACACACATATATAGCCAAATATATTCATCCACGTGAATGTTTATGAGACTGGTAATAAATCACAAAGTCACATGCTAGAGTCCACTCTACTCAAAGCACGGATAAGCCGCAGCATACTGAGGACACTACCAAAGTATGAATACTCAAGGTCGACACATTCTTCCTATGAGTATAATAGTGCACTATCTGTATGGACTAGGGCCCTGGCTTAACTTCACAAAACACTTATACCAGTAATTCACTTAAGCGCGGGGTAGTACTAATCACCCGGCTTCACAACTGTACTTCTCAGACATAATCAAATTCACAAAATACAATCTTTATGAATTATAGATCGTAATATATGTATATGTACACATGCTTATAGAGACATATACTTAGGAATAATCTCATATGAAAACATATGTAACATAATTGTGTAACACCAATAAGTAAATTCACTAGCAAACAACATAATTAAAATAAGCTTATACATAACTGAAATCAAGTAAAATATGTAATAATAAAGCACAAGCATTCAATGAGTAACTAAACATAATTTAAGAAAATTATTTTATAGTTAGTATTTCAGTACTTATGTCTAAATCCATTGAGGTTCATCCACCATGTTCATGTTTCTCCAATTAGAGTCATCAAACATTCAAAATATGTTATGTTGTCCATCACAAGTACGAATTAAACAAATGAGTACACGATTTCAAAGGACTTTTCACAAGGAATCCAATGAAATAAGTCATGTAATCCAATTCAAAGTGACATAGTCCAGAAATGGTGAAGAACCATAACAGCGCAGAAACTGATAATTTTGATATTAACCTTTGATGTCTAAGTCTTTACGTCCTGTATATTTTACTAATACTTCTCAGACTTTCCGGATTAAAAGTGGAGGTCCTAAGATTCAAATTGATATAAAATTTGTAGAAAATGGTTAAGAAATGAGAGAGATATGAATTTTTGAAGTTATGATAGCTGTGTGAGATTTCCAGCGAGTTTAAAAGTTGAAAACTTTAATTAACCATAACATCTTCATTTCTTAACCTTTTTTAGTGATTCAAAAGCCTAAATTGAAGAAATTTTGATGAGAAATTTAACGCTGTAATTATTTTTGACAAAACAAACTTTATTATATACGAAAATACAGGTTTGCAGCAAAGCAGATCATTTTCCATTTTATCATCGGTTATGCATTTTGATAAATCTTAAAGACAAAAGAATATAGAAATGTATTCATGTACTTACTTAAGGAACTCAGAAGGTCTTGTGATCAACCTTTGGACTTCCTTCACAAAAGAAAACTGCTTAAGAGAAAAAGGATGAAGGATTTGTGTTTTCTCTTCAACTAAGGGAGTTTTTGATCATTTTGCATTTGATCTTCAAGCTTGTAGGAAATATGATCAGATCATATGTTTATATAGGCTAGAATTAATCACTAAAATAAGTAAGTGACTAATATAGTAAGTTGAGTGGCTGGTCCAGTAAGGTGAGTGACTAATATAGTAAGTTGAGTAGCTGGTCTAATAAGGTGAGTGGTTAATATAGTATTTAAAGGAAATGTTTAAAAAAAATATTTGGGTTACTTCTAAGTTTAACGAATCTTAGAATGTTCTATAGTAATACCAAGTTTCGGGTTATTACATCACCAATTCTAGGCTTCTAGCACAATAAACAAACAAAGCTAGATACAAACTTTGAAAAATACAAAAATTCCTCTAGAGCCTAAAATGGCATTGCAATGTTTATTGTTGGTCACTTGGTCCACATATAATTTGTGTAAACAACCATAATTTAAGCCATGAGTCCAGAATACGACTAGCAGATCTTAAAAGAATCTAATTGATTGTCTCGCAAAACCTAACGTCCTAGCCAAACACCACCAAGGCACCAATTGACCTAGATCACATATTGAGATTCGAAACCGGCCTGAATCCCGAATCTGAATCTAAAATCAGCCTAGACTGGAAATCTACACACAACTGTAGAGAAACCCGAGGTTAAACACATTGCAACGAAGGTTACTCACACGCTAATACATTGTTATTGGACCTTCACTCGTTTTAATGTTGAGATTTTAAGCCTAAGGAGAGCAGAACTAACATACCAAATTACAATTCACTCGAAGAAACTCGCCAATGTATTGTTAATTGGCCAGTTGGGTGTTCATCAGCTTTAATGTTGAGATATTTAGCTCGTTCAATCATTCTGTTCTTCTACCTTAGTAAAGACTTTTGAACATAGCATTTTAAGTGTTGACAATATGTGCTAACAAAAGAAGGTATCAAATGACACATAATTCACTGGTCTTTCCTATCTAGTCAAAACAAACAACTCACATCTTCATATTCATATCCAAATCCTCAGATGTTTCAGAAATGAAAATGGTTTTGATTGGCAGATTATGATAACGTCATAATAAAACTAATAGGAAAAGAATTGTACATAAATCTGTATTCATTTTATTTTTATTTTTTTAAAGTTGATAGCTGACATAGAGATTCAACTATTATTCTGATTGATGAGTAATCAACCCCTAATAGAAATAAGAATTCAACATGGATTGAAACAAATCAGAACTATCTGAAACCCATCCTTAGCGACCTGGAGTTGGAGATGGTGTCATTCTCATTCTCATGGGAACTAGCTTTCCTTTTCCTTGAATATAAAGCTGCAGGGACTGAAACAGAGGAAGAAGGTCCAAGAGTTCCGCCTGGAAGAGGCAGAGGCAGAGGCAGCCTTGATTGGTAGAGATTGGTGATGTCAGCAAGAGGCTTCCTCTTCAGCCTTATAATTTTCTTACATTTCTTGGTAGAAGGCCCACTTTCAGGAACGGGGTTCTTGCTCAGCTTTGCATTTGGAGAGGAAAATGGAGGGATGTTCTCTTTGTTGTTGTGGACTTGGTCACTGAAAGCAGTGACCTCCATTGCTGCCAGTGTGTTTGAGTTTGAGAGCATGAGAAAGTTGCTATGAAAATAAGGCTTTGCTTTGGAGTGAGCTGCTATTTGTAATGTTTGTGCAATCCAAATTTCTAATTCAAGTTTGGAGGGATTTTTGAAATATTCTTTTGTTTTAGAATTCAGACTGATTGAATTTGAGTTTATAGGTGGGACCGTGGGAGGGAGGGACTTGGAATATGACTTTGATTGTTTTGCTGATTTGCTCCTGCGTGCTCTTCGTTATTTAACTTCAGAATTTTGGTCATGTGGCGCAAAGTAAGGGAAAATAGAGAGGGAGGGAGATTCTAAAATTTTGAGATTGCAAATGACAAGAGTGTAAGAGAGATCCCGGGTCAAATTGGCAAATGACACAAAAGTAGAAAACTTTGGGCGGGGGAATGGAAGGAGCCAAATCCCAAATACAAATACGTTACCAAATCTGAAATAGATTCTCTTGGTTCAGTTGGTGTTGGTTGTAACTTATATCCTCAAGTCGTAAAGCAATATGTTTTTCTCTTGCTTCTCTAGTGTGCTACGAATGTTTAGACTTATTACACCCGAGTATGTTAGTCTTGAGTTTACTTCTTTAACTGTTTATTTTGATTTGTCTCTTCTTTTTATATATTTAAAGGAACTTATTGATTTTACTTCACTTCAAGATTATTGTTGAACTTTAAATAAGTTTTGGGTGTTCTAGTCATATATTCAATAGTCGCCTGTGATTGATGACGAATAAATTTTCACCTCATTTTGAAATCTTACACTTTCCGCCAAATCTAAACTCTGTTAATTATCATTCTTGTTTTCAAACTGCTTGTGTGTTTTTAGAACGTAAGTTGAGTTATCTTGCTTGCGCTCTTAAAAGTTTGCGACCCGTAATGTGATTAATTTGTTGAGCTGTAAATTAGGGCGTTATGGAAAGTGGCATCAGAGCATTCTTTAAAAATATTTTGGATGGTTTTGAAAACGCATATTTCTCATTGCCAAAATTTGCGGCATTGTAACGTGATTAATTTGTTGAGGTGCAAAATTGGAGCATGACAACCTGTGCGGGGCATCTTGGTGTTGCACTGTTTGGGAGCTTGAGCAATTGCCAATATTAATTCGTCAATATGTCCGAGTGACAAAGCATGTGTCACTCTTTGTTGACTTTTCTGAAAGGCTCAATACAAGATGCCGTTGGTCAAGTGACGAGGTGCCTTCACCTCCATCACTTCAGAGCCGCTACCCAATTAGTAGGCTAGCAGTTCCCTACAAAAGGTGTTGGAACTTTGGTGACTGGTCTCTTTGATCAGCGCGACTATATTTCTAGCTTCATGGTACAGTAGAGAATTCGCAACTCTATTAGTGTCCCTTTCGACTTTGGACTTAAAAAGTAATTTTCAGACCCGTTGGTGTAACAGATGATACGAGTGAGCTGTTGGCGACTCTTGTTTGTATCATTCATCCCACTTACAAAAGAAAAAAATTGTAGTCATACATTGTAGCCACTTAAAAGAAAAATTCACAGCCTAGGCAAGAATTCCACCTCACCATTCGACGGTAGAGGTTTTGAGATAGTCAAATACAGTAATCGCCATCCATTCATACAAAGCATCAGAATAAGAGATCTTAGATCGTGCTGCCAAGAACCGGATGCAAAAATATGATGCTTAGTCACTCCAAATGATTCATAAAAAACTAGCACTGAAATCCTCAAAATATAAATACTACTTCCAAAAGCTCATGGCTACATCTACTCAAAAGATCATTCATCTAAGATCTTAGAACAAGAAGCTGACGAAAGTCATTTTCCAATAGGATTAAAAGCGTTGATTTTTTTTTTCCCAACAAGATGCCTCATCACAATTTTGTATCCCCGTGGAAACCAATTAGGACCTACCAAGAAGTGAAGATCATAATCCACATTGGCAACAACAAATATGTACTTTGAATCTTTGATAGCCATGATTTAGAAAATGAACATCATCGAGCAATGGAAGTGATTATCAACAAACATGAAGGACTAGAAAATATTCCTGTTCTTTAGTGTATATAATCTAAGAAAGGGGTGCATTTAGTTTAACATACAATAGAAAAATAAAATTTTGAGCACCGATTCAATGCGTTATTCACCACTGGCGTATAAGCGGGTCCACTCCTTGGCTGCATGATTCAATAGAAATAGTGTCAGTACAAGTAACTAAAGCACCCCCTATAACAGAAAAGATTTTGAACTACTAATCAACAGCTCTAAAACAAAGCGACAGGTTATTCTTTGCGCTTAATTTCCTTATCCAAGAAAGGCTAACTATCACTATCTATAATAAGCATCTGCTGCTGTCACCAATCAAACTTTTTAACTTAAAATGGCTACTAACATATTTTAAACCTCTCAGCAGTGCAGTATAATCGAAAATTACCTGTGTCAACAGCTTCTGTTTCATTTGACTTCCAGTGCTTTGCAATGTTCTCGGAAAGTGGGTCATCAGGGTTTGGAGCACTCAGAAGTGCTTGGACGCTGATAGTGAAACATAACATATTGTGTTAGTCATTTACTATCATGACATACTAACCTGACAATTAAATGACAACCTACTTCAATTTCTTATGCCTTGTAAACAACTTAAGGCTGAATTACCAAAACAAAATGTCTCTATCATCCCAATTCAAGAGAGTTAAGATTAGAATAGCAAAATTGTGCGCAGATTTCTACTTCTTTAGATCAAGATAAACTACTTTAAACATCTACGGTACTAGGAAGGCAAAATGTCACCTCAGCAATACTGTTCGGATTTGGAGGGCTGGGCTCCATTTGTCTTTCAGAATATCAAGGCATATCCTACCAAGCTGCCAAAGAAAACCATTGTCACTGAGGAACATCATTATTGAACAACAGAAAGCAAAAAGGGAACAAAAGGAGAAAGTAACTTGCCTTATCAATGTTAGGATGATATATTTTGGTCAGGAAGCGGACCTGTTAATAGGAGAAAAAACAAATAGAGGAAGAGATTAGCATTTGATATTACCCTACGATAGGAGGACATAGCAGCACTAAGAAGAACCATCTTCTAAGGAACCAACTCAAAATCTGAAGACTGGACAATCATAACCTCAAGACTCGCAGATATGTCACACCAGTTCCAGTCGAATCACTTAACCACAATATGGAGAAAAAAGTAAACAAAACAGGATGGTATTACTTTTGTAATGAGTTCGATATCCAGAATAACAAATTGCAACAATTTCTCATCTGGGAATATCCAAGATCAATCACATGATTACAGTGTGACTAAACAAATTCTTCACTTATCCTGGAAGCTTTTTACTCAACTGGATATTTAAGTCTAATTTCTTATTCTTATTATTAAATTACTAACATTTTGCATCAATCCATCTACCAGGAAAAGTCACCTCAAGAACAGAACAGAGAGACACAAAGAATAATTCTTGCTCACAACAAAGTAGGCATATTGGTCACAAAAACTTTACAGCCTACAAAATGATGGAAAGTGGCCTACTCTCAGTGTCAACCAGATGAAATCCCTAGTATAAGATACCAGAAATATCAATATCACACATCACTTTACGTCATACATATTTACCTTGGGAGGTGCCATTGGATATTCTTCAGGCAAAAACAACTCCAACTTGAAAACTCCACCTGAGTAGAAATTAACAAACAATTATGATATAGATACTAATATATGCGAAAATCAATAACACAATAACAGGTAGCTTTCTACTTAAATGACTGTTTGGATAGCAAACGACCTTGAAATCATCCCTATCCACATACTATTTAGTTATACTTAAATCTTCATAAACTAACAGGTATACAAGTGTTTTACCTACCAAGCAATTATGAAATTTAATCTCAGAAACTGATACGAAATGCTTTGTGTCATAGTGAACGACAGGTAACTTTCTATTCAGTTAAGATAAAACAGATTTTTTTTTTTAATTTTGATTAATTTGATCTCACAAACAGTTGTGGCATATTGGCCCTACTGAATATAAAAAGAGTGACCAAAGACTATACAAAAAATAATCTCCAGCTAGTCTATAGTTGTTAGTTACAATTTACAAATATAACCTGTATAACAATTTTGAACAGAGTGAAGAAAGGCAAAAGCTGTCTTCGTCACATAATCCACGGCCTATAGTTATTATTAATAGTAAATTAATAAGAAGAACAAGGTGAAAAGTAAAGGAAAATCCTTTGACAAAAGAACTGCATTAGAGAAACAATGTGTGGCTAATCACCTTCATAGGGAGACTGAGCTGGACCAAGAATCATTACATTAAAATACCGCATGTTTTCTTCAGAAGGAGAAGCACTAATTCCCGGAGCTGTAAAATGAAAAGTCATCAGATCAACAACAACTGCCGTCAGTACCAAGAATCACAACCCCAAAACTACAAGGCTTGATTAACAATATCAATCAATTATTATGATGTGGTACTGAATAAAAAGATGATAATAGAACTTGATCGTGCAGTAGTGATGATAAGGCTGATGCAATGCACATTATGTTAGCCTAAAGTTCAATTTAATTTTTTTTAATTAATTAAAAAAATGTGCTGTAGTGCCATGCTCTTGAAAGGGGATAATCCGTAGTCATCCAACTCCACAATCAAGTGCAGACATCTGAAATACACCTCAGTTGGTTCAAACATTTAGGATGCCTGCCTAGTGTTTCACAAAGCAAGTTAGCTATGCCCTCCCTATAAACACACTTTCGGCAAACAAGAACACATAATTCGGTTGTTTCGGCAATTTATAAACTCAAATTTCTCCAGATTTTGGTAACGAATACAGAGTATTGGAAGTTGTCCTAATAACAAAGCACCAATTCTAGTTCAAATTAAAGCGCTAGAATGATTTGATCGATTGCAGAACAACTTAACTCACTCACAAAGGGCTTAAACCCAAGACTATCCATAGTTGCTTATCAACTTAAATCTGCGCAGTGATTGATTACCATAATTTTGGTTTTTGTTTGACCTAAGCCCCTAATTCATGCTTAAACCACAATGAAGTGAGGGAGAGGGAGATACCTGGTTCGCTGAGAAGCCTCTGCGTTTCCTGTTGAATCAGAAAGAGTCACAAAATCAAAAGAGAAAGATGAGAAATGATTCTTTGTGTAGAGAGAGAGAGAGAGACAGAGAGAGAGAGAGAGAGAGAAAGATCGGAGGGTTTTAGAAGAGAACCGACCTTGATAATTCGTCGAGGGAGATTGCTATTCGCCATTGAACAAGACTCTTTCTCTTCTCCTCCTCAGGAAGATTCGAGAGACGCAGAGACAGATTCAGACTTCAGAAGAAACCCAACCTAGGCAGAAACCCAACAACGTGAAGAGAACGGGGATCAGCTATTGGTTTTCAACTTCAACTTTCTTCTATTTGCAATTCGCCCCCACAATTCCTATTTAATTCTTTTCCTTCCCACTTTTTTTATTATTTTTTATTTTTTCAAAAAACGGAAAAGCTTTATATGCTTCACAAAGCGCTCATCAGTGGGTGGGTTTTGATCAGGGTTTTTCAAATTCTGGAAGAAGAGGAGAATGGGGGCACAAAAGAAAGGCGCGTCTAGGGCTTCAGAGGACCCTGAGGAACTGGCCCGTCTCCCACTCCAAGCCATCCTCTTAGCCGATAGTTTCACCACCAAATTCCAACCCATCACCCTTGAACGCCCCAAAGTATATATCTCTCTCTCTCATATATATATATATGTATATATGTATCTGTATATGTGAGTTTATGCATGCAATGCCATGAATGTGTAAATGTATATGTATCTGAATGTAGGTCTGTGCATTTTCTTGTATATTTGCGATATGCGCTTAGCTGATTTAGCTTATGTTCTTATTTGTCTGTAATTTTTTATGCCCCCCAACTGAGACTACCGGATGTTGATCACTTATTTAGTACATGCTAATTGGTTATTGATTTTTAAAATTCTCCGGAGTTTTGGTGTATCTCATATGGAGTTATATATGTTATGACATTGGCATGCGTGATACAGAGATATGAATTTGTGCGTTTGATAGGAATGGACATTTTCTTTTTGATGAAGGTGCTGTTGCCGTTAGTAAATGCCCCGATGATCAGTTACACATTAGCATGGCTTGAGTCTGCTGGCGTTGAGGAGGTTTTTGTTGTCTGCTGTGCTCACTCCAAGCAAGTGATCAGTTATTTGGAGAATTCTGAGTGGTTTTCTCAACCAAACTTCACGGTCACCACAATTGAGTCACATAATTCTGTTAGTGCCGGAGATGCTCTGCGCGTGATATATGAGCGCAATGTGGTATGCTCATATGTCATATCTTAACTTTCTTATGTCCCATCATCTGTATGACAATTTGGTTATATGTTCTACTTTATGCCTGTATAGTCATGGTTCTTGTGAAGGGAAATCTTCACTGAAAGAAACATTCTTCAATAGTACTCCTACTATGTGTTTTTGTTTGCTATGCATTCATGGGATAGCTGTATATTGATGCTAGTCAGCGCATTAGAATTTTTCTTGCCATTGCAATTCCATCTCTTATTAAATGTGAGTGTTTCAATAGAAAAACATGAAACTTCTCTCTCTCTCTCTCTCTCTCTCTCTCCCCGATTTTAATCTAAGGCATTACATGCTCAGTTCTTTATAGTAAAGAGTGAATATACCTATGCGAAATAAGTATACAGAAGGCTTGTGATAGCAATGGAAAAACCTAAAAAAGGCTCATGATAGCTTATGAATGGAGTCAGACATGGTTATTCCATCAAGCTCTAGAAGAATTAATCTCACAATTACCCCAACCATTGTCCTGAGTCCTAACTCATGAGTATGTTTCAGTTGTGTGGCAAATGAAGTAGAACTTGAATGTGGTAACCGGGCACAGTTTTTTCAGTTTTTCGTCATGGTTTCTGCGTACTCAATATGGTTACTTTAGTTTCTTGGTCCTTTCTCAAATTTTTTATGCAATAGAATCATCTCTTTTAGGGTTTTACTCTTTCCATTTGTGCATTTATTCATTTAGTTTAGATGTGTATTTAAACTATTCTTGATATTTGAAGTCCCAATTGCCTTCATAAGTAACATTTTGTCCCTTTCCTCTTTCATTCAAGATACATGGAGATTTTGTCCTAATCAGTGGGGATACCGTGAGCAACATGTCGCTTACTCAGGTGCTTCAAGAACATAAAGAGAGAAGAAAGAAAGATAGTAATGCCGCAATGACAATTGTTATTAAACGGTCAAAGCCTTATCAAATCATTCACCAATGTCGACTGGGCACTGATGTGCTGTTTATGGCAATAGATCCCAACACAAAGCAGCTCTTATATTATGAGGACAATGCAGACCATGCAAAAGGATCTATATATATAGATAAATTATTGCTTGCTGACAAATCTTCGATTTCTCTGCATAATGACAAACAGGTTATATCTCAAGCCATTCCCTTAAAGTTTTCTTGTTTGTTTCAGATTATTGATTAATCATTATTAAAATTTCTATATTGTTCCTTTTGTGCTGATTTTCAACAAGTCTTAACTGTTTGGTGACTTCTAATAGTCTTCTTATGGTTATTCCTTTGTAATACAAAATACCTGTTGAAGAATCTTGCCCATGTCTTATCTGCAGGATTGCTACATCGACATATGCTCTCCTGAAGTCCTCAGCCTTTTCACAGACAATTTTGACTATCACCATTTACGCTGTCATTTTTTAAAGGGATTGCTTGTTGATGATGTATGTCTCTCATAAGATATGTCTCTTTTTAGCCAAAACATTCTGCTACATTGTTTATATTCACATTTATGTTAGGGAGGCATGGTATGGGACTATGGGTACAGACACATACACACGGTGGCCATCCAATGTGTTTTTCTGGCATGAGCATAAACAATGGGTCACCAACTTTTTTTTGAGACCATTTATTAGTATTTACTTGTTCAATGTTTGCTATTTTTATCTGATCTTTGCAGTTCATGTTTTCTTTGTGGTACCATTTTATAGTACATGCCATAGAGATGTGATGTTTTCACCAAGTCATCAAAATAATTGCTATTGAAGAAATGGCTGCTCAATCTAGAGATTTCTTTGATGCCTATATTACAGAGGCAGGGGATTTCTTTTATTGATACTTACCTATATGTACTTATTGAAAGACTTGCAAGTCTTGAATTCATGCATACATGTGTGTATTGTTTCTTTAAGTATTCAACTGCCACATATATATCTGCAGTAATGAGGAGTGCATCAATGTTTTGCCTGTGAGGTGCATGCCATATATTAATATGTTTTTTGTATTGTTGGTTTGTGATGATATTAGCAAGATATAAATCTTTTTTTTTTTTTTTGGCAATCTTGGAACATTCATCTCTATGCTTATTTCAAATTTAAATTTCTCATAAGGAAACTGTCTATTCGTTCAGATTATGGGTTACAAAATATTCACACATGAAATTCACTCGACTTATGCGGCTAGGATTGACAACTTCAGAAGCTATGACACAATCAGTAGGGACATAATTCAGAGATGGGCTTACCCATTGGTGCCAGATGTTAAGTTTTTCAGAGATTCTTCAACGAAGCTGGAAAGACAGGGGATGTATCTAGTCTCAGGTAGGACCTGTGATATTTACAAAGTATATGATGGGGAGGGGTGGCAATTTTGTTCTATGTTGCACTATACAATTAGGGCTTTTTACATAGATGGACCTGTAGATGATTGTTCCTGATGTTGTATATTTCTTGCCCTGTATTTCGAGAAGGTTATGGTTTTATACTCAACTGCTGAAACAACGTAACATACTTGCTTTTATTAGTAAGAAAAGTAAATCATTAGAAATTTGTTACGTTGTTTTTCGCACTTAATTAACCAACTGTAATTGAGTGATGTACTCTATAAATCTATAAATGTAGCCTGACATCCTTACTTCCAACTGATGGTCCGCTACTTTTCAACCTTGTCAGTTAAATTTTTCTATCTCATTCTGTGTGATTTGATAAACTAGCTACTCTTCAGAACTAGGGCAATCGCGCTCTGCACAGATTGGTCCTTTTACAGTCATTGGGAATGGCACCAAGATTGGGGACAACACCAAAATTTCAAATTCTGTTATTGGAGATGGGTGTTCTATTGGACCAAACGTTTCCATAGAAGGTTCCTATATATGGGATAATGTCACCATTGAAGATGGCTGCAAGATAAGGCATGCTATAGTATGTGATGGAGTGATAATGAAGTCTGGGGCAGTTTTGGAACCGGGTGTAGTTTTGTCTTTCAAGGTATGTGCCATAAAACCTGTTATTGCCCTATATGAAACTTATGGGTGCTAGTTTGTCTCTCGTCTATCATAATACTCGGAAAGAGAACATAATACAATACCAATTAAATTACTGCCTCATATATATGCGAGAATCAGCTTCTATTGCAATGTTATAAATTCATATGGTCATGTAAAGTATATTGATGTTGAAATTATAAAATTGAAAGTAGTTACTTATATGATTTTGTTATTACAATATGACTTAACCTTGTAATCATATGAAAGATGTAATACTAAAACATTGGTAACTTAGGTATCCTTGCTGCTCACACTTTGTGGACATGCCTTGTATCTATTGTAAATTCTTAAAACATATATGCATTGCTCCCTCTGAACAGAAGTATTATGAGGCTACATCCTTGGTATTTAAGTAACTATCCATCAGTTGAAAGCTGAGTACACCTGGCCTTAGGGGATACCTATTGAGGCCTTCAAGAGAAAGCACTGTGTACGCATTATGGAATATGTCTAGGAAGAATTGCATTTGGAGACATACATACTTGGCATGCTTAGGTTCAGCTGTTGTATGTAGACAGGCATGTATGAGCCTTCCCACGACTCAAGCTTGAACTTGATCTTGGAAAGACGTTGGGAAATACTCTTGCACTGCTCAAATTGATTTTCCTTTAACTTGTCATTGTTAATTGTTATTTGCTTTGTCCTCTGAGGTTGGAAGAGCAAGATACATTTCATTTCTGGTTTTCTGACTTTTGTCTGCTTTTAATTTTTAAGGTGTTCTTGATATTGCTTTTCCTCCAGGTAGTGGTAGGACAACAATTTATTGCTCCTTCATACTTAATGGTATCTTTACTCCAACAACCAATAAAGCAAAATAGTGATGAGAAGCTAGAGTATGTTGACAATAGCACTGGTAATGCAGAAATTTCTTGTAAGTCTCTAGTGTTTGTCCCTAATCGTCACATTTGATCTTGTCCCTATTATGATATTTTTAGGGATCTCCTCTTTATGCATGATCACTTCTTTAGATATTGTAGACAATAAGCCTATGAACTTTTTTGGAATAGTGGTGGTTTTTTTAAGGTGAGTATGGAAATGGTTCAATTAAGCAATTCAATGGAAAAACACTTGTTATAGGATGATGTACTGTTTTGTGTAGTTGACTGCTATTGATATTTAGATAATGCCCCATATGAAGTATGCTACCCATGCTTGCCAATTAGTTTTTGGTACATGTCAGTCAAATACAGACCTGTAAATGGAGTGCCAGTGTATTTGTATATGTGGATTTGTTTTTCTGAAGAAGTTTTTATTGATTTTCAACTCTCTTTGTCTAGACATAGCTACTGTATCTGGTATTCATACTTTCATTTGCCAAGCTCTAGATATGTATTCTTAAGCACATTTAGCTTCTTTTATTTGTGAAAGTTACTGATAGTAACATATGCGTCTTTTCCTAGTGATACATGCCCTTATTATGAGTTGTTACATGCAGCTCCTATACATGCACCGGATATATCGAATGGGGAAATAGCGAACCAACAACAGGAGACTCGGTGTTGGCCTACATCTGAGGTTAGCCCCTAGCTATGAATTTGGTTTTGTTCTGGCCTTAGTTCACCATCTTGCCTCATTATGTCAAGTTTGACTTATTATTTAGAAAACCTTCTTTCAAAACCATGTCAGACAATGTTGATAGCTGTCTTGTATTGATTAATTGTAATTGCATAAGTTTTAAAATCACTGCACTCAAGTTTCAAGTGATGCAGTCAAGCATGTTAGGGTGAAATCCTAGAAACTGCCTTAAGTGTTGAGATGAGCATTGGATAGGGAATGTTCACAAGTGATTCTGGTTTCACAAAAGAAAAGAAAGGAGTCACTTGTTTCATTAAACTGAGACACTTACAGCTTCTTGCATTCTTCTTTTTCAGTAAGTAGTAGGTAAGATAGTAATAATTTCTATTGAACAAATGATGGGGCTGCTTATACATAAGATTAGGCATATGTGGAGAGGTCAATATGTCCAGGTCTAAAGGATGTGGTATAGCTTTCACATCAGAAATTAGGGATGCCTTGACATTAGTCTGATCAAAGTGTTACAATCCTCTTCCCGCCCGCCCCTCCTGAAGCTGCATAAACTCAGTTCGGTGTAGACTAGATATTTTTGTGCATTTAGGGTTGTAATGGTGTTTAGAACTGGACAAGGTTCTATACCGGTAAGTAACAAGTTAATATAAGGGATACTGTCCTGAGACCATGTAACGATCTGAGAACATCTTATCTTCTTCTATCATTTCAAAACATACTTTCGGATTTGCTTTTTCCTCAATGATTCGGGACTATATACTACTAAGATGATGTACATTAACATTGTTAGCATATGAGGACTGCTCATGTAATGAGGACTGACTTTATCCCACCTTTTCCACTAGTAATAATTAAAAAAAAAAAGAACCTCATGAGAAATGTTATTGATTATACTGATGCTTATATCTTGATATCCTCTTATACTAGCTGTTATTATTAATCAGCTTGGTATTGGTGGGGCTGGTTATGTTTGGTCAATTTGTGAAGGAGGCCATGATGAAGGATGGAGGCATTCAGTTGCTCCCATTCCCACAGAGAAACTTGCTGAGGTTATACAAGCTGCAGAGGATGATCATGATGGCAGTCTCCCAACTTCAGATTCTGATTCTGATGAAGAGCCTAGAGACGACTCCTACTTTGAAAATGAGGTGAACAATGTTAAGTTATATGCTGAGGATAAATAGAAGTTTACAAAGTTAAAAACTGAACCTATCCTGTTAATCGTTTTCTGTAGGTTGAAGCAACCTTCCTAAGAGCTGTGGATGAAAATATTAAAGTAGAGAATGTCGTTTTAGAAGTGAACTCACTGAGGTATTCATTGGGTTTTCTCTTGCAGATCTATGTAAAATACCATGTAGCATAAGTATCATTATTAGTATTACATGTTTGTTTGATAACTTATCATTTGATTTTTTTTTTTAAATTAAATCATGCACAAACACTTACTTTCAGTTGATTCCTTCATTACCTGTCCTTATATATGCCTGTGTATTTTGATATACTAAGAGCCCTCTAAGGACATTTTCCAACCTCAAAATGTTCCTTTCTTTTGTTTATGCTTTAGTGTGTACTCTTTGGTGATTGACGCTTGTCACATTTTAATAATGCAGATTGTCATACAACAAGCAAACTGCAAACTGTGCTGGAGCTATATTTTATTCAATGATAAAATTGGCATTAGAATCTCCACATAATTCAGCAGGTAAACATCTGAGGCTGATATCTCTTTTGATTTTAAGAAAACCCTCTATGATTGGAAACCTGTGATATCAACTTTGGGACTTAAATGGTGTTATGTTGGGTAACAATCAATGACACTGAGTTTTTTTTTTTTTTTTTTTCCTCTGTTAACGTTATAACGTATGGATTGTTGAGTCATGGTATTTCTTGCATAAAAATTTGCATAATTGTCAGAAATACAAAGGAATATATGCACATTAGTTGCCAAAAAATTAAAAAAGAAGAAGCTGGGTGTGGTTGGTTGGGGGCTTGGAATGTCTATTTCTTAAGTTAAATCACATTCTGGTAATCCAGATTGCATCCATGAAGTGTTCAAGGTTTCATAAGTTTGGTTTACAAGTCTTAATTTACAATTATATTTTCTGTCTGTCAGCTATTTGGAAATGTGAATGTTACTTCTATTCTCTAAATCTGTGTTGTTTCTTGTCATGTATGATAAATGATGCTTTTTTCTTTCCTTAGGTGAATTGGTCCAAGCTACTATGAAGGTAATTACAAAATGGAAAGGACTGCTGAAGTATTACCTATCAGACATCGATGAAGAGGTTTGGATTTCTGTAATTTTAAGTAATACTTGTTTAACCAATATATTTCTTGCATCACTGAACTTGTTAACTGTAAAATGTCCCTCCTTCTCAGCTTTTTTTTAGAGGCACTGCTTTCCTTGGACATGCTGCATTTCTTTAATTTACTGTACAAACCTTTGAGAGAACTTGTAGTTTAAGAGAAACATCAAGTGACAATTTAACCAAAGTCAATCCATTAGGCAAAAAAGATTCATTTTACATGACAAGACTAATGCTTCATCGTAGTACAACGTTGTTGTAGTACAATAACATAAATGGCACTCACACTTCATATATATTATTTTTGTTCTTTGAGTCATCTCCACCTCTCATCAACATTCCATTGAGAAGATATAATCTGAAATGGCACTCATGCTATTTCTGAGAAGGTATTTAAGCAAGCTTTTAGGACAGTCTCTATGTGCATTCATCTATCAGTGTTTTCATTTAACTTATACCCGGCGTGTGTCAAATGTTACTTTCCATCTCTGGTCTTTTCAATAAGTATTTATCTACATATGAATTAATGTTATGTTCAGTGTTCAGAGTTTTCTTGGTCCGGAGTCAGGATAGTCTTAAAGTTAGTATAATGCTGGAAACCTGGACCTAACATTTTTCATGGTTGCTAATGTAAATGCTTATTGCTGTTATATACTTTGTGATGATTTATTTTTTGTTACTTTACAGATAGAAGTAATAATGAAATTTGAAGATATGTGTTTGGAGTCCGCTAAGGAGTTCTCCCCTGTGTTTGATAAGGTACACTTGCTTACATAGTTTTGGATCATCTCCCTGGATGAATGTGGATATGCTTCTATTTAATGTTTTGCCAGCCTTTGGTTCTTGAGCAATGAGAAAATTGCTATGGATAATGCCACCACAAATACATTTTGAATCAAGAACTGTGCCAATGTTTTGCTGAGTTTTTGTTGTAACCTAGAGGGTTTAGTCTTTCAGTTCTGTTATGAAGTTGATGGGCTTGATTGTTCTTCTGATTGTTGAATTGGTCTTTTACAGATACTCTATCAATTGTATGACCACACAATTATACGGGAAGAGGCTATTCTAAGGTGGGATGATGAAAAGAGAGATGCTGATGCATCAGATAGAATTTTTGTTAGGCAGGCTGAAGATTTTATCCAAGTAAGTGTGTTATTTACTTAATTTTAAATAAAATGCTTGTTAGCTTATGAAATCCTTTGTTTTTCATTACAATATTATGTATTTTTGAGCCTTGCATGATTGCCATTATTTAGTTTTATTTTTTACTGGTTTACATGCTAGTGCCTGAGCCTTGTGTGGTGTCTATATTTTCTCACACGAGCTCCATTAAAGACAAGTTCAGCGCTTAGGGTTTGCCCAAGTAGTGACTGAAGGTGGGGAAATGGGTTAGGATTAGGCGAAACATCCTTCCAATGTAACTGGAAAAAGAAAAAGATGAGTTCAACTCTAGTTTTAATGTATATTAGATTATATGCATCCATTAGAAACATCTTGCGAAACATGCAGCATGGCCATAATTTGCATTGTTGTTCATGCTTTTGGTATGAGACAAATCTGTGAATTGGGGGTTTATTTATCTCAGAACACGTTGGTCTGATATATCTGGCCAGCATATTTTAAGTCTTTTCACAAAAGTTGCATCTTATGTGTTTTTTGTTGCAGTGGTTGAGAGAGGCATCTGAAGAAGAGGATGAGGAAGAGTAGGAAACATTCAATTGTAGGTTTTATTCAGTAGATGTTGTTAACAAGGCGGGACAGATTATTTCGAACTTTGAACAAGTATTTGCAATGTTGTAAGGTAAAATGGGAAGGCTCGTTTTGTCCACAAGCTTGAAAATGCATTTTACAGAATCATGCATTTGCATGCCTGTAATTTGATAAAAAAATCAATAGTCTTAGTCAACACAAACATTTGTTCTTGTCCGGTATTTTTATGAATTTTACTGTAGACTATAGTTTTTATCTCGCGAAATTTGCATGTTAACCAGAGGGTTTTATAGATAAAGGGAATGAAGACAAGGTCTGCAAACTAAAGAAATCTATTTATGTTCTTAAGCAAGCCTCAAGGCAGTGGTAACTCAAATTTGGATCAGTAATCACATCTTTTGGATTTCCTGAGAATAAACTTGATGAATGCAATATATTTCAGTGGGCGTAGATATATTTTCCTAATATTATGTGTTGTTGCTGGCCCGTAGTGATATGCGAAAGAGACAAACTTTTCTACCGTATCATTTTGAGATGAATGACATTGGGGAAGTTAATTATGTTCTTGGTATTGAAATCAAGAGATAGAGAGAGGTTTTCTGGGGTTGTCTCAGAAAAATTATGTTGCTAAAATACTTGAAAGATCTTTTATGCAAAATTCTAAGGGTGGTGGTTCTCCAATGTCTAAAGGGGATAATTTACATGAAGGACAGTGTCCTAGGAATTTATTGGTGAAGAGTGAGGTGGATGAGAGCTTCTCTTATGCTAGGTTTTTAGGCAGCCTGATGTATGCACGTGTGTGTAAGGCCAGATTTTGGCTTTTGCAGGAGGAATGTTGTCTAGATGTCAGTCTAACCCTGGACATGAGTATTGGGTAGGTGGTAAAAAGGTTTTAAGATATTTTCAGAGCACAAAAGGCAATATGCTAGTATACAGGTTGAGAATGAAGAATTAGAGGTTGTTGATTACTTGGATTCATCTTATAAAGCAGATGCGGATGACCTGAATTCTACTTCAGATTATATTTTTATGATGGCTGGAGGTGCTGTTTCACTGAAGAGTGTTGAGCAAAATCTAACAGCAACCTCAACGATGCAAGCAGAGTATATTGGCGTTCATGTAGCAACAGGACAGGCGTTAAAAGTTGGCCTGATTTGTTCGGATGAAAGTATTTGCTACTTTAAAATTAGTATGACATATTCAATCGACTCAAATTGCTTTCTTTTATTGGATGATTTGTTCGGTTACATTTTGGAGGTCTTACTCTTACTGTGCTAATGTTTCAAAAAGGTATGCTGTTTTGGAAAATACACCTTTCTCGTTGTGCTAATTAAAATTACTGGTTTTGTAGTTAAAGACGAGGTGTAAAGAAGGTGCATATTGGGGTAAGTTGAATCATAATTCATTGTCTGGCTAAACTATGTGTAAATGGGATCATCAGATCATGCAAATCTTGGAAAATGCTTCAGCATATATTTCTTTTGCAAAATGAACTGCACCAACAATATTTTGATATTTTCTGTTAAAATAGACAGGAACTGTAGCTGGACTTTATGTGGGAGTAGATTATGTTGTAGAGAGGATCCATGGCAGAAGAGACTGGGTATGTCTGCTGTAGATTGCTAGTCTATACATGAGAAAATTAGAAAAGGCCTAAAGATTGTGTTGTGTTAAAAAAAATTTAAACTTTTATATCCCTCTTGCAGGCTGAAGAACCCTCTTTTAAGTTTGCACATGTAGATTCTAAAATTATGTTTGTAGACTGTTTCAGAATCTCCACTTAAATGTCTGTCTCACTTGATTTTCATAATCCTCATGACTGTTCATGTTAGGTTTTGAATATGCAACTTTGAAATAGCATAGCAGTTAGGAGATCATATATATTGTTTCTTTCTTGTGAAAGGAGCTCAGGGTGCTCAATTACAGTTCTGTTTTCTTTCTTTTTAATCCCATATGCATACCCCTTTAAACCACATTGCACATTGTCAAATCCATCCCCAGGTCTAGAGTCTTAATGGCTTCATCTACCAATCCTGCTTTTGAGCAACCCGAAGCAAGATGCTGAAAAGTTATGGCATATGGTCCCTTTCAGACAGATATAATAGAGTTGAATTGCTCGGTGGATCTCAACCCTTTTACTGATTTCATCTCTAACCAGAGTTCTACAACTCGGGAGAGTCTGCCAATTCTACCAAATGCTCGGTGGTCCGGACTAGAATTTTCTGGATAATATGCTCATAAGAATGGAAACTCATAGTGCTAGGATGAATGAGATGTCAGAATCTGAAATTCTTCTTCCTCATAGAAAGGGTAATGGCACTGCGCACATACATGATGCATCCAGTACCTACATGATAAAAATATGTTTTCTATTGATACAATGGTTTCATACATGAGTTGCATAGTAAAACTATATATCGCTTTTCTTTCTATAATAGTAGTTTTCTTACGGATCTAATTTCTTGGTGTCACACACACAAGTTCATGTACACATATCATGATATATACCTACAATTAAGGATAGTAGGCTTTCAATGGTAGATTATGCAGTGGGATAGGAAGCTTCCATGGCAATGCCACAGAGACCTTCTGGTGCAGAAACATCTCTTTGCATCCTTATGTAGCCTTCTTCACCCCATTGTTCACCCCATGAGTTCTTCACCAGCCAGTACTTAGTCCCATCATTGCTAGCACCATAACCAACAGCGGTAACACCATGGTCTAGGCTAGTTCCACAGGTTCCTGTGAAAACACCACTTGAGTAGAACTGGAAATCGGATCCACTAGCATCAATGGCAACAGAAATAGGTTGATTAGCGACGGCCTTAAGAAGTGCACTTTCACTATTTGCAGGCACATCTTCGTGGCCTGTGATTGAGGCTGCATGGTCTGCTTCCTTCTTGGCATTGCATGTACCATCAACACCAGTGTATGGATAATTAGCTTCGGTACTGAGTCCATGATTTTGATTGATGAACTGAAAGGCATCGTCCATCAAGCCACCCTCACAGCCTTGATCTTCACCATTGACATCACAGTCAACCAGCTCTTGCTCAGACAAAGAAATCAATTTACCAGTTGTAAGTTGAGTAATTCCTTCCATGGCTGCCACGGCTGAGAACGCCCAACAACATCCTATATGTTTTCATCGCAAATTAGTAGCAGTTATGAATAAAGCATTGAAATTCCAAATGGGGAATAGTTTTTTTTTTCTTGTCTTTACATAGACTTAGCTAGATGCTTACTACATACCACATTGGCCTTGGTCCTTGATGGGAGTTACAGCTCCTTTCTGCCTCCAGTCCATTGTAGCTGGCACGCTAGCATTTTCATACTTGAAAGTGGTCTTTGTGGAGCACTCATGCCCCTTGAACCGATTTCTTGCAGTAGTGAATTCTTCATTCGTAAGGTCTGCAAATTGATTCACACTCAATTTGTAAAGTTTGTTTCCTGCATTATTGGAAGATTCTATAAATGCCACATTGTCCTTGAATATTTTGAAGCGGTCCTCCTTTTCGGTCATGTCATTATAAACACGTCCATAATGAGCCATCCATTGCTCGTACCTCTCATACATTGATGCATCTTGGAGATTGCGAGAAGTGGCCTCAGAAGACCAAACCCCCAGCATGAGGATCAAGGCCAAACAGATACAGTTGCAGAGTTGGTTGGTGAACTCCATTGTAGGCTTAGGATTGTTGATTGAGTAAATGAATTAAGGAGTTGGTGCACTGAAATGGGAGATTGCTCTACAGTTTATATAGAGACGGAATGTCATTTCTGTATTATCTCCGTGCCCCAAAATCTAGCCTGCAATGTCCTTGCCATCTAAAATGTTCTGATATGAACTTGTTAAGTACTAGTTTAATGCACGTCACAATAAGTTACTTCGCTAAACCCCTATTATGTCATTGTGCGCGCATTGATTTATTGTTTTATTATGATTGATTGATGAATTTGCTAAATCCCTTATTATACTGCTTGCATTCTTGGAAGCTTGTGAATGGAGAGAAATATGTTTCAGCTATACTACATATTATGATTCATTGATGAAATATGCTTCAAAACAACATTCAAAACTCGTAAGGATATTGTAGACGCCAGAAAGTGATTCATATCGATACTGGTGGGTGAGGCTCCGTCTCTCTCTCTCTCTCTCTCTCTCTCTCTCTTCAAAGTTTTCTCCCAAAACCCTAGCACATTTTTCGGCATACTCGAACGACGCTCGTCCTATGGTGGCCTGGCATATATGTCGGCCTTGGTCGTGTGATGTTAGGGCTGTTGCCGGACCGGCCCTAAAGGCTTGCTGATAGTTGTTCTCAGTTTGTCTTTTTGCTTGGAGTTTGACGGCATCATTGACAGATCTTGGTTTGTTGGGTGCTGTGGCATGTGGGATTGACGGCGACATGGTGGGTCGAGGGGCAACGCACAGGTGATGGCTTTGATGGAGGCGTAGGCAGCGGAGTTGTTTGATGGTGACTTGGTGCGGTGGAGGTCGATCCTGGTGGGTTGGGGCTTCCCTTGTTGGGTTTCACTAAGGGCTCAGGTTGACCGCGTCGGGTGATGATGGTGGTGGTGTTCCTCGTGGCGGGGGCAGGGCTGTTGTGTTAGATTGTTGGCGGTTTGGCATAGTGCGACAGGGTTGGATTGGACTGCTTGCTGTTAGGCTCGGGCTAGGGTAAAATGTGGGCTATTGGGTTGTGGCCTCTATTTTTAGTTTTTGTTTTAGCTAAATAATTCCCTATATTTTTAGAGCCCTATGCTTGTTAGGTTAGGTTACTTAATGATCCCTAATGAGTGTAGTTTTGCTTGTCTATTCGCTATGTTTTTTCCATAGCTTATAGGCTCGCTTTGAAGTGAGCGATAAGTTTGAATATAGTTGGTCTATCCTATGTATCACTGTGGTTTCACCACGAAGCCTTGTTCTGTCTATTGTGAGGTAGTGGGTGGATATATAATGACCTTTTAACATGGGTTTTATCAATGAAATTACCATTAATTCAAAAAAAAAAAAAAGAGGGATTCATATCTATACTATTATTAAGAGAAGAGGGTTTGTTAGCCAAAATCTAAAATTTTGACAGAATTGACCCTAGAATATTAATAAACTTTGAGAATTAATTAAATCACAAAGATAATTAAGACATTTACAAAATGTATTTTTCTTTCAAAAATTTGAAAAAAAATTATCCACAACCCACTTTTTTCTCTCCCACTTTCTTTTCTCTGCAATAACCAACTTTTTTCTTCTTCTTTTTTTTCTGAAAAAAAAAATTAATAGCTTGCATATGCAGAGCATGTGTGGAAAAATGCTAGTTGTTAAATAAGCTAATATATTTATAGAGTTTTGAAAGCAAACCTGAGTTTTTTTTTCGTACACCCACAGTTAATGACATGTTTATTTAGGAGTCTATGGAAATAAGGTAATTAAGCAATTTGAAGTTGGGTTTGCTGTTCAGTTTGACAATGTAACATTCCAAGATGGAGTACTATGAGGAGAATCCAGAGTCGAACCTAACATGAGGCCCGTGAGTCGGCCGTCTTAGGCCTAGCGTCTCGTCGGGCCTTTTTTTTTGGAGTATTTAAAAAAAATTATTGAGTAAATAAAATGTAAGTCTTTTACTAAACAATAAGATTGGATTGGTTGGCAAGTTATATTCCTTTCTTTTTTGCATGTTACTCCTAGCCTAGGTTTCTTCTGCTGTATATTTATTTTTCTTTTCAATTTTTTTTTTTTGTAAATATTCTTTTGACAATTTTTTTTTCTTTTCTATAATAAATGTAGACCCAATTTTATTTTTGGTCTCAAGCGTCAAAATCTCAAGTCCAGGCCTACGAAAACCATGACGACAACAACATGGTTGCAGTTGCAGTCTATGATTGTCTTTCAAGCCCTTTTATTGTGGTGAGCATGCGGTTGAGCTTCTTTGTGTGTATATATAACTATATATATATATATGTGTGTGTGTGTGTGTGTGTTTTTTTTTTTTTTTAGGAAAGAAAAATAAGGGTTAATTCTTCACCCCTTACTCGAAATTTCATTTATATTTATTAAAGGGTCATTGACCAAAAGCCCCAAAATGAGCCAAAGTTATCCCACTTACCCCATTAACAGATTTTTATTCCTACTAACCCAATTTGAATTGAAATAACAATTTTACCCTTAGTCTAATGAATGAATTACAACCACATCCCTTCTCTCCTCTCTATCTCTTTCTCACGCAGACACTCTCTCTCTCTCTCTCTCCCTCCTCGGTGCAATCGCCGGTGCCAGACTCTCTTTCCTGGTCACCGCCTGTGTTTTTGCTCGCTGTGATTTTCTCTCCATGCAGATTGCCGGCGTTGCTCTCTCTCCTCGTCTCCGCCTAGGTTTTGCTCGCTGTGATTTTCTTTCCGTGTAGATTGCCAGCTTGCTCTCTCTCGGGATCTGTTCCTGCTGTAAGTTTTCAATTTCACCTATATATAAATATGATCTGTACATGATCTGGTTTATCAATCTTGGCTGATTTTGCAGGCGGTTCCAGATCCAGGCCACCTCACCGTCAAATTCCAAGGTCAATTTCCTTTTTCCGGTTTATCACTTTCTGGAATTTGCTTACCTTTTGTTTATTTGCCGTGAAATTGAAGCAAAGGAAAACGAAATTGAAATTAGATATAGACCAAATCAGCTGGTTTTTGTTGCTGGATTGTGTTCAGGAGTTGTTCTTTTTCTTAAATCTTCGGTTTGCAATTTGAATAATTGATTAATGAAGCAAGTGGATAAGCATAATTGTGAATCATGAATTAGTTATAAGAATTTTGGATTACATTGATTATTGGTTGTGCATCTTGGTGTAGTTGGAAGATATGAAGATGGATGAGGCGTCTGAAGAGGTGGCAGTGGAAATAGCTGCACAAGGGGTCCTTGGGAAGAGAGTTGATGAGATGGAGGCCAGTTTCATGATGGCAGAAGGCCCAGAAGGAAAGAAAAAGAAAAAAAAAAGTTTTATTGGTGGGCAATAGACTTGTATTGCCCCCCAATAGACGTCTGATAAAAGTCTATTGGAGGGCAATACATGTCTATTGGGAGGCAATAGACGCTTTAAATTGATACAACCTCTGATTTTTTTTCTTTAATCAAAGTTTTATTTGTGTGATTTTAGGAATATTAGTTTTCATTTCGGTAACCGAAACGTTTATTGAGGGGCAATATACGTCTATTGGGGGGCAATAGACGTTTTGAATTGATGTAATCTCCTCGTTTTTTTCTTTAATCAAAATTTTATTTGTGTAGTTTTAGGAAGATTAATCACCATTTTGGTAATCTAAACGTCTGTTGGGGGGCAATAGACGTCTACTGAGGGGCGATACATGGCTGATAGTCATATATTGGGGGCCAATAGACGTCTATTAGGGGGGGGGGCAATAGATGTCTATTGGGGGCAAAAAAAATTTCCGGCGAGATTTTCAGCAAATTCCGGTGGGCGGCAGCAGGTGATCGGACTCCGGCAAAAGTTGGCAGGAATCAGGCGACCGGTGACCGGATTCCTAAGGTCTGTGACGGGCTCCGGCAAAGTCTCCTATGGTTTCTCTCTCTTCCATTTTCTCTCTCTCTTTAAGTAACAAAGGGGTGGTGGGTAAAATGGTATTAAAAAAAAAATAAAAACAAAAAAAAAAATCTTAATGGGGTATTAGGGAAGATTCCCTTAGAGTGTATTGGTAAGAGGGAATTAAAAAAACTTAATGGGGTAAGGGGGAAAAAATCCCTAAAAATGGGGTAAATGGACAAAACCCCTTTATTAAATTTACAAGGAGGGGGGGGGGGGGGATTAGGCCAAAACCACTTCCATATGAGACGAACCAAACTAGAAAGTACTAATACAAGGACCAATTATAACCAACAATCGTACTAAAAATATAAAGACCAAGTACAAAACAGTCCAATACCAATGAAAGAACAAGAGAAAACAAAATCTTAACGAAACCTATATACATTTGCTGAAGACATATCTCGACCATACATGCTAGCTATGAAGGCAGGTATAGCATCCCACAAGCTAAAACCAACATTAAGGGCGCCCCATTGTTTGCTAAAGCATCAGTTACTGAATTACATTCCCTGTAGATATGAGTAATTCTGAACTATATCGTGCGAATAAAGAATAGACAATTATTCTAGGCTACCGCGGCCTCTATGGAACTAGCAATGGATTTATGAAGTAATGAATCAAAATGGATGAATCAGTTTCAAGCTAAATATGAGTCCACCTCATTGTCCAAACAATCTCCAATGCTTCAATGACTGCCAACAACTCCCCATCAATGGCGCTTGAGACCTCAAGATTCTTGGTAAAAGTTCCTAGAAATAAACCATCATGATCTCTAAAAATATCACCAAAGCCCACTGTGCTCGAGTCCCGAAAAGAGCCATCAATTCAACCAATTAACTGGTGGAGGCACCCATTGAACAAGAATATATTTTGGAGCTCTCAATCTCAAAGATGAGAGCCCATATTCTGTGCTCTCGAAGTTACCACACATAGAGCAAATTGAATAGAAACATAGAGCAAAGTAGCTTCATCAAACTTGATTTTATTCCTTTGTGTCCAGATACACCATAAAGCATTGCAAAAAGCAAAACTTCATAACAATCGTGTAGAGTAGACCGTGTTATTAATTAAATCATGGGAGAGAATGTTCAAAGAGATGTGCCTGGCAGCAATTGTACTTGAAAAAAAGAGGTAAGGCAACTCCAAAAATCATGGACTAAATAAAAAAAAAGGTGATTGAATGTCTCATCTTGTGTTGACAAAAAGAACATAGGGAGCACAAAAGAGTACATCTTCTTTGCAAGACATCATCAGTTAGAATTCTTCTATTAATAATCTTCCAAGCCACCAAACTCTTATGTGGTTGCTTTGGGCCATACCAATTTGCTCCAACTCATAGTTGGACATAGCGGAGAGAAAAAGTGAAAAGCATCCCTTGCAGTCAGCTGTCCAGTCGCATTATTAGCCCATACCACTTAATTTGTCCTTGGTGTTATCCAACGGTAAAATCACATAAGTAATCATAGCAGCAAGATCTGGAAAGAAAAAAGTGAACATAGGAGGCAACGAAATTGCTTGTCTTTAATAACCACACTAACCTTAATTGGAATGATTTATTTCGACACCAACGTGAGGTGATGAATGCTTGAAAGTGGAGAGCTTAGCCAGTTGTCTAAGCAGAAATCAATACTATTCCCATCTCTCACCAACCAAAGTAGCTTTGAGTAAACCATATTCCAAAACTTTTCAATGCCGAGCCAAAATGATGATCGTTGATAATACTGTAAGACTTGCATGTTACTAGAGAAAAAATGGCTTCTAATAAATACTGCAGATGGAGATGAAGCATTGACAATACGCTCGCCATTTTTAACAAGCAGAGCGCGGTTAAACTCAATTAGGTTTTTCAAGCCCAATCCACCTTGCTCCAATGGAAGGCAGCAAGTATCCCATGCAACTAGCGTAGAACCTCACCTTAATGAGTTCCCAGACCAGAAAAAATTTCAAGTCCAACTTTGCACCTTTAAAAGAAGAGAACGCGGCCAAGCATAGACTTGAAACTATGATGAAGCTGACTTCGAATTACAGAAGAAATCAATTGTAATCGTTCAACTTGAGATAAGTTTTTACCCTTCCAAGAAGGAAGCTTGCATCTAACCTTAACAGCAATGGCACGGAAGTGAATGGGCTTTGAGCATCCCTGAAAAATAGGAACCCCGAGATAAGTGAAGGGAAGAAAAGCTTCCCTAATGCCCAAGACATGCTGAATAATACGCCTTTGAGCATGTTTGGCTAGAAAATCGAAGACTTAGCTTTGTCAACTACTTGACCAGAATTACAAGCATGTTCAGCCATAAATTTCATCAGATCATGAAGACTACGAGGATTACTTTGGATGTACAAGACCGGAAATCTCATTAGCGGTGAACTTGTTAGCTAAATCTAGCTCTGCGCCAACGCGTCGCCATGGGAATAGTGTAAACAGTATCTTTTGATACCTAAGAAGTATGACTGATATGGGTCTATTTTATACATACAGTGAGCAAATAGATTCTGATTATGTGATGGAATCAAGATCCACACAAAGGATCACTGTGGTTGCCGGATGAGAATTTACCACCGCCGCCACTGCTTCATCAAAATCGAGTGATGTTTTGATGGGTTTTGTTGATATCGGGTATCTCTCTGACCCACATAAAGGTCGTTTTGAAAATGGTTATGTTTTTACCATGGGAAATACCGTGATATCTTGAAGGTCTACTAAACAGTCTCTCGTCACTACTTCTTCGAATCATGCAGAAATTATTGCTCTTCACGAGACAGTCTGTGATTATATATGGCTTAGATCCATAATTGTGCATATTCAAAGTAAAGTGGTTTGAAGTCAACTACAGATAAACCTACGTGCATATATGAGGATAATGCTGCTTGCATTGCATTGAACAAATGAAGCAAGGTTTCATAAAAGGAGACAACATCAAGCATATATAGCCAAAATTCTTTCATAATTAGCAACAACAAGTCCTCCTCAAAATCAAAGTGAAGTAGGTTATGTGGTAGAATTATTCACTAAGTCATTATCCAAATCCACATTTGAAAACGTTTGTGCATAGCATTGGTCTGCGCATATTATCCAAGCTCCAAAGATTGTAAAATCCGGGGGAGATGTTCGCATCAGGGGGAGGTTTGATGCCTATATGGTGTTCGCAAAATGTGAGGCATGTTGTACTCTTTTTTCACCTTCGACCGAGGTTATTTTTGTCCCAAATGTTTTTTTGTTACTATGCAAGATTTTTAATGAGGCAACGTGAGAAACACCATCGACGTCGCATGACATCCACATTTGAACGTCACAATGGGGAGTGTTGCTGGAAACCAAGATTTAGTGTGACTAGTCCAAATAGAAATGTGATATCTTATGTAATGGGAGAGTAGATTTAATCATGGAGTTCCTATCTCTTTCGGAATAGGATTCCTTATAATAATATTTAATCTTTGTACTCTTGCACCTCTATATAAAGGATCATATTATCAATGAAGAGACACACAATTCTCTCTCAAATTCTCTTATTCTATAACACAAATACATTTTTTGGAATCGTCGAAAAATAAAATATTTGAAATAACAAAATTTAATAAAGAGAAATTACATCTCGTTCTCTAATATATCTAACTTGCTCTTGTCTTCTGAAATCTTTTTTAAGTCTTGTAAACATAAGCAACGTCTTGTTTAATACTTTCGCCAAACGTGTCGTAGCTTGTAACACACCTGAACAAGATTCGATTGGGGTGAGATTTCTCTCAGTAGAGCCAAACCTCTTTAGCTTATTCTTAACTATGTATGATAATCAAGTTATCCATAAGTACTTTATAAACAATGTTCTAAAACTCGGCTGTTCAGGCCGCCTCAGAGTTGGGCGGTGACTTTCCAACTTGAGTAATGCCAAATCGGTGCTGTAGGGCAGGCTGGGTTGGGCGGCCACCTAGGCGGCATATAATAAGTCTTTATATATCTTTTAAGTCATATAGAAAAAAAAATGAAAAACCTATTCTCTCTAGCAGCACTTGTTCTTGCGCTAATCCTAACGCCGTCTACTGCTGTCGGCAATGCATACTACGGTTCCGATCATCTTCCAAATCCAAAGATTATGGGTCCAATCCTCTTTCTCCCATCTTATGATGGGCATAATCCTCCTCATTCGTCAATTATTGAACCGCCCTATTGGAAGGGTAGCTTTCTGCTCAACGGCGACCTGAAATTATGGTGGTGGTCTACTAGTTGGTGGCTTGATTGGTAGCGGCTCGATCTCTGAATGTCTCGACATGATGCTATCTCGGACTATAGAGGTGGCCGAGATGCAGTCTTGCTGCAAGAGACCTCTCAATCTTTCTTTGTGACTTCAACGATGTTAGCGTCATTGTATAAGGCGCGGATGGGGGGCGGAGTTTGGCTGGAGCTGCTGGCAGGGGTGATGTTCGGCGGAGCTTGACTGGAGTTGCCGGAGCTGATGGAGACAGGCTCCTCGATCTGGGTGTCCAAATTCTAATGATAGTTGCGTAGTGGTGTCACGTGACTGGGCTGGTCTTTGGCAGTGATCCAATACCTCGTGCGACTGGCGGGGTGATTCTTTGCATGTGATGGTGATGGTGGGGACTGTGGTAGTGGTGCTGCTACCTTAGTGATATTGAGTTTGGACAATTTGGCTAGGTTAAACTATTAGGCTTATGCTTATGGCTCTTGAAAATGGGCTTATCAAGCAACTGTGGGCCAGAAAAGGAAGATGAAGGAGGAAAGTGATGGGCGTGGGCTCCTCATTAACAAAGCATCCGAGTCCATTTGGGTCTTCAGAAGTTTGGATAGCTATGGGGCTCGTTTCACTATTTTGTTAGGCCAAATCTCTCTATTGACCTGGAAGCGATTGTGCCCGACAAAACCTCGTAGCCATAACTTGAAGGGCCAGGAAAAATATAGGTACGTAGGTGGGGTGAGGGCTTATATACTAAGTGTTACAATTCTCCATAGTTTATAGGCTCACTTAAATAAGTGAGCGATTAGTTCGAATATATATGGTCTATCTTTTATGTATCACAGTAGTTCTTTTACTACAATTTCTTGATCTGTTTAGTCGAAGGCAGCAGAAGAATATGTAAATATCATCTTGGCATGTGTTTAATTTTTTTGAGAGAAGGACGTCAAGCCTTTTAATAATCAAAAGTAGGTAATTACAATTCATGATTTGGCCGTAAGGGCCACGTCAAAATCAAGCCATGCTAGGCTACCATACAGCAACCTAAATGTAAATACCCTAGTAATACGCGCTAGTAACCAAAGTAACCAAGACAATATTAGGAGTAAAGAAGAAACCCATCCTAACATATCTAGAGAGTAACCAGAACCCCCCTGCGGAGAGGGGACTCCCCCAGGATCCCAAAAGCGAGCCCAATGGTGAATGGGCCAAATAATCACAGCCCACAACAGGACCATTAGAGACAAAGCAAAGGCCCAAATCACAGTGATCCAAGCCCGGCATAATCTATTCTGGGCACCCAAACAGGCTGCAACTTGCAGCCGCCCATTACTTCTTGCCGCCGCATCCTCCAGCATCCAACCACTCAGATCCGCCATTCCACCTCTGTAGGGCGTTGCCGCCCCGCCGACTGGAAGTCCCAGTGTTGGAAAGAGAAGAGAACCATCGAGATAGGCTTGAAAACTGCATCATTGCCCATTGCAGTCGCACCTGAGCCGCGTCCCCACTCTGCCAAACTGCAACCCCGCGCCGCCTAAGTAGCGTGGCAGATTCTCGATCGGGAATCCCACCGCCAAAGGATCCGATCGTGGTACCTCCAACAAAACCCTACATAGTCCAAATGCTGCTCCTCTGCCTCTATCCACCAGAAGCTAAAACACGGATGCCGGGAAGGATCTGACTGTTCCATACATCGCCAGAACAACTCAGAGGCAATCTTGCTGTAACCCAAATCTCTTTGCCTACCCACAAATTGTTGTGGAGTCCACCCCACGGATCCGGGATCCCAAAGTCGATTTGGATCCACCAATACATGGAGTAGCAGCCTCTTTCTGCAACATACCAGAGTACAAGCCACATCACGCCAATTAGGGGTGATGAAAACCCATCGATGGATCAACGAGATCCGGGTGCAACAACCAAGAGGTTGGACAGAGGAGATCCACAAGTTCGGAGAACTCGACAGCCAGGTACCATGAGCACCATCATTGATCGGAAGACGCAACCCTAGGGTTGGCAGCCGTCGTAGAGAAGAGAGAGTGAGAGCTCTCATGCTAAAAAAATTGTTATTCTTTTGGCATGCGTTTAATGAAATCCACATTTCTTTCAAAAAAAACTATATCTTTCAAGTCTTTATATATATATATATATATATATATATATATATATACGGAGGCGTTCCAAAGAGGACGTCCGCACTTTCGCTAAAGTGCGGACGGCGCTGCTGCAGCTCGGCTCGGGGCGCGACGGAGCGGCGAGGGTTGCCGGAAGGACGCCAGGGGTCGGGCGGAGCAGTCTGCAGTCGGTGGAATCGCCGGCGACGTCGTTGGAGGGCTGCCCAGAAAACCTGCAGTTGCAGGTCGGGTTGCTGCCCAGAACCTGCAACCCCGACCTCCTCCGACCTTGAACACTGCCCAGAACAGTCCAAGATGCCTCCGGCCTCCCTCCTGCAAGCCGCGCACCGCCGCCGCCGCCTGGAACGCCTCCGCTGCATCGCCGTCCGCACTTTAGCGAAGTGCGGACGTCCACTTCAGAACGGGCCTCTATATATATATATGCTATAAAAATAAATTAAAAAGTAAAAACCGCCTAGGCGCTACTCCCTTGCCACTGCCTGACTAGCACCTAGTAATTTTTTAAGAACCTTGTTTATAAATAATAATAATTGATGCATAAACTCCACTTAATTACCCATTAGTTCATATATTTGAAGCCTTTAGAGCCACCCCCGGTTGGTAAAATACACGGTATAAGACATGTAGGCTTATTTCTTTCTCATCTTTTGCTAGTAATTTGATAAGTATAAAATTGAGTTTGAATTGAATACCATCCAATATGTGTAATTTGGGTTTTAGTTGAGTTCAAATTCTGAATCTAATAAGCATAAAGTATATACAGTTTGACTGTTAATTAAGGGAAACTTTTGCCAGTGAGAAGTCGTTGCTGATGAGTCTACACTTACTCTTGCTTCTCTATCTAGAGGGAGTTCACTCTTCTTTCCTCACCTAGCTAAGTTGTATTTGTGGATTTCATGCATAGATGTTCTTGATTGGTTTTTGTTTAGAACTTTGATTTAGAGACTAGGCGTGTGATAGAATTCAAGAAAGATTTTCAAGGTTTAGCGCAGAAGCCATCTGAGATTGTTTATTAAAAAAATATATATATTAACCAATTGATTCTGAGTTGCTAATCCAGTTATAGTTGTGCAGGAAACACACCCTGAAAGATGCTATGTTTCGTGTTGGGAACTAATTGATTCATTAACAGCTCTAGTTTTGGTTCCAGTTGGGGTTTGGTTCTTGTTGGGATACAAACTGCAACTAGCAGTATTTTATATATGTTTCATATATAAGGCTTATGCCTTAGTGAGGCTCTCCCAAAAATGACTCGACCATGCCTTAAGTGTTTTAAAACATTGATTGTAATATTACAAACTAACAGCTCACGTTAAAAAACCAGCAGTACGTTTTCACTCGTATGTCTTGCTGAGAACTACACTAGCTAGATTAGCTAGCTTAAATATAGGCTTCATAGCATTTCTGAGATAAGTGGAAGCCATGGAATTCCATAGTCCTGATAGTGTACTAAAGAGATTTGATAGTGTGAATAATATGTAATAACTTCAATTCATTCAGAATGGTTTACAACGTTTTATACAACAAAGATGCTAATTCTATCCATAATTATAGGACTAATTATAGTAATACAAATCTCTTAATTAACTTGTGATGATACAGACGATCCCAATAACGAAGACTCCAGATCATATGAGATTCCTTTCCTCAATACTCCCTCTCAAGTTGGAGTGTATGTTAATTACACCCAACTTGCTCAATAGTGCTGAAAATTGCTTCGAACCCAGCGGCTTGGTGAACAAGTCAGCTGGTTGTTCCTTTGTTCGAATATGCATGGTTTTGACTAGCCCCCTCTGTACTTTTTCCCACACAACATGGCAATCTATCTCAATATGCTTTGTGCATTCGTGGAAGACGGGATTTGATGCTATATGAATGGCAGCCTGATTATCACAGAACAATTTAACTGCATGTGCATGTTTAACATTCAAATCTCTTAATAAACATCGAAGCCACGTAATCTCACAGCATGTTGTTGCCATAGATCTGTACTCCGCTTCTGCACTAGAATGAGACACTGTTCCTTGCTTTTTTGTTTTCCATGAGATGGGTGCGTTGCCTAAGAAAATACAGTAGCCAGTAGTTGATCTTCTTGTGTCCTTGCAACGTGCCCAATCTGCATCACAATACGCCTTGATCTCCAATTGTCCGGTGGAAGGCAAAAGTATTCCTTGTCCTGATGTCTGCTTAACATATCTCAACACCTTGTAAGCTGCATCTAGATGAGGTTGTCTAGGGTTATCCATAAATTGACTTAGGATATGTACAACATACACGAGGTCTGGTCTCGTGACTGTGAGGTATATGAGCCTTCCAACTAATCCGCGATACTGAGAGGCATCCTTTAAAACGACCCCTTCACCTTGCATTAGCACCAAGTTCTGATCAATTAGGAATCGAGATGGTTTAGCGCCTAGGAAGCCTGCATCTTTAAGGACCTCTAATGCATACTTTCGTTGGCATAAAACAATGCCCTGCTTGGACCTTGCCACCTCTATTCCAAGGAAGTACCTTAACTGACCCATATCTTTGAGCTTGAAATGACTTGCAAGGAAGTGCTTTGTCTCCATGATGTCTTGTAAGTTGTTTCCTGCCAGTATAACATCGTCAACATAGACTAGCAAGGCTGTGAATCTACCTTGAGTGTGTCGGACGAAGAGTGAGTAATCAGACCAAGACTGATTGAATCCGACAGCCTTGAGAGCACCAGAAAGTTTCAAAAACCACTGCCTCGATGCTTGCTTGAGGCCATACAATGATTTGTGTAACTTGCAAACTCTATTCTCCCCCTTTCGTCTGAAACCAGGAGGCAACTTCATGTATACATCTTCATAGAGGTCACCGTTAAGGAAAGCATTGTTGACATCTAGTTGATGAAGATGCCAACCTTGAAGAGCTACAAGGCTGAGTAACACTCGAACTGTTGTTAGTTTGGCCACCAGAGCAAAAGTCTCGCGGTAATCAATCCCTGCAACTTGACTATAACCTTTTGCAACCAAACGAGCTTTATACCTCTCTACTGTGCCATTTGGGTTGTGTTTGATCTTGTAACCCCACTTGCAACCAATTGGTTTCTTGTCAGGGGGGAGAGGCACCAAACTCCATGTCTTGTTTTCTTGAAGAGCTTGAATCTCTTTGTCCATAGCTTCTCTCCATCGTGGTTCAAGGACAGCCTCAGAGAAAGATCTAGGTTCCTTTTCGAGTGTAATGTTAACAGTGAAAGCTTTATGTGTAGGAGAGAGTCTATCATAGGAAAAAACATGAGCAATAGAATGAGGAGTACCTGGATGAGTAACCTCGCTCGTGGAAGATGATGGTGCAGTACGTGAAGGAAGGGCTGCCTCAATATGCAAGTCTTGCAATGTGGTTGGAGTTCTAGTTGGCCGTGATGATCTTCGTGGTTGTGGCAATGAAGAATGAGGTATTGCATCTTGGGATACGGATAAGTCTGGTGGTGACGTATTTGGAAAATGAGATGGTGGAATATTTGAATCCGAGTGATTTGTGGGATTGATATCAGCGGAAGTTGTGGGATTAGAATCAAGATTTGATTCTGAGTGATTTGTGGGATTAATATCAGCAGAAGTTGTGGGATTAGAATCAAGATTTGATTCCGAGGGATTTGAGAAGATTTGATCGTCATCAATGTGAGGTGAGGTAGATAAAGAAGGAAAGAGTTAAGGAGGTGTTGGAGAACTGACAGAAGGCGAAGATGTGGAGAGTTTGGATTGATAAGGAAACTCAGTTTCAAAGAAGATGACATCTCGTGAGACTAACATTTTCTTATCTTTCAGGCTATAGACTTTATATCCCTTTTGATCATGAGGGTAACCAAGGAAGATACACTCAGTAGAGCGTGAATCAAACTTGCTGAGCCGGAGTGAATGAGTAGACACAAAGCAACGACAACCAAAAACACGCAAATGAGAGTAGTTTGGTGATTTGTGAAATAACGTTTCAAAAGGTGTTTTACCTTGCAAAATTGGTGTCGGTGTCCTGTTTATTAGATAGGCAGCGGTGAGTATGGCATCCCCCCAAAATGGTTTAGGCAAATTTGATTGAAAGAGAAGTGCACGAGCAACATTGAACAAGTGCCTGTGTTTGCGCTCAGCGACGCCATTCTGTTGGGTCGTGTTGATGCAACTGGTTTGATGTAAAATACCCTTGGAAGAGTAAACTGTGTGCATTTAAATTCTCGACCATTGTCACTCCGAACAATTTTTACTCTTTTGCCAAATTGATTCTCAACTAAATTGACAAAGTGAATGAGTAGGGCTCGTGTTTCTGACTTGTGATGCATGAGATAAACCCAAGTGCTTCTAGAGTGATCATCAACTATGGTTAAGAAATATTGTGCCCCAGAAAGAGATGGGATGTGGTAGCCACCCCATATGTCCACATGAATCAAATCAAAACAAGAATTACTAGAAGAAACACTCAATGAAAAAGGTCTTCTAGTTTGTTTAGCTAAAGGGCAAATGGAACAAGGACTTGCATTGCAAGATTTATTTTGCAAAAAGGGAAATAATAAAGACACTTTGCTAGATGGATGTCTGAGCCTTTGATGCCATAGGTCATGTGTTTTAGTGTTCACCACATTGCACGTTCCTTTCTTTGGCAGATTAAGACAGTAGAGTCCCTTACTTTCAGTTCCCATCCCAATCATCTTCCCCGATTGAAGGTCCTGTATGAAACAAACTTGTTTAAGAAATATGGTGATATAAAAGGAATCAAATGCAAGTTTGCTGATGGAGATGAGATTTAGGTAAAACAATGGGACACATAGAACATTGTGAAGGACAAAGTGTGAAGAAAATGACACTGTCCCAATGTGAGAAACATGTAATGTGGTACCATCGGGCAACTTCACTGTACGATATGATTGTGCACAGGTTGAAAAGATGTGAGGAAAGCCGAATTACAAACTATGTGGTCACTAGCCCCACTGTCTAGGATCCATGTTACATCTTTATTATCTTGTGAGAGGGCAAATGCTTTACCCGAGAGCTCCTCATAGTTAGGAATGTTACCAACAAGATTGGCTAAAGGCTGTTTGATCGAATTCAACTTCTCTAGTAGCAGGTGGCCATCATTGGAATTCTCCCATGGTTTTGAGGTCATGGAAGAGCTCTGGTCTTTCTTGTGTTTAATGACCTGTTGTTCTTCGTCACCAGCCATGAGGTATTTTGTTTGTGTAGATTTCTAGGTTCTCAAGAGCGATTGCTCTGATACCATAAAGAGATTTGATAGTGTGAATAATATGTAATAACTTCAATTCATTTAGAATGGTTTACAACGTTTTATACAACAAAGATGCTAATTCTATCCATAATTATAGGACTAACTATAGTAATACAAATCTCTTAATTAACTTGTGAATGTACAGAAAATCCCAATAACGAAGACTCTAGATCATATGAGATTCCTTTCCTCAGTATGTACAATGGAAGCGAATGGTGGAAGGTTGAGTGAGATTTAGCAACCCGAAATTTCTTTCCTCATAGACTTACATAATTGGATAATTCAACTGAATAGCAAACCAGGTTCTTAATTTTTGTAATAATAATAAGACTTGCTTTTCGACAGATGTGGTATCTTTTACATATTAGGCCTATTACAAGCCATGTTCATGTACATACAATATATATACAGCTATACAAGGTATTGATTTCATTTGATGGTATATCACATTATCAAGCAGTGGGGTAAGAGGCTTCCATAGCTATACCACAAAGACCTTCCTGTGCGGCAACATCTCTTTGCATTCTTATGTAACCTTCTTCTCCCCATTCTGCGCCCCATGAGTTCTTAACCAACCAATACTTAGTCCCATCATCACTGATGCCATAACCGACAGCGGTAACACCATGGTCCAGGCTCGTTCCACAGGTTCCGGTGAAAACACCACTTGAATAGAATTGGAAATCAGATCCGCTAGCATCAATGGCAACAGAAATAGGTTGATTAGCAACTGCCTTAAGAAGTGCGCTTTCACTGTTAGCAGGCACATCTTCGTGGCCAGTTATCGAGGCTGCATGGCTTGCCTCCTTCTGTGCATTGCATGTACCATCAACACCGGTGTAGGGATAGTTAGCCTCGGTACTGAGTCCATGATTTTGATTAATGAACTGAAAAGCATCGTCCATCAAGCCACCCTCACAGCCTTGATCTTCACCATTGACATCACAGTCAACTAGCTCTTGCTCAGACAAAGAAATCAATTTACCAGTTGTAAGTTGAGTAATTCCTTCCATGGCTGCCACAGCTGAGAACGCCCAACAGCACCCTGTATACATTTTATTTGCACATTTGTGCCAGTCAGAATATAGTTGTCATTCTGTTTCCAAATGGAGAATAGAGTTGTGATTTGTGACCAAAAAAAGAATAAAAAACAAACAAAAGAGGAAAGAATAGTGTGTTAACGCAAGTAACAACAAGCTAGATGCTTAATCACGTACCACATTGGCCTTGGTCCTTGACGGGAGTTACAGCTCCTTTCTGTCTCCAGTCCGTTGTAGCTGGCACGCTAGCATTTTCATACCTGAAAGTAGTGGTCTTTGTGGAACACTCATGCCCCTTGAACCGGTTTCTTGTGGCAGTGAATTCTTCATTTGTGAGGTCTGCAAATCGATTCACACTCAATTTGTAAAGTTTGTTTCCCGCATTATTGGAAGATTCTATAAATGCCACATTGTCCTTGAATATCTGGAAGCGTTCCTCCTTCTCGTTGACATCATTATAGACACGTCCATAACGAGCCATCCATTGCTCGTACCTCCCGTACATTGATGAATCTTGGAGATTTCGAGAAGTGGCTTCAGAAGACCAAGCCCCCAAGATGAGGATCAAGGCAAAGCAGATAAATTTGCATTGGTTGTTGATCTCCATTGTAGGCTATAATTCTTGAAGTAATTAGATGAATTAAGAAGTTGGAGCACTGAAATGGTAGGTTACTATACAGTTTATATATAGGAAGAAAATGGCTTTTGTATGATGTCTACGTGACCCAAAAGTTGGTATGCGATGTCCGTTCCCCAAAAAATGTTCTGATATTGACATTAAGATTGACAGTTTATGCCTACTGATCAAACATTTTTTGAGAAGTTAGTTGCTACCTCCTGTTTTTTTGTCCTTATGTGCAAAGTATTTAATTGTATATATTATGAGAAACAATATACTTTCTCTTGTACTTGATGCCAATGTTCTGTATTATATGCAGGCTTCATTTGGAGAATTCTGAACAGAGAGAAGTATGTGTGTGTTTGTGTGTGCATGTGTGTGTGTGTGTGTGTGTGTGTGTGTGTGTATTGATGTTATACAATCTGGTATAGGCCAAAATTATATATCACTGATTATAGTGACAAAATTTGTTATCTATGACTATTGACTAACCATGTTAGTGTTGGTTGACAACATTGAATAGCTTCCTTAATGAGAATGTGTCCAATATACGAGTTAAGTTTTATGGCTTAAAGAGCTCATTCTCAACTTTTTTCTTCGTTTTTCTTCTTCTGCAGATATAATACTAGAAAATTTGTCAGTTTGATTAATGGGAATCAAAGTCGATTAATGTTCATTGTTGACACTGCATGACAAGTTTGTGAGGACTTAATTGCCTTCTAGAGACGTATTTTTTGCAAATTCATGAACAATTTTCCGCAATTTCGTGAACAATTAGCTTATTTCTGGGGCATTATGACTTTCCTTTTGTTGCTATGTAGATGAGTAGCCAGTAATAAGATCGCACTCACTAGTTGAGCAATTTTAATCTCTTAGAATTGAGAATATGTTCTTTCAAATGAATAAAATACTGCATCCTCCCAAGACAGGAGGGCTGAAATACATTATGAGTGCAGGACATATGAATCTCTTACTGTTGAGAATATGTATTTTCACTTTTGTGCATGACAAGCAGTGCCAACATCAGAGGGCATACCTCGATATGTGTCCACAAAAAAATTGTTTAGTAATTATACAAATTATTAGAATATTTGGATAGCTTACACTAACTAAAGAAATTGTTTTATGTTTTTCTGATTTATGGATAGTTTTCCGTTTTGCAGAAAACTAGACTAGAATTTTATGAAAACACAAAAGCAAAACAAGAGAAAAAAGTGAGAGAAGAACAAGATGATCAGAATTCATATTTGATTTTCCAAATGTATAGAACTTTGTTAGGACTTTGTTATCTTCTTGAGAGGATTTGCTGCGATTTCCTGGAGTCGTTGCTTTACTCTGGTTGCTATACAGATATGCAGAAGTAACACTTAGCAGCGTATATTTACTTAGAAGCCTATATTTCTCTTGTTACAGAGTGTTTTTTGTTTCATTTCCATTGGAATTAACAGTGTCAATGCCATTAATAGTGATTGGGCAGTGCCTATGATGAAACTTCTGAAATCATTGCACCTCAAACTCATCTTCATATTCATAACATAAAAGATGATTAAAGTCCACAGCATGTCCATTGTCCAATATAATATGTACATGGACTTGTGACAATTTTCAAAGAATATGTCTAACAATGCAGGGTGCAGGGCCGATCTTGTCTCCATATATCACTTTATCGTTGACCTCGTTAACCAATCATCTCCGTCTGGTCGATATCAATCTCGCTGATGAGATGAAACACTGTCATTCAGTCAGGACCTACATATACTAACTGAGCTTTATCATAGCATTTTAAAAGAAAGTGGAATCCCTTGATTTCCAGCAGGCTATTTCCTAGTGTGGTAAGGATTGGTGGTGGCTGGTTGCCAACTTGCTGATGAAGTACTGAAGAGTTCGTAACAGAGAAACAATGGTGTGAGAACAAGTTTCAGGACCAAAAAATCATGCAAGTTCAAATTGGTTCAGGCTCCAGAAATCGATTGATTTAACATTTTTCAAATAGTGCATACAAGTTACATGAATAAGCACTTTCAAAAGCTGGTATTGCAGGCAAAAGACATCAATGAATGAGTTGGTTCCACTATGTCTATTAGTTTATTTTTCAGTATGAGCAAGATCAGGGCTTAGAGGTGTACAAGAGCTTTTGAGGTATATGTGACATTGTGAAGGCACTGTATGTACCAAGTCGGACTAGAAGAAGGAATTTAGGCAAGGATAATATGCTCCTAAGGATTGAAACTCATAGTGCTAGGATGAATGAGATTTCATATTCTGAAATTCTTCTTCCTCATAGAAAGGGTAATGGTACAGCGCACATAAATGCAGTACCTACATGATAAAATTATCTTTTCTATTGATACAATGGTTTCATACATGAGTTGCATAGTAAAACTATACAGCGGTTTTCTTTCTATAATAGTAGTTTTCTTACTGATCTAATTTCTTAGTGTTACACACATAAGTTCATGTACACATATCATAATATATACCTACAAGGATAGTAGGCTTTGTTTCAGTTTAATGGTAGATTATGCAGTGGGATAGGAAGCTTCCATAGCAATGCCACAGAGACCTTCTGGTGCAGCAACATCTCTTTGCATCCTTATGTAACCTTCTTCACCCCATTGCTCACCCCATGAGTTCTTCACCAGCCAGTACTTAGTCCCATCATTGCTAGCACCATAACCAACAGCGGTAACACCATGGTCTAGGCTAGTTCCACAGGTTCCTGTGAAAACACCACTTGAGTAGAACTGGAAATCGGATCCACTAGCATCAATGGCAACAGAAATAGGTTGATTAGCGACGGCCTTAAGGAGTGCACTTTCACTATTTGCAGGCACATCTTCGTGGCCTGTGATTGAGGCTGCATGGTCTGCTTCCTTCTTGGCATTGCATGTACCATCAACACCAGTGTATGGATAATTAGCTTCGGTACTGAGTCCATGATTTTGATTGATGAACTGAAAGGCATCGTCCATCAAGCCACCCTCACAGCCTTGATCTTCACCATTGACATCACAGTCAACCAGCTCTTGCTCAGACAAAGAAATCAATTTACCAGTTGTGAGTTGAGTAATTCCTTCCATGGCTGCCACGGCTGAGAACGCCCAACAACATCCTATATGTTTTCATCGCAAATTAGTAGCAGTTATGAATAAAGCATTGAAATTCCAAATGGAGAATAGTTTTTGTTTTTCTTGTCTCTACATAGACTTAGATAGATGCTTAACTACATACCACATTGGCCTTGGTCCTTGATGGGAGTTACAGCTCCTTTCTGCCTCCAGTCCATTGTAGCTGGCACGCTAGCATTTTCATACTTGAAAGTAGTGGTCTTTGTGGAGCACTCATGCCCCTTGAACCGATTTCTTGCAGTAGTGAATTCTTCATTCGTAAGGTCTGCAAATTGATTCACACTCAATTTGTAAAGTTTGTTTCCTGCATTATTGGAAGATTCTATAAATGCCACATTGTCCTTGAATATTTTGAAGCGGTCCTCCTTTTCGGTCATGTCATTATAAACACGTCCATAATGAGCCATCCATTGCTCGTACCTCTCATACATTGATGCATCTTGGAGATTGCGAGAAGTGGCCTCAGAAGACCAAACCCCCAGCATGAGGATCAAGGCCAAACAGATACAGTTGCAGAGTTGGTTGGTGAACTCCATTGTAGGCTTAGGATTGTTGATTGAGTAAATGAATTAAGGAGTTGGTGCACTGAAATGGGAGATTGCTCTACTGTTTATATAGAGATAGACTGTGATTTCTATATTATCTCCGTGCCCCAAAATCCAGCCTGCAATGTCCTTGCCCTCTAAAATGTTCTGATATGAACAGGTAAAGAACTATTTTAATTCACGTCACAATAATTGTTTTTGTTAAACCCCTATTATGTCCTTGTGTGCACACTGATTAATTATTTTAGTATGATTGATTGATGAATTTTCCAATCTCTTACCATACTGCATGCTTTCTTGGAAGCTTGTGAATGGAGAGAAATATGCTTCAGCTGTACTATCTTATGGCTAGGTTGGTCAATAGTCTATTGGTAAAATGAGGTAACTTAAATTAACAGACAGTGATTTCATTATATCTGTTTTATATATTAATTTCAGTTATATGTCATCCCCAAGGAACAAGCAAATAGTTGAGATTCACCACACTATCCCATGGAGGCCAATCTTTTCGCTGATTATGATTAGTTTCAGTTGCCTAAGAAACATAGTTATATTCTAAACAACCATATTAATGTTTTTTTTTTTAAGTACATACCAAAATTCCCTATTAGCATTGCATAACTGTGTTATATGGTTTCCCAATTCCTGGTAAATTGACAGTTGTTTAAGCAAGGCCTTTTTCCTATCGAGTTATCTTTCTGGTTCTGTGACACTTGCGGTGATATTATTCTAAAATTATGATCAATCAATTTTTGAAGATGCATATAGGAGCAGTAACTTAGCTAAACTTGTTATGACTGATGACTCTCACATCCTTTCTTGTGCAACAGCTTTTGTCCGAAGAAAACTTCGGAAAGCAGATCAGCCTTTGAAATGAGTCCTTTTGCAAACACAACCGAACCATCACAGATGCACGCTGATCAAATTAGTCTGCTTTTGGCACTACTAATACCCAGACGTTGACACTACAATCACCATACCACCATGGTACATAACCCCAAATGTCTGAGTTTCTCTTAGAATTGACCAACCGAGAATACGCACTAGTTCACCAAGTATTACATCCTCTACATGACAGCAAATTAGAATCTGCAAAGCTCTTCGTTTTCTACTTCTGTGCATGACAGAAATTCGCTACCTAGAATAAAACTTATTATTTAGATGGTTATATTCCACATGGGAACCTCTCCCAATACCTTTGAATGTCAAGTCCGAGCACTTTAAACTCTTTGTTAGAAGTACAGGCCTCATATCTATGCAGTAGCATGCCTAAGACTTGCCTCATGTCTATGCTGCAGCATTTCTGTCCACCGACTTGACACCTAACACGAACAGAAAGCTCAGTACTTAAAGGAGTCGTATCTCTTGCAAGGATGGCTTTGGTGCATCATGAGCATTTCCAATATAAGAGAAATCCAAGGAATTCCAGATGAGGTAAAATGCACCCAAATGGTGGAAGGACAAGTGAGATATCAGAATCTCAAGTTTCTTTTCCTCGTTGAAACACTTATTTTGTATGTAGTGAGTGATTCTTTTGGTGTGCTTTTCTTGATTTCTTGTTGAGAAATCCTAATTCTCACCGGCCACAACAAGCTCACCCCTAAGATGACTTTACCTCACCCAACCGCCCATTCCCTAAGCAGGGACATGTTTTTGTCATCTCAAATTCATCTTTGGAAGAGAAAACAGTCTGATGCATCTTTTTCAAGCTGCCAGACATGTATGCAAAAACTAAAGTCAAACTTATATATTGCATATGTAGGAAAGTTACATGAGGGGGCAGTTTTAAACGTCAACTTAAAGACCTTAATACGGCAAAGGCAAAGCATGCCAAGAGTAAACAAGTCAATTCTGATTATACATAAAACCCAGATAACGTTTTGAAAAACATTTCATATGGTATGGAGCTCAGTTCCATCTAATGCAGCTTCCCAATCCCAGATCCTGAATGTAGTTGGAGTGTCCTGCTTGGTACGACCTGAAGAACCCCAGGTTGTTCTGCCAGTAGACAATAAAAAACCAAGGTATTATTATTATTATTATTATTATTATCAATAATCATCACTAATCAACAGAAGACAAAGAAACCCGATCCACAACATTGCATAGGATAGTATAACACATTCACAGTTTTCTTTGCGGTGAGAAAATTCAACAGAATCTAAATGATTCATAGACAAATGTAGTATATTTTTCTTTTGCTGGGAGCAGAGGAACAGTTGAACTCTCTTTGCAAACTAAAAGATATACTAGAGGGTCTCATAACTGTCCTAGCATTCTAACCAAACAATAAATCCCTAAGCAGATAACAAATGGTAAACCTACACCTACATTTCCTCAAAATGTCATAACAGGCATTGTTCCAACAGTACCCAGTGTCATCCTAGAGGAAACTCAGCCAATCACTTTAGCACGTGATTATCTTCTTACTATATTTCATATCTATGCCGGACAGGCAACTCAAGGAAATGGCATGAACTGTTGTAGGTTTCTTTGTAGCAATTAGCAACGACACTAGTTGAGTGTCCATCAACTTGTAAGTTCAATTAGGTATCTTAGTAAGAACACAAAAACAAAAAAGAAAATGTTGCAATACTGAATCCCATCCTAAATTGGAGGATGTCAAACATCTAGGCAATCACTTCTGGATATAACTATAAATATAACTTCTAGACGCATCACATCTACTCCAGATTTATGCTGTTCTAGGCAATCACTTATGTATGTCACTATAAATATAACTTCTAGACGCATCACATCTACTTCAGATCTATGCTGTCTTGGCAGGATAAGGAAATGTACTTACTCTAGTTTTGTTTGCAAAAGCAAGCTAAGACGTTAGTAATTCCTCTACATATAAAACTATGATGCCAGTTATCAATCACAAATATTATGAATGAACCACTGCAAAAGAGAAGGGGCAAGCAAAAGTATGGACATTCCTCAATCAAAGGCAAGCTGAAAAGCTATGATTTAAGGTTTAACTATTTATTTCTCCTATTTTAGGTATTCCACACTCGGCTTTTATGAACTGCTTAGGCACATAGTTTCATAGCTGATGTAGGATAGTGACCCAGTAGTGTGTTAAAGGAACAAGTCAAAGCATTCTCAACATGGCGAGAATTTATACACGAGCTGTAGCAACACTTATTTAAACAGGTTTGCAGGGTGTTCAAAACAAAACGAACCAAACACAAGCCTCAATATCCCCCCTTGAAATTAGAAAGCAAGTTTCAAATGAAGCAACAAAATATAATCCCAATTATCATGCCCCCTGTATCTGCATAATCCTCAAAGTCTACGAGATCAGTCAAGTTCACATCATCCTACAGATAGAGCTGCTAGGAAATCCGGAACAACAATCATCAAGTATTCGCAGCAGATGACGACTCTACGGTTCTTTTAATAAAATTCGCAGCAGATAACTATACAGAAACTGGATGCTCGAAACCATATATATCAGATATGAACAACACCAGCCATCCAGATACGATTAATCATGTTGATCCTTAACAAAAATCCGATTACGGCACTTGAATTTTATATGAAATCATAATATACAAAGGCAAATAATGACGGTGTATTCACGACAATCATATCAGAAACGCATATAAACCATGAGCGGGCAAAGAGAGAAAGGCTTACTCGAGATTTCGGCCACCTGTTGAGGAGTGAGCTTAGCAGAGAATCCACTGGCAGCCGTCTTGTAACTGTAAACCAGAGCGTCCTTTGCAGCCTCCTCACTGCGTGTGTGTGTGTATATTTCAAAATCAAAATCAACCAAATCGATTTCGCAGCAAAACAGAGAGAGAGAGAGAGAGAGAGAGAGAGAGAGAGAGAGAGAGATTAATTGTAGGCAGACCTGCCGAGGACGGAGGCTAGGGTTCGGATGTGATAGGCCTCAGGCTCCTCATTTTGCTGCGGCTTCTCGGTGTAAACGATGTGGACAGCGGATTCCGAATTGAGGGGAGCAGAAGAAGAAGAAGAAGAAGAAGAGTCGGCCATGGCGATTGCGAATGTGAGGAGGAGAATGAGAAGCGAGATTGATGAAGCCGTCTTCACCATTTGCTTTGATTCTTATAAAAGGAGCAAAGCCCAAAGCTTAGCGACGAAGAATTAGGAAAGCGATATATATATATATACGCCCGCTTCTTCTACGAGACGAAAATACGACACCGACATAAGTAACTCCGCATGTGTCACTGTTACCTATGCCATTCTTTCCTGCCGCTTGGCACCCTGCACTACACATGCACCTACTTTCTTTTTCTTTCTTTATTTTAATAATAAAACGTAAATTACAAGAGAAGTTTGTGAGAGTCTTACGGGAAGACACACGTCCTACATAGTTAGTGAGGCTAATCAATCAATGCACATGTAAGAGTGTTTTTTTTTTTTTTTTTTTTATCGGATAGTTAGCTGTTAATAACTCACACACCCATACAGTGATATTCCAGCGCTAGGACAACTATACAGACATTGCGGCAAACGCCAGACTAATCCACTCCACCACAGACGCACGAACTCAAAGAGTCTTGGGTGTGTTTTGAATATTTACTTTAATAGAGTAAGGATAATTTCGGAACTTATTTAGAGATTTTTAGATTTTAATTGGCCAAAACTATTGTCACGCTATTTAAAAATTTTTAGATTTTAATTGGACAACACTATCGTCACGTGATACATTTGTCCTATGTAAGAATTTTTCGAAGTTTGAATTTCAAACTTTAGATACATAAAAAGGAGAAGGTCCCAGCTAGGCTGGGTTCCAAACCCCTTTCAAAAAAAAAAAAAAAAAAGGAGAAGGTAGTTTGACCAAATAGCCGCATTGTATTTACATTTTTGAAAACCAGTCGGTTCGGTTAAAGACTTAAAGTTTGGTTAAATTATTGTCAGTTCAGGGTTTAGTTCAATTCCGTAAAAACCAACACCCCTAATTTACATCATGTGCTAAACTAATAATTGCATTTGCTATAATGTTCGCCTCATAGAGAGGAAGCTAGCTTGTTAATATTTTGTACAAGCATTTTGATCCCCCAAGAGCATTTAAATTTCAAAAGAAAAGGGGGTTTTTTTTTCTTTCTTTTTTGTCTTTTTTTCTTTTTTACTGTGAGTGCATAGCTGGAAAAGAAGCATTTTGTATTTGAAAGTAGTTGTTTACGTGGATATTTTTGAGGCTTTCAATTATTTATACGTAAGATTTACAAATTCATTAATTTGCAGATGGTACAAGTGATTCATATCATTAAAACAATAGGATAGTGAAATTTACACTCCCTATTTTACGATTTATACTCTTTTTCTCTTTTGGTTGAAAGTTTTATAAAAAGACAAAATCTAAGTTAGTAAACATAGAATTTAATATACTAAAAAAAAAACATAGAGTGTGGATTATAAAATGAGGAGTGTCGATTTTACTCCTCAAAATATATTACCTTTCTAATCGAGTTTTGAAAGCAGATCTGAATTTTTTGTCGTACACCTATCTTTAATGACAAATTTATTTAGGAGTGAATGGAAATAAGGTTAGTAATTTCAAGTAGCGTATGTTGTTTAGTTTGACTATGTAGCATTCTGAGATGGGGTGCTATGAGGAGAATCATGGCGGTTTGACAAAAACATGGTTGCAGTTGCAGTCTATGATTGTCTTTCAAACCATTATATTGTTCCCTTAAACAACATGAAAGTTTGGATGCAGATACATAAACTTCTTCTAATTCTGAATGGATAGATTGTCAGTTTGTGTTGGTGACGAAAAATTTCGATTGGAGTTTGACTCACCAATAAATTAGGACTGGAGCAAGATTTGACCAATATTAATCGAGAAGCTTCCTTTAACTGTTGACATGATCTTTGACTGTTCACTTTACAATTTGATCGAGACTCGAAGAGGAGGAATGCCTAAGTTAGTAACTTTCTTAGTCGAGTGTAGTATGATGAATCAAAATGAGATGTGTTACGTGGATATCAAGCCCCTTATTTATAGGTGAATGCTTACTTGGGTGGCAAATCATCATCATTACCTCATTAATGGCTGTCATCATTATCGCACTTACGACAATAAATTCGGACTGGAGGCGGAGCTAATCAGGAATAATCGAGAAGCGTTGTTTGATCGTTGACTTTACGTTGACAATTCACTATCAAGTTTGACCGTTGGCTTGAAAAGGGGGGGGGGGGGGGGGTACATGCAGAAAATCCTTAGATGTTTGAGTCAGTATTTATCTTAGTCAACTAGTTGGAGATGAGATCTATTACCTGGCTATCGAGCCCTTTTTTTATAGGTACACGCTTGCTTCAACGACAAGTCACCATTACTATCACACTTATTGTTGCACTCATTTTTGCACTTATAGCTGTAATCATTATCGCAATTATTGCTATGATTGTTACTGAACTTATAGCTATATCATTACCGCACTAATAGCTGCGATTCTTGCCGCATTTATAGCAGCAATCATTGACATATTTTATGGGCGACATTTCTACGCTCTTTTCTAGAACTCTAGCTGCTACGAATCATTCCTCGAGCCCATACTATCTCGCTTCTTTCCTCGAGCTTTGGCTGCCTCGATTTTTTCCTTGAGCATTTGACATGGTCTAATGGATCTTTTAACCACTCCTTCTATTTGCCCATCTTGACCCTTTATTTTGTGTATATGATGATTCTCTTCCATAGGCCGCTCCCGTTCATTCTCCAGGTGAAGGGTCATCTTCCGCATGAGACGTAGAATTGTCCTCATTTCCCTTTGAATCTAGCAGACAAAGTTTTATTTGTTTTGGCCACTAGCCTCGTGTATCTACTATGGCCACAGCCTTGCACATTCATTTTGGTGACACCTGGCACAAATGCATTTCGAATACAGAATGAAGCAAGAAGAAGAAATATTAAAGGAAAGAATGTTAGTCATACGTTACTTGGGTTTTTCCCTCTCGATCCAGATTTCACCCTCGACCCTTGTAACAATATCATATCTCTCGGTGGGTCGCGTAATAGATTCTCGTGCATGGGCGTACCTGGGAGGAATTTTTCTTGAAATGCAATTACTACGCACTGAGGTTCATAGTTGACATGTCCAATCATGTTATAGGGAAAAGTGTTCCCACAGACAGCACCACTTATTGGTGACAAAAGAATTTTATATAAGATTGTGACTCACCAATAAATACGGACGAGGAGCGGGAGCTGACTCACCAGTACGTCATCATTACCGCATTTATGGCTATCATCATTACCACACTTATAACTATCATCATTAACTCTCTCATGACTGTAATAATTTCGCACTTATTGCTGTAACCGTTTTCGCACTTATAGCTATAATGATTGCAGTACTTATAGCTGCAATGATTGTCGTATTCATAGTCGAAATCATTATAGCATTTATGCCCGGGTCATTTGTCTTAATTGTCGATTCAAAATGGTTGACCACCCCCACAATGCCCCCAAATTTTCTCTTTTGACACTCGCCCTAAGTGGAAATTTTCAAACCTAGCTTTGACCTGAGCCTAACTCAGGGTTTTCATTTAGATGGGTTTAAGCATTCGTCGTGGACACCACCTTAAGCATGAGCGTTGGCCCTCTAAAGCGTGAACACTGACCTCCTTCAGCGTGAAGCTGGACTCCATGATTGTGACCACTCATCTCTTAAGCACTTTGATGAGGTCGAAAAGAACTTTTAAACGTACTTTCCTATCGTGCCGTCATTATCCTTGAGGGTAAGGTATATGCCATGATAAAATTTAGATAGAGCACAAAGGTAATTGTCCTGCTCGAGTAACCAGCTCCTACAAATCAAAGCAACTGTCCTACTCGAGGAACCAGTCATACAAATTAAAGGCGACTGTCTTACTCGAGGAACCAATCCCAATGATATTAGGGTTAATTACATGTAAGTGCATCTTTGAACTTTTTTTTAGCCATAAGGCCACTAACTAATTTTTTCCCTTATAAGGTCACTAGATTAAAAAGGGAGTTATATTTTGGATATAAAAGCCAATATATTTACATAAATGTCATTAGAGTAAAAAGTCAACAATCATTCTCTCTCTCATCTCCGGTGAGGTCTCCGGTCAACTCCGGCCGACCTCCGGTCAACTGCCGGCGGGTCTCCGGCCAACTTCCGGCGACCACAAAAAGCTACTGTGGCAAGCAACAAAAGCTACTCTGATGAGATTTCCGGCAACATCCGGTGAGGTCACAAAAACTACTATCACCAGCAATAAAAGCTACTGTCACTAGCAACAACAGCTACGCTGGCGAGATTTCCGGCGAGATCACAAAAGCTACTATCACCAGTAACAAAAGCTACTGTCACAAACAAAAGCTATGCTAGTGAGATTTCCGGCAAAGTCACAAAAGCTACTGTCACCAGAAACAAAAACTACTGTCACTACAAAAGTTATACCCTCCAAAACCAAAAGTTACTATCCCTACCAACAAAAACTATTGTTACCAACGCCAAAAGCTACTCTCACTAGTAACAAACACTACTGTCACCAACACAAGAAAACTACTCTCACTGGTAACAAAAGTTACTCTCACCATCATCAAAAGTTACTCTCAACAACGTCAAAAGTAATAAACAAGTAGAACAAAAGTTACTCCCAGAAACTTAGTATGGAAATGTAAAATAAAAAAGCTACTGCAACCGAAAAAAGAAAATAAATTCAATGATATAAAACATATGCGGGGTCCAACAATGATATAACTATGTAAAAACTACTTTCATAGTTGTAAAAAGCCACTGCCATAGTTGTAAAAATTTATTACAATAGTAGTAGAAGGCTACTGTTGATGTTGTGATGCTAGTGTCATATTTCAAATGGCCACCATTGATATTTCTTCTTGTCAAGCTCTACCACTCTACACTAACCATAGGCAATATTTTGCCACCTACAACACCAAGCTTCATTTCAAAATTTCTTGGTTGGCCGGATGATCTCTTGGTCAATGGAGCCTTCACTACTCAAATTCACGTGATTTTGGGAATCAACCACTGCCAATGCAAAGGGGAAGACTTCTGTAAGAACAAAAGTACAGCAAAACAAGAAATCTTTATCAATTTGGTAATAAAAAACTACTGACCTCTGGCTACTGACATAGAAACAGAAAGCTACTCTAATACATGTAAAGAACTATTAGACCAATAATAAAAAGCTACGGACATATATACTAATTGCAAAAAAACCAACTAATTATCCATGTTGATAGTGTAACACAAATCCCAAACAAAAAAGGCTAGAGATACAAAATCACAACAAAAAAAAAATTGAATTATATTAAAAATCATGATCTTTCAATTTGATATGCTATTGACAAAAGACCACTTGAAATTAATCAAAATGAACAGAAAAAAGCTACTAGAATCAGTTTTAAGAGATACTAACATAGGCATAAAAAACTACTATCACTGTGTTGAAAAGACATTATAACACCTACAGAGCTACTGACTTGAAATCAATCAAAATAAAACCAAAAAACCTACTGACATTAATTTAAGCCCAACTCCATCAAAACAAACACCAAAACTATCACTTGGATCCAATGCACATCTAAAGAATACAAATCAATGTTGTTCTTAAACCAAGCAACAATAGACAATCAAGTAATGGAAATCCACTAGTCTCAATTTTGAAAAGAAACCATCAAGTGCACACAAATTATCGTCATTGGCCATTACTGGCATTATTTAGTATAACAGGAAAGAATGCTCATTCGTTGCACAAGTATGAGTTGAACTCTCAAAGCAACGAAAACGCACAATAGCAACATATTAACCACAAAAAAGAAAGAGAGAGAGAGATTGTAACTCCAAACCTGATCAAAAAGCACTTTCTTTTCCTCATCATCGACTCCTGGCTCGGCCTAATAATTGAACAAATGACTTTGCCCTATCTCCAGACCACCTTCGCCAGCTCCACCTGTGATTCACCACAAATCCTAATCAAAACCAGTACAAAAACCTAATTTCATCTCCATTATAAAAAACCACTGGTCGAAATTGAGCACAAAATCCACATCACCATACCTCTTTGACCGAGAAAAGGTGGAGGCTTCTTTGAAATTTAAATACCGACTGTGAAATCGTTGACGATGCCGAGTCAAGATTAGCTCACTTGATGTTTGCAAGGCCGAAAACCACGATGCCGGCCATATACCAAACGGCGCCGCTTCCACCGTTCAAAACTCAGTCCCCTCCACCGTGTTCAACTACGCCGACGCCACCCTCGGTAGCCATCTAGCCTGCCTCCTCGTCCAAATCGGCGTCACCGACGTCTTCATCATTCCCGACGCTAACTGACAACAAGATCTGCCGAAGAAGAGCAAGGAGGTCAATCCTGAATCGCCGGCTTGAGAGAGAGAGAGAGAGAGAGAGAGAGAGAAGGGGGTGAGATCGAGATCGAGATTGAGAATGAGAATGGATCTGGATTCGGAAAGAGAGATCAGAAATTATTTGTTATAAAAGTGAGGGGCATAATTGTCATGACTGAAAATAATTCTGGTTTGGAATGGCTTTATGTGTATAAAAACAATTAGATGGCTTTATAACTAAATAAAGTTTCAAAATGACACTTGCTTGTAATTTTCTAATGTTATTATTCATGCGATAAATACAAAATATATAATCTTTGATAGTCTCTTAAATGAGATACCAACATGCACAAAAATCACTAAGCACTTTTATTGTTCTTACCTGATTTTTACAAATTGTAACAATCTTTTTGTCAAATTGAAGTCACGATATTATTATACCTTCTCCATCACTCGAGATGAATTTCGACATGTGGACTTTTCCATGACCCGTCTGGTTGCCTTGATTTATGTTATTTTGGTCAACGGTCAAACTTTGAAGTCAACAATCAAACATCAAGTGCCACGCCCCAAATTTTGAATAAAGAAATTCAAAATTCAAAACGCAAAAACTCAACCGTTCGCTCATAAATATGTAGAAACTTTTTTAATTTAAAATAAGCAACAAAATAATCAATCTCACAAATGTCAATACCGATTCGTTCTCTAGAGTTACATATTACATCATCAAGTGTTTACACAACACGAAAGTATTAAAGTAAATGTAAACGCTCATTAGGAGCATACCTACAAACAACAATAGATACTCAAAATAGGTTCTAAACATAAAACTGCTGCGACAACAAGCTGCAACCTCAACCCTGGTTACCCTGACCTACAATAAAACCCCTAAACCATGGAATAGTGCACTGGAATGCAACAACAAAGCCGGTAAGCTTTTGCAAGCTCATATGAGTAAACTCAACTGAAATGACTCAGACAACGCATGCTTATAATTTCTCCACTTATGAAACAAATTAAAGCAACAACATTTAACTCCACAAAACACAACATAACTTACAATCACATAAGGTAAAAATTAGTAATCCATGCATAGAAAATTACTTCAGGAGATCACCTAAAATCACACAATTCAAATTATAGCAACTCTTGTATATAGTTTAGTTCAAGAGATTACGTTAAAATCAATCAATAGAAATCATAGTAATTCCTGCATATAGTTTAGTTCAGGAGATTATATTAAATTCAAACAATAGAAATAAAAATAAATAAATAAATAAGGAAATCAAACGACTCATGCTGAAGCCAAGAAATCACACCTTGAACTCAGCTAAAACGATCACATAAAATGATTCATTTTCGAACTCGACATCCTGATAACATACATCAATCACTAAAGTGACAAAATCATATTATTTTCAACTCACAATTTAATATGAAATCAATTCCCTCCTCAGACATTTTAAAAGAAAGAATACACCCCAAACTCTCTTTTAAAAACAAGTACTTATGAGTTGCAAGTAACCTGCTTATTACCCCCCATGACATACAATGACAGACATACTAGAACTCTAACTAAATCGCAACTTGTCCTCCGGCCAAAGGTTATGGTATCTGATAATCCACCCTCGGTACAAAGACCAAAACATTTAAAAAGTCACTCAAGACTCAAAATGTTACACAACCTCAACACATTCCAAAACAATATAATTGACTGCAACAAATATTGTTTTTCAAAGCTCAACTGTCAACTAAAAAACAATATAGAAATCAATTTCAAAATATTGTTTTCACCCCTTAAACCACTAGCAAAATTTGGCAAGTAAAACTGTGAGATCCCGAATTTTAAAGTTAGTCCATTTTTTTTTTGAGGTTGGAAATGAAAAGTAGAGCTCGCCACGACTTTGCATCATTTTTCAGTGAATTTTTCGAGTTTCTGAGCTATTTTAAATTAATTTTTGAAGTTTAGTTGGAAATCAAATTAAGTGGCGATGTGGCGTGTCACTATTGGTCGATAGGTTGACTTGGAGATCGACCAAGTAGCAGCAGCCAAGCGTGTCTTGCATGTGCAAGATCAGTTTGACACTTGTTAAGTGGTGGCACTATGTTTGTTATATGCTTGACAAATAGCATAAGCATGATGATGGATGGTTTTGGTTTGGACAAGTGGCCTATTTCTATTGGTGTTCTTTCCCTATATATAGGACTCAGCCCATTTCGTCTTCTGTACCCATTTTTTAGGAGAGAGCTTCTCTCTCTAAACTTCGACGGATCATAACTTTTGATCCGTAACTCCGATTTAAGATCCGCGAAGGGTTACAGATTCATCTTGATGTCCTCTTTCTATCTCTAGAGGTTTGAATTAGATCCAACGGTGATTTCTAGAATGATCATTTTAGGAGGCTCGGTTTACAATCGGTATTCTAGGAGGCGATTTGTATTATCGAGGTGAGTGGGTTTGTGTAATATGTTTCAAATATTCTTATTTTCTACAAAAATGGTGGAAAAGCACGATTTTATCCATTTACGAAATATCTCTCTATTTTCAAGTGAAGCATGTCTATTTGCAAAATATGCGGCGTTTATATATATTATGTGCTGGATCCATTGTTTGACATGGAACATGAGAACTTCTTGATTGATTATGCTGAGGAAAGGATGTGTCACATGGTGGTATAGGGCTAGAGAATGTCATTAGGGCACCGGTGGTGGTCACTAAATTGAAGGACAATCAATAAGAAGGGATGATGCGATGTGATGAATTAATGTGTATACGATATACTACTTTCTAGCGTGTGTAAAATGACATGGCTTTACTGGCATATTACATGATCTACTCACTGAGCGCGTGGTTTTGCTCACCCACTCATATCTAATACCTTTTGCAGAGAAGTACTAAGGTTTTGACGAGCCGAAGTGGGTTGGACGAGCCTAGAAGGAAGATTTTATTTACATTCTGCTTTGTAACAGTCACACCTCAGATTAGGGGTCAGGTGTTTAAAATCAACCGATATGGGGTCCGGGGCGTGACAAAAACTCTCAAATACGAAACGTCAACCATATAATTGTTTCCATTCAAAAGAACCAAAATTCATTCATCCTTAGAAAATTAAATCACAACGATAGCTATATCAAACTCACAAAACATGTTAAATCCACCACATTACACAACTGCACCAATATATATATATATATATATATATATATATTCCACACACACACATGTAGTCACCCGCTTAGGAATGCTACTAATATCAACTATAGTTTACAAATAAAAAACCCGTGAAAAATTATTTTTATAATAAAACTTCATTTTTCTTACCTATGAACTGTTGACAATTAAGTTCATGTAATTTAAAACAAAAATTTATTTCTGAAAACGATTTCACAATTTAATAAATAATTTCAAGTACTAAAGTAACTCCTTTCATAAATGAATCCCGTGAGATTTACTCACCTTTAAATCCCGATGTGTCTTCCCTTACAGCCAAGATAAAGTACAAAACACTCTTCATCAATTACCTAAGTAAAATAGGTCTCAACTTAGTACACAAATCACAAAGCGATTAAAGTTCAAATCCCTTATTTGAACTAAAACCCGAAAGTAACGCCAATCGAGGCAAAACTTCATCTGAGACCACCCAAGGTCTCCAGAACACTTCTACAATTGATATGTCAAAACTATAAGTTGATCCAACAGTCGGATCCTCACATATTGAAAACCAAGCAAATCGAAATCGCTAAAAACCCTAACATGCTCATACGATCTCCAAAACTTACATATAATATACCAAAACGATCGTATCGATGAGTAGATGATAAATGAAGTAAGAACCTGCCCCAAACATGGCCAAACGTGGAACCACATGCCGCCGGACCAAACTCAAAACCAGCAAGATCCAACCGTCCAAAATGGAGTTTACATTACGATGATCAACTTTAATACCTGGGGTTTGAGCCAAATCAGTCTAGATCGCCACTGCAAGTTGAAATCACTATTCACCTTGAGTTGAAGCTCCTCCAGTGAAAATCGATCAACACCAGTACCAAGAATCGAAAGAGGAGGCTTCCACAAGCAAAACGAGGCCGGTTTTAAGCTCAGCCGTCACCGGAGGTTAGAGAACCGATTGGGTCTGCCATCATCAAACTGCAGCTCTTCGATCAGTAACTTCCCGCTTGAATTGGCGACAAGTAGCTTGGTGGGGACGACAACGACGACGAACTGAGTCATTCTGCGGTGGTGGCGTCGCGGGAAAACGTTTGGTGTGGCTGGAAAAGTCGAGTCGGGGCTAGGGTTTTCTGGAGGAGAGAGAACGGAGCAAATTTTTAGAAAATTCTGGAAATTTTCCAAAAAGGGAAATCTGATTTTTTTTGGGATTTTCCCAATTTATAGTAAAAATTTTGAAAAAGAAAATAATTTCCATTGACCATAACTTCTTCATACGAACTCCGATTTTCGTTTTCTGCATGTCCACAAACTCGTATTGATGTGCTCTATGACTTTTGTGAAGGAAGTTTGTGGAGAAACCTAACAAATAAAAAGTCAATATTTTGACCTCTCGAAAATAAAACGTTTCGAGTAATTATGCGTCCGAAATACTTCCATATCACTGACAACTCAAGAATTCATACAAAATGACACTTTATTAATTCAAGGAATTTTCAAGAAATTAATAACAAATTTCTAGGGGTATTATATCAAGTCATTGGTTAAAGAAAGATTCTAGGTTGTTCCTGGTCAACTCTCGCTCCAGTCTGTATTTATTGGTTAGTCAACTCCAATAGAAATTTTTCATCACCAACAAGTGACATCGTGTTACACTCCAAATTTAAGACACAATAATAATACAATTACATCAACTACAGAGCACCGAGCGTGGTGGTTCGAACACCAATACTATTTAGCTGAGAAAATTTTCCTTTAAACAAGGCACCCAACAATGTCCCGAACCCACAATGCAAATACAGACTCGTTCTTTAGAGTCACATATTACATTAAGAAAAGTTTGCAAATTAAACTGAAACATCAATTCAATATGTAACTTGACACAGACTCATTATACAGCGGAAGACTAATAAGTGCGTAGCACAATTAGGTAATAAACCTACCACTGCAACAGCAAGGAAAATCTACGGCTTCAACCACGCTCATCCTAACCTGCAGGATAAATCCCTACACCATGGAATAGTGCACCGGGTTGCAAATACAAACCCGGTAAGCTTTTGCAAGGTTGTATGAGTAAACTCAAAAATCAGCAACAAAAACAACATGCTTAAGTCCTCTAAACCTAACAGTCAATAAGCATAATTCACAACATCAACTATCATTTCCACTTATTTCAATAGCATGCATCAACAAGGCTACTCATGCATAAAGGAATCTATATGCTCATGTTGATGTGCCTGAAAGCAAGCGCATAATTTAACCCTGAAAATATCGTTAGTAGTATAAGCAAATAGGGATCATTCTATTCCGGGGATTGAGGGTACATCTGTCAATGTAGGACACACAAACAATTAAAATTAAAACAAAGTATAATATTTACAAAAATATAACAAAGTATATACATATTTACGAAATTAGGGGGATTTTTGGTTTTGATTTTCGGAAATTAAACTAAGTAAAGAAAACAATTAAAATGCAAAAACATAAAAATGCAAATGAAATGCACGAACAAAGATCAAATCGGAATTTATAATCAAAGTTAATTCAAGTTCATCATTGTTCATCATAGTCATGCAAGAGGAATTGATCATGTGAAACGTTCTAAGCAAACAATTTCCCATATTTTACTTTCAATGCTAATTAACCTAAGTGAAAGCACCTAGATTAATCCTATCAAACATGCAATCAAACCCTAGAAAGCTAGTCAATCATGTCATGTTTAACGCATTAAGCATCTAGAAAGGCTATCAATTCAAATGTGCAACTTAGTATGAAAAAGTTCACCTAATTGCAATCTCCTTTGATTAAATTTCGGTTTTGTACAAAACCTTTACTACTTATTGATTCAAGAACACAAAACCAAAAAGTTGATTCATGTTCTCAAATTCGTAGCAACATTCACATAAAAACCCTAAATGTTTCGAACCACTCAAGATCATCATACAAACGATTTCTATCATGCAAATTTAATCAAACACTCACACAAAAGCAATCATAACTCGCAATACATGAATCTGAAAATTAACAATTAATCATAAAATTTCAGAAAACAATACTTGTTCATACATATGTGTCAACTAAGGCAAACCAACGAAAATTACAAAGCAAAGGTACAAGGAGAATCGGATTACACCGTGATGAAGATGAGATGAATGAAGTGATGAGGTGGTCTCTTGAATTTCGAAAGCAATCTTCAAGGTGGAGGGTGGATGATATGCACGGCTTGTCTTCTTCTTCCTTGGCCTTGCTTGCACTTCGTGGTTGCCCTAGAGGATGGAGAAGAACACGGCTAGGCTAGAGAGATTTCTGAATTATTTCTCAAGTGTAGAACGTAAAAATGGAACTAGGAACTCTTGACGTTGTGAAAGGGGAAGAATATATAGGAGCACGGCCTCCTAGGTCTCCATGCCGTCCAAAACCCTAGAAAAGCTCACGGCTATTGCTTGCTTCGTCCACATATTTTCCTCCAATGAATTCTTGCCACATAAGCCCTATGAAGTGGTGCAACCAATCACGAAATTCCAATATTAATTCCCTAAATAATTCTTGCCGAAATAAAAAGATAATTTCTGATTTTATACACCAATTTCGGCAACAATATATTTAGGGATTAAAGGGGGATGAATCTAGACTCCTTTTAGAGCTTTTTGTGTTCAACACATATTCTCTTTCCTTTAAAAGCTCCCTAAGAAATCTCCACGAAATCTCTCTTGAATTTCTGATTTTCCACACGGCAAAACCCTAGTCTCTCTCTTCATTATCCCTTGGCCGAATTCTCTAGGGTTTCTCTTTTATTTTGCACGGCAATTCCTTGTTTCTCTCTTGCTTGGGCGGCTAGGAGTCTCTAGGGTTTATCTCTTGATTTATTTCCATAAAAATAGCCCTAGAAAATCTCCTTTTAATTTCTGATTTTCTTGGACGCCACCTCCTTGTTTCTCTCTTGCAAATTCACGGCAACAACATCTTTAGTGCTAGGGTTTGCGTCACAAACCCTAGTTCCATGGGCTCTTGTGGGCTTTTATCCAATTAGCCGAAAATCCAACAAGTCTTGAGAGTTTATGGGCCTCCATGCGTCACTTCTGTGCCATGTCATCTTCCAACGTCACAACACTTTATTTTTCCATTTCTTTTTCATAGTAACGTTGGAAACTTCATTGGTGGGCTTTCCTCCTTTCCGCAGGGTTTCCTGGTTGGACCAGGAAAACTTCTTCTCTTCATTTCTGCTCATTTCTGTGGCTCATTATTCTTCATCTTTGCTCCCCTTGGTGATCGCAAGCTCCTCTTTCCATTTGTGAGTTCATTTCCACTTTCTAGCTCGGAGGTCCTGAAAATAGAAACTAGTAAGAAAAATAGAAACTTTCCTAAAATGAAAAATGGCAACTTTCCTAAACTGAAAATGGGAAACTTTCTAAAAATGAAAAATAGAAACTACTGAAAATGGAAACTTACTAAAAATGATAAATAGAAACTACAAAAATAGAAACTTTCTACAAATAGGAACTTTCCCAATCAAAGAATGGAAACTTTCCTAAACAGGGTTTTAATAAGGAAATGGCGCAGAAAATGTAGGGAAAAACAAGTAAAACGTCGCATTAAAATGCTCCTATCACATGTGTCACTTCAGCATTCAAATCCATGATCATAGTCCAAAACAAAACCCTTCAAGTAATGTTTGAAATCATATTTAAAGCTCAAAGGCGGATTTCCAAATCACGATATCCAAAACCATGGTAATGCAACTTAAGGAAGCAACTCACCTAATGATAAGGAAAACAACTCACACTTTGATTCCTTAAAACATGAAATAAAGGAGAACAACTCACGCTTTGATTCCTTTCAAATCGTAAATAAGAGAAAGCAACTCACACCTTGATTTCTGCCAACACAAAATAAAGAAAACAACTCACACCTTGATTTCTTATAAATCGTATATAAGGAAAGCAACTCACTCCTTGATTCCTTAAAACACAAACTCATGAGTTAGATATAATCTTGCTCCGTTACCCCATGAATTACACTGGCAGACATACTAGAGCTCTAACTGAATCGTAACCACTTGTCCGGCCAAAGACGTGATTACTCGATATTCTGCCGAAAGTCAACTTGTGATATTAAATCATTGGGCCTCTCGGTCCCTCGAAGTAAATCATTGGGCCTCTCGGTCCCTCGAAGTAAAACATTTAAAGAAGTCGCACAGGACTTAAAATGTTACACCATTCTCAATGCTTTTTAAAACAATAGAAATCAAAATCAACATTTCCACAATCATTTGTTTTCAGAAAAACCACAAACCAAAACAAGAAAAAGCACCATTCATGCATATTGTTTTCATCAATCAACAAAATCCCCCAACACATATATATTTCATGTAAATATATATATATATATATATACGTATTCATTCACTCAGGAGTGCCTACTAATACCAACTATAGTTTGCAGTTAAATAAATAACTCTCAAAACGATAAAGGTAACTCCGTTCGTAAATGAACATTGTGAGATTACTCACCTCTGAATCCCATTGCATCTTCACACACAAACCGAGAAGAGCACTAATCATTGCAATCCACTCAACACACTTTCCACGTACCTAATCACAACAAGGTTACATCTTAATACCACTTATGGTACGAAAGCATCTAATTTCAAAGCAAGCAATTAAAGTTCAAATCCCCAAATCGAACCACAACCCGAAAGTAATGCCAATCGAGGAAAAACCTCATTCGAGACCACCCAGAGTCTCCGGAATACATCTATGATAGATATGTTAAAATCACAAGTCGATCGGATGCTCGAATCCACACGGATCGAATAATGGAATGATCCGAAACCGTAAAAATCATAACATATTCATACGATATCCAAAAATTGTGTATTATATATCAAAATTCTCGTATCGACGAGTAGATGATAAATAACACAATAAACCATCCCATACATGGTCGGAACACTGCCGGAAAACATCACCATAGTGGCGGCGTCGCCGCTGGCCCAAAGTCATAATTTGGCCAAACTTCCTGAACAAAATATCTTCATCTCAACTTGAATTACAACTTTCCCAACTACATCAAAGTCAAATTATAAGCCAATTGATTGAATTTTACCTTAGAACAAATCGGGCCGATTGAAACCCTAGATCCTTAAAGCTTCGATTCGTCCTCCCCAAGTGAAATCGTTGCAAGCTACCTTGGGAGGATCCTTTCCCAGCCACAGGGCAACAAAACCCCTCAAGAAATTCCACCTATGGTGGCCGAAATCTTCAACTCCGACCAAGGCGATTTGCAGCTTGGTCGCCCTACTTGTCGGCCCTGCAGCGCCCTCCACAGCTCGTTTCTTGCTCCAATTCTTCCACATATCTCAAGAGAGGCTTGAGGCGAGCAAAACTCACTTTGAATCTCCTCCTATGGTGGCTGGAGGAGGGAGAACGACGCCGTCGAAGGCGAGAGGCGAAATTGGGAAAGAGGAGAGAGGAGAAAGAAAGTTTCCGTTTTTGGAAACTTTGGGATTTTCTGATTTTTTTTTTCTCTGATTTTTCCAATATAACCAAAATGAAAACTTTTTCCGAAGGCCATAACTCCTTCATGCGAACTTTGATTTTTGCATTCCGCATGTCTACAAACTCGTATCGACGCGCTCTACAACTTTTGTGAAGGAAGTTTTCAGAGAAACCCAACGTATAAATAGTCAACCTTTGCACCCCCCTAAAACCATACTTTTCGAATAAAAATTCGTCCGAAGCACTTCCGCTCCATCCACGAACCACATACTCGTACCAAAAATCACTAAATTAATTTCAGAAAATCCTTGAAAAATAATAACAAATTTCTGGGGTATTACACATCGTCTATGAGAACACTTTTCTATAAATAGTGATGGCTGGAGTTACAGCTCAGGAAATCTCAAATCTGTCATTAAGGACTGGGAGTGATGGAATACAAACTCTGATTGAAGTTGGGCAGAGATGAGACATATCAACTATGTACCTCGTTCATCGTGCAGCAATTGCTTTTCGAGATCAACTCCTCCCAATTACACCCTAGTATAAGAATCTATTACGCGACCCATCATGAGATATGATATACAAGGCTCCATGCTGAAATCTGGATCGAGGAGGCAAAACCCAGGTAACGTAAGACTAACATTCTTTCCTTTAACTTTTTCTGATTTTCACTTCCTTTTGTATTCAAAATGTACTTATGGCTTGTGTCATCAAAATATATGTGTGAGGCTTGTGGCGAAAGCAGATACTCAAGGCCCGTGGCCACAAGGAATAAAATGTTGTCTATCAACCTCAAAGGGAAATTGGGGTAACTCTACGTCTCATGCGGAAAGTGACCCTTCGCTTTATGTCTTGATGGGGTGTCTAGGGCTCGAAAAAAGAATTAGGGCGACCAAGGCTCAAAGAAAGGATCATGGAGGCTAGGGCTTGAGGAAAGCTTCGAGCCGGCCAGGGTTTGAGGAAAGATTAGAGTTGGCTAGAGCCCTAGGAAAGAATCGAGGTGGCTAAGGCTCGAGAAAAGATTCGAGGTGACAACCACATCGAGGCTAGAGGGAAAAAGAGACTGTACAACGTCAAAAGAGAGGCAACCTCCGAGCCAGGGTCAGGTTAGAACTACGCTTTGGAAATTTGCTCTTAGGACGAGTGTTTAAATTTGGAAGCATTATGGGAGTGGTCAATTTTTTTTTGACCTGTAATTATGACAAATAACCAAGTGATGAATGCGGCAATAATTTTGGCCTTAAATGTTGCAATGATTAGAGCCATAAATGCAGTAGTGAGTCCAGCATAAGTAAGGTGATGATTACAGCCTTAAGTGCGGTAATGATTGAAACAATAAGTGTGACAATGATTACAACTATAAGTGAGGTAGTAATGGTGACTTACTGCCCAAGCAAGCGTTCACATATAAAAAAGATGGCTCGACAACCAAGTAACAGACATCTCCAACAAGTTTACTAAACTCGACTAAGACGGATACTCACTTAGGCATTAGAGGGTTTTCTGCAGGTACCCCCTCCTCTTCGAGTCGACGATCAAACTTTGAATTCAACGATCAAATAAAGCTTCTTATTTGTTCCTAGTCAACTCCCGCTTCAGTCCGTATTTATTGGTGAGTCAAAATCCAATAGAAATTTTTCATCACCTACAAGTGGAGTCATCTGTGGGAAAGATTTTTCCCTAAAAAGTGATGGTGAGAGTTACACCTCAGGAAAACTACTTTCTGTTACTAAGGACTAGGAGTGACGGAATACAAACCCCGAACGGAGTTGGGCAGAGATGAGATATGTCCACTGTGAATCTCAAAGTGTAGGAATCACGTTCCAAGAAGAACTCCTCCTAGATACACCCTTATACAAGAATTTATTATGCGACCCAGCAAGAGATATGATATTGCTACAGTGGTCGAGGGTGAAATCTGCATCGAGGGGGCAAAACTCAAGTAAAGTAAAACTAATGTTTTTTTTCCTTTAATTTTTCTGATTTTCACTTCCTTTTTTACTCTAAAATTTATGTGTGAGATTAGTGGTCGATGGCCAAAGTAGATACTCAAGAATAGTGGCCAAAGTAAAACGTCATCTATCAGACTCCAAGGGAAATAGGGGCAACTATAAGTCTCATGCGGGAAGCTACATCAGAGTTTCGAGGCTCGAGGAAAGAATAGGGGTGGTCAGGGCTTAAGGAAAGATTTGAGATTAGAGACGGCGAGGGCCCGAGGAAAGATTCGAGGAAGCTATGGCTCGAGGAAAGAATCGAGGCGACCAAAGTCGGAGGAAATGATCGAGGCTGCCAGGGCTCGTGGAAAGGTTTGATCTGATGACCTTGTCGAGGCTTGCAGTGACAACCGCATAGGCTAGAGGGAGAAGGAGACCGGACATCATCAAAAGATAGGGAACCCTTTGATCGGGGCTCAGAGCCGGACCTGACATGAGGCCCGTGAGTCGACCATCTCAGGCCTCGCATCTCGTCGGAGCCTAATAATTCTTTTTTTGGGGGTATTTAAAAAAATTATTAAGTAAAGAAAATGTAAATCTTTTACCAAATAATGAGATTGGTTTAGTTGGCAAGTTTCATTTCTTTCCTTTATGTTACTCCTAGTCTAGGTTTGAATCTCATTTCTGTTGTGTATTTATTTTTCTTTCCAAATTTTTTTTTTTTTGTAAATATTTTTTTGGCTATTTTTTTTCTTTTCTATAAAAAATGTAGGCCCATTTTTATTTTTCGTCTCAAGCCTCAAAATCCCAAGTCTGGGCCCGGCCCAGGCTTTGGAAATTTTGCTTAGTTTAAATTGTTGAGATGTCCCATGCTTCATTTTTTGCATTAAATGATTAGGTTCTTATATATTTGGTTTTAATGTAAAGATTTCATTTCTGTGATCATTAGGCAATGTAACTATATCATTCAATTTTGGTTTTTCCAACACCTTTGTAGTTGTTGCATATCTTTCGGACAAAGGAATCTTTATTGTCGAAATAAAGTAGGAGGAGTTCAATTGTGGGATAGTTTCGGCGGTTACCCTAGCAATACAATCTTACTTGAACAAATGCCAGGAATGGATAGTAAATCTGGAATGAAAAATGTCATGACTTGCTGGAAAAGTGAGAACGATCCATTAACTGGGAGATATTTGGTTGGATTGACACCTGAGACCCCAACACAAGTGCTCTTTTGGATCAATGGATCAATTTCCCACTGGAGGAGTGGGCCTTGGGATAAATCAAAGTTCCTTGGAATATCAGAGATGGATAATCGATATAGAAAGTAGACTTAATCTGGAAGAAGATAAAACACAGGGTCAAAGTATTTCTCTTATTCTTTATTTTCTGAGGGTAGACTCACCTATTTACCCTTCTTTTCAGAAGGAACATCAAAGGTGATGCTGTCAGATGGTGGTAAAGAACTAGTATGCAAACTTCATGGACCAAAAGTTCCATGTGACAATTATGGAGCATGCAGATCTTTTGGTGTTTGATTGTTTGCAAAGATTTACACTAATATTAATCAAAATGTTTCGAAATGGATTCTGAATTGAAACACATAAATAAATTCAGTCAAATGATTTGAAAGACCTGATCCCAGCCTTCGACAATTGTTTTTACAAGATGGAACAATTGTAATAGGGTTTGAAATCTGACCCTATTCTAATATAAAAGAAATAACGCAAACACAAAAATTGCTAACGCAGTGTAAACCTCTCCACTGAGGAAACTTCACTGCGTGGCTTTTTACATAGCCAACACGAAGAATCAATCCAATATGAAATAATCAAGTTTACAGTATACAAGTAATGTTTGTTCACAACAAACACTTTCACTTAGCAACAGATGCTAACTTGTTTTACAACTGTTCGAACTTCTAATTTCCTCAACATCAATGGCTAACCAATCTGTATTCGAATATCCTCTTATTCATTCTTCTCACTGATCTTGAGAATGAGTTATGCAAGTGATTGATTAAGCAATGACATACGTACATGAAACAAAAACTGAGAGTTTTCAAAAACAAACCGATTTGAACAACCACACTAAGAGTTCAATCAAAAACTTAATTTTTGCAAAACCAACAACTCTCAACCAAATCAGTTTGTAAGACCCTTTTATAGGAGCAGGACTCCCCCTCAAGTAAATCGTATCTTAAAAACAAAATAAGATAAACATGGAAGGGTTTTAAAATTATTTTGAGCAAGAAATCGGATATGCATAAATAAAGATATTTTGAGATCAATTTAAATCAATGCATATCAGTTTAGAATCATGTAAATATGATATGTATTAAAAAGACCTTTATCTCAAGATCAGTGAGATAGCTTGCTTGAAATTCTCTTCATGCGATCTTCCTTTATTTCCTCTGTTTCTGCGAGCAATTAGGAGAGATACACTCCTACTTCTTTGCATGTCTGTTGTCCTTGAGATCTTGGGAAAGTCATGTGTTGAAGGGAGTAGTCCAAGTACCTACAATCTCCCCCTTTGGGCAATCCCATTCAACACATGACAATTTTTCAACTATTCCTGCATGTTAGATTTCAACAGACATATACATTTTGTGACAAAGAGCTACTTGGATAAAAGGAATCAGTTTCCATCCTTTTCCTCATCCAAGTTGCCAAAATAAAGTTACTTAATAATAATATAAAGCATCCCAAAAATATCTGTGCTTATGCACTTACAACTTCAACGTAAAAATAAACTTTTTTCCATCAAAATTAAAAACATGCAGAAACAGAAATAATGATAATAAAATAAAAAAAAATTACTTCTGCTTCTCCCCCTTTGAATGGGAATGCCCTTCGACTTCTTCCATAAGCTTGACGACATGATCCTGAAACTCCTCGCTGTCCATTGAAGTTGAGCCCTCCGCAGGGGCGACGGCTGCGGGAACAGCGGTGGAGGGAGCGGGAGCGTCAAACCCGGGAGGGTGACGCTGCATGGTCCGGATCTCCTGTGTGAGGGTGGTCAGAGCATGATGAGTACGAACGAGAAGGGAATGCATGTCGTCCATGTTCGTAGTAAGGCAGGCAATTCTCCAGTCAGCCACCAGGATCTGGTCACGGAGACTATCCAGAGAGACAGGAGGAGGAGCAGCAGAAGATGGACCAGAAGTTGAGGAGCGAAGAGGAGGGCTCCGACTACGTTCATGCTGCATGCCGGGATGAAGAATCCCTGCTCGAACAGCGGCCTGACGGCCTTCCTCTGGAGGAGGCAGGCGGCGATGGCCACCAAGGCGAGTCGTGTGCTTTGTGCGAACCATGGTGAGAAAAACAAGGTAATGAAGAAACCTGCACACAGAGACAACCAAGAGTAAAATCCAATAGAGACAAGAGAGGCTATATATATGAAACAGTTAGGTTTAGGGAAAAACCAAAGAATACACCGATTGGGATAACGTCTCAATTGAAGAGAGAAGTTATGACAATTTATTTTTCCTAGAAGTACGCATGCAGAGAACGTCTCCCCCTCAACTTAGGCATAATTATTATGGAAATTAAGTACAGTCAGATGGCCATCAAGGAAGGAAACGAAGAGACAAAAGGCAATTTTTAGAATCGGCATTTATAGCAGATGATCGTTTCCTTTGCTAAGAATTAAGACACGAATGCATAGGTCATATCGAAGAGAGAAAAAGAGCATAGTGTAATCACAGAGAGCACAAATCATGTAGTGAAGTGAACATAGTTCAAAGTATGGAACATGATGTATTCTATTAACAAAAAGAATTGGTACTCATATTCAGACCTTAGAGAGTAATTCTGTGATAAAAGTAAGTATAACCAGTAAGTGGGGCTTAGAACCATGTTTAGTGACAGAGAGAGAGTGAAATAAGAGAGCGAGACATATGAACTAGACTCAGGAGATCTCCTTAGAAGGGGTAGGAAACATTGTTCCTAAGCACGTATATTATTGAAGTCAGAGACCGCTTTTATGTAGTGACAAGTAGTACTCATGTAACAAGACTCTTCTCAGCAACTCCCATAACAGATATTCTTAGGGTACTAAACATAACAAGGATGCTCCATGGAGAGAGTCTCGAGTAGTTGTCTACATATTTTATTGTACGTGCAAATATCACTCATGACTCTTTTCTTACAAACCTTAGAAAGTTCACCACAACTAAGGCCTGATTACTTAGAGAGATGAGATGTAGTTATCCATTCTCGTTTCTTGCAAATCCTAGAAAGTTCACCACAACTAGGACCTGATTACTCTGAGAAGAGGGAAGGGATCATTTGAGCTATTCAAGTAGTTCACTTATTTCACCGAATCTCTCTGGACAGTAAACAATGAGGAGGCCACCACATAAGCTATAAGTGCAAGTGCATAGGAGAATTTTCTGAATAAGATATGAAACATGAGTACACAATATTTTGTCCAGAATAAGGCACGTAAACTGGGAATACATAGTGGAAACTATGTATATTTCACTAGTGACTGTGGTCAAGGGATACTAAGATCACAAATTTCTCTCACAACAGTGGACAGTCATTCTTGTGTCTTAGTGCTTAGAACATATCCCAAGTGCATTTCTTAACATCTCAAACCTAGCAGTGTCAAGGGGCTTAGTAAACAAATCAGCAAGTTGATTTTCAGTGGGCACAAAGCTCAACTCAAGTATGTTTTGTTCAACCAAATCCCTAATAAAATGATATCGAAGATCAATGTGCTTTGTTCGAGAATGTTGAACAGGATTCTTAGTAATGTTGATGGCACTGGTATTGTCACAAAAGATAGACAACTTACCTTGAAGGATGCCGTAGTCATGAAGCATTTGCTTCATCCAAAGCATTTGTGTGCAGCAACTTCCAGCTGCAACATACTCAGCTTCTGCAGTAGATAGAGAGATGCAATTTTGTTTCTTGCTGTGCCAGGCAACCAAGTTGTTACCAATGAAGAAACATCCCCCGGAAGTCCTTTTTCTATTCTTTAAGTTTCCTCCCCAGTCAGCATCAGAGTATCCTGCAATTTCCACATTAGTGTCAAAGGTATAGAAGATTCCACAGTCAACTGTGCCAGCAATATATCGAATGATCCTTTTGACAGCTTCTAAGTGGGACTCCTTAGGATTAGCTTGAAACCGAGCACATACTCCCACACTGTAGGATATATCAGGTCTACTTGCAGTGAGATATAATAAGCTACCAATCATGCTTCGATAGATTGTGGAGTCAACAGGTTTCCCATTCTGATCTTCACTCAACTTGGTGGTGGTACTCATGGGATTATTGACCACTTTCTTGGATTCAAGACCAAATTTCTTGATGAGATTTTCAGCATATTTGGTTTGAGAGAGAAAAATACCTGCATCAAGTTGCTTTACTTGCAGCCCAAGAAAAAAGTTAGCTCACCACACATGCTCATTTCAAATTCATTTTCCATGACAGATTGAAATTCTTTGACAAGATATTTAGATGTGGAACCAAAAACAATATCATCAACATACACTTGAGCAATAATGATGTCATTGTTTTTATGTTTGACAAATAAGGTCTTATCAATGGAACCCCTAGAATATCCTTTGTTCACAAGATAATTCGAAAGCCTTTCATACCAAGCACGAGGAGCCTGTTTCAGTCCATACAGAGCTTTCTCAAGCCTATACACATAGTCTAAATGATGTGGATCTGTAAAGCCTTGAGGTTGTTCCACATATACCTCCTCTTGTAAGATACCATTTAGAAATGCAGTTTTGACATCCATTTGAAACAGTTGGAACCTAAGATGACATGCCACAGACAATAGTAATCTTACAGATTCTAATCGTGCAACAGGAGCAAAAGTTTCATTAAAATCAAGTCCTTCGACCTGTGAATACCCCTGAGCCACAAGCCTAGCTTTATTTCTGACCACATTACCCTTTTCATCACTTTTGTTTCTAAAGATCCACTTAGTTCCTATGATATTGCAATTTCTGGGTCGAGGAACCAAGTACCACACATTATTTCTAGTAAATTGATTTAGCTCTTCCTGCATAGCATTAATCCAGTGATCATCTAACAAGGCTTCCTTTACATTTTTTGGTTCAATCAAGGATACAAAACCAAAGTGAGATATGATATTCATACTGAGCAAATGTTCAGTAAAAAAACACAATAGAGCATTTCTGTGACTTACCTCATCGTGACATACCTGTGTTGTAGCTTGCCTTCTGGTTGTCAGTCCATCGGTTATATTGCCAATAATGTCATGACTAGAATGGTCTTTCTGAACTTGCTTGAAACCTCTTTGCATTTTTGGGGCTGGTTCAAAAATGCTATCGGTGAGTTCCTCTTCTTCACTTTGAACTTCATGGCTTGATATTTGAGGACTTGATGGAGATGTAGATGATGTATCTGCAAAAGATTCTTCCTGTTTCATACATTGATCATCAATAGAGACATTAATGGATTCCATAACAACTCGAGTTCGTTTGTTATATACCCTATAAGCTCTACTATTTAGGGAATAACCTAGGAAGATGCCATCATCACTCCGAGCATCAAACTTACCAAGATGCTCTCTATCTCGTAGGATATAGCACGGACTTCCAAACACATGCAGGTATCTAACATTTGGCTTCTTACCTTTCCACAGTTCGTATGCCGTTTGATCAGTACCTGGTCTGAAGAAGACTCTGTTGATTGTATAGCACGCAGTGCTGATAGCTTCAGCCCAAAAGTTTTTGCTTAAGCCTGCAGCATGTAACATAACTCGAGCCATGTCCAGCAAAACCCTGTTTTTCCTTTCTACAATGCCATTTTGTTGAGGAGTGATTGGAGCTGAGAACTCATGTGACACACCAATCTCATGAAAATAGTTAGAGAAGGCAACATTTTTGAATTCAGTACCATTATCCGACCTTACTCTAACTATGTGAGTATTTGATGATTGCTTTTCAATGATTAATTTTTGGCTCAAGTTTTTAAAAGATTCAAAAGTTTCAGTCTTATCTTTTAAGAAGTTGACCCATGTGTACCTTGAAAAATCATCCACAATAACAAGCATATATTTCTTACCTCCAATGCTATCGGATTGAGCTGGTCCCATGAGATCCATGTGTAACAGTTCCAATACTTTTGAGGTTGTTGCAGAATTCACTACTTTGTGAGAGGCTTTGGTTTGTTTTCCAATCTTGCAATCGCCACATATCTTGTCAGTTTTGCCTTTTAGATTGGATAGACCTCTGACACATTGTTTGGAAGATAGCTTTAGCAAGTCTTGATAGTTTATATGTCCCATCCTTCTGTGCCAAAGTTCAAAGGTTTCTTCTGTAGATCTTACAGACATGCAGGACTGCAAGCTGAAAGATTTATTAGCCTGAATATGGTAACAGTTATTAAAGGATCTCTTACCTCCCATAATACCTTCTCCTTTCTGATTTAAAACCAAACATCTCTGTTTGTTAAACCAAACATCTTCATAGTCATCAGCCAAATGGCTGACACTGATAAGATTTGCAGTTAACCCTTCGACAAATAATACATTTTTGAGATTAGGTATACTTGGAGTGTTGACAATACCTCGAGCTAGTATATTTGCTTTCCGCCCATCTCCAAAAGTGACAGATCCAGTTGTGTGTTCATCTTCAAAGGAAGTGAACCAGGTCTTGTCTCCAGTCATGTGTCTAGAGCAGCCACTGTCAACATACCAAAAGTCTCGTCGCTTTTCAGCTAGAGCAGTCAAGGCTACTAAACAAGTTGCCTCAATATGAGTTGTATTAGCATACGCAAGGAGACATGTAGCATCAAATTCAGTTTTCTTAGTCCAGACATCTTTTCTTCTTTCAGTTCGAAGATCTTTCTTAGAGAACAGTTCAGTTAGCTTGTTAATGAGTTCCTTTTGTTCTTCAAGCTCATACTTTAGAGATTCAACAGTACACTTTTCTTGAGAAAATTGTGAGTTTGAAAATCTTTCATTGCACCTAGGTCTGATATGTCCTATCTTACCACAGTGATGACAAGTAGGAATGAAAGTTCTAGAGTTTGCGTACCTGTTTCGACCAGTGGTGGATTCTTGGTTAAGCATTACCTGATAATTTGGTGATGGTTGATCTTCCCTCCGTTTCTTCATAACTGTGACTTGATTATCCATGGAAGCTTCTTTCTGTTCTACAGATGATCTCGATGCTCTTACGAACTTAGTGCTCTTGGAACTTTCTCCATTGTACCCCAATCCAGAAGTGTCATGAGGAGCTTTTCCTGATCCAAGCAACTTGGACATGGAACTAGAGCTAACATCGAACTTGTTGAACTTTTCTTGAGTTGAGCGTAACTCATCTTGCAATTCTGCTAGTTCACCTACATGTTTGTTTCTTTCCAGTTCCCATGCAGATTGTGATGTCTCCAAAAGTTTCTCTAATTTTTCTTTTTCGCTTCTCAGGAATTCAACTTCTTTTTCCAAACTCAAGTTTCTGAGGAGAGTTGCCTTTGAGGCTTTGTAGAGTTGTCTATAGCGGATATTTGTCTCATCATCAGAGAAGGCTTCATCACTATCGGAGTCAGGTAGAAGTGATGATACAAATGCAACATTTTCAACTTCCTGAGACTCGTCATCACTCCAGGTTGAGAGCAGTGATTTATTGTTGCTATTTCCATGCTTCCTATTTCCACAGTCAGTAGAAATATGACCATAGCCACCGCACTCATAACACTTAGTTTTGCCTGAATGAGTTCCCTTGAAGTTTGCTTTCCCATTCTTGTTGTTGTAATCACTGCTGCTACTGCCATTGTAGGAATTTTTCTTAGGTGTGTTGGGATTTCTGGATGAGTTCTTGTTTTTGAGGAATTTTTTAAATTCCTTTGTCAATAGCGCAAGATCCAGTGTATCCTCTTCCTCTTCTTTGATAGCCTTGAAGGCCACACCTTTATTTTTCTTCTCAGGCTTCAATCTCATTTCATAAGTTTTAAGATTTCTGATGAGTTCATTGAGTGGATACTCATCAATATCAAATGAGTCCTCTATGCTTGTGACTTTTGAGTGAAATTTTTCTGGCAAAGCTCTGAGTATCTTTTTGACAATCTTGTCTTCATCAAAGGGTGCCCCCAGACTCCGACATTGACCAGAGATTTTAAGAATTCTACCATGAAAGTCATCTACTGTTTCATCGTCTCCCATGGTCATTGTCTCGAATTCAAAGATCAAGGCTTGTAATTTCTGAGCACGTACCTTTTTATTTCCCTCGTATGTAGTCTGTAGAAGATCCCATGCATGCTTGGCAGTATCACAGTGACTGATTCTCAGTTTTTCTCGCTCAGATAGAGCTGTGAAGATGCTGTTTTTGGCTTTGAAGTCTGCCTGCAGATCACGAACTTCTTCTTCAGTCCAGTCCTTTCTTGGTTTGGGAGTGACAGTGGAAGAGCTTTCTCCTTTTGCTTTTATCACAGGTGCAGTCCATCCATTCTCCACAATATTCCACACATGTTCATCTTGAGCGTAGAGATATGATTTCATGTATATCTTCCACTGAGTATACTTTTCACAACCACCATCGAACCATGGAGGACTATTGACAGATCCACCAGCAGCTCTATCACGTGAATGTTCCATCTTTCCCGGGATCACTAGAAGAATCTAGAACCCGCTCTGATGCCAATTGTTTTTACAAGATGGAACAATTGTAATAGGGTTTGAAATCTGACCCTATTCTAATATAAAAGAAATAACGCAAACACAAAAATTGCTAACGCAGTGTAAACCTCTCCACTGAGGAAACTTCACTGCGTGGCTTTTTACGTAGCCAACACGAAGAATCAATCCAATATGAAATAATCAAGTTTACAGTATACAAGTAATGTTTGTTCACAACAAACACTTTCACTTATCAACAGATGCTAACTTGTTTTACAACTGTTCGAACTTCTAATTTCCTCAACATCAATGACTAACCAATCTGTATTCGAATATCCTCTTATTCATTCTTCTCACTGATCTTGAGAATGAGTTATGCAAGTGATTGATTAAGCAATGACATACATGAAACAAAAACTGAGAGTTTTCAAAAACAAACCGATTTGAACAACCACACTAAGAGTTCAATCAAAAACTTAATTTTTGCAAAACCAACAACTCTCAACCAAATTAGTTTGTAAGACCCTTTTATAGGAGCATGACTCCCCCTCAAGTAAATCGTATCTTAAAAACAAAATAAGATAAACATGGAAGGGTTTTAAAATTATTTTGAGCATGAAATCGGATATGCATAAATAAAGATATTTTGAGATCAATTTAAATCAATGCATATCAGATTAGAATCATGTAAATATGATATGTATTAAAAAGACCTTTATCTCAAGATCAGTGAGATAGCTTGCTTGAAATTCTCTTCATGCGATCTTCCTTTATTTCCTCTGTTTCTGCGAGCAATTAGGAGAGATACACTCCTACTTCTTTGCATGTCTGTTGTCCTTGAGATCTTGGGAAAGTCATGTGTTGAAGGGAGTAGTCCAAGTACCTACAACAATGTTTTATGCGCTTTACACGCCTTGTGTTGTGTTGTTTGCACCTTGCCGTTTTGGCATCAAAATTGACACATTTTAAGGGGAATTTTGATTTTTTTACACCTCACGCTCACTTTATAAAATATTGATGAGATCTTCATGCAAATTATTTTCTTTTCTTTTTTATTTATAATTTTAAGTTATAACACCACCACACATAATGATGTAATGGGTTTGAATTTCGCTTCTTAACTAAAATTGACTATGGTTGACTCATATCGACTATTTCGCTATGAGAGTTTCTATTCATACCTCCAAATTTGGCATTTGGACCTCCTCACTTAATAGACCTCAAACTTACTTTTACAAATAACCATTTTGCTATCTACATCTCTCTAATCTTCCTACAATACCCATCGTCCAATAAAATCAATAAAAGCCCTTTTTTAAAGATTCTATTCATACTTTCAAAAATCATTAGTTGGACCTCCTTCAGTTTTTGAAGATTTGGAATTGCAGCAATTTTTTTTTTTTTTGAAAGTTCATCATCCAGATACGAGTTACGGAGGTGCTAACACTTTTTCAATCAATTGTCAACTCTTAATTAGCATAGGCAACAATACCATGTTTGCTCATCATCTCGTACAAATATGTTTTCCAATTAAGTATTATTTTCATTGCATTTAGGTGTCATTGTCGCTAAACTGAAACGTGCTAGAGTACTGCTTTTTGTCGCCGCTCGTTCACATGTTTGTTTGCATTTAGAATGAGTAGGGCTTCATCAACTGAGTTGTCTTTGTATTTCCCATTTTCTCTCATTTTATTTTTTATTTTTTTAAGTGCAGTGAGTATTACTGTTCGTAGAGATAAGAAGAGATATATATTTTTTCCTTATTTATGTCTTTATTGGTAATTTGACATGAGTTGACAAAGTCAACTATTATTTGGAAAAAAAAGAGGTCTAAATACCAATATTGGAAGTATGAATAGAAGTTCCCTTTCGCTATTTTGTTAGAAGTTTCAATTTATTCCAATTTTACATCATTTTCTCTCTAATCAATGACTCCGTATACTTCTTACCAAATAAAAAATAAATAAATAACTATGTAAAAACTAACATGAAATATTAGCTTAATTCTAATATTCAATGTACAAATACAATTGCACAGGTAGATGATGCACATTCTTTTATGTTCTTTTCCTCGTAGAAGTGAAGCCTCCTCGTAATACTTTAAAGTAATAATTCTAAGTGAGAATCTTTTTTTTTAATTTATTTATTTTTATTTTTATTTTTATTTTTATTTTTAAACAGAAGTGGGACCCTGGATTGCTTTAATAAGAATTTGAAAAGTGATAACCTTGTTAAATGTGCTTGCTGGCATCATCAGCCCATAATTCTTTGTTTCTTTAGCCATCAAATCCAACGGTAGCTATCGATATGAGTCAATTTGAATTTCATTCCACTATATTGAAAGTTCTATTTTTCAAACATGTAGGTCATATAGACGTTTGTAAATATCATACTAAATTTATTGTCATTGTGATAAGTATAGGTTTTTTTTTGTGTAACTTTAGATCTATTAGAAATAATTACTCTACCTACAATATTTTTATAAATATATGAACAAATTGTTACTAATGTCATAACTTGATTTAATTATATATAAATAGTATAAAAATAATGTGGTAATTTTGTTGTCAATATCGTAAATTTAATTAGTTTAATAAGATTATAATTTTAATTCTATTATATATAAAATGAGTGTATGATAAACATTTCAGTACTATTGATAGCCCACACAGTATACTACTGTGTCTGGAAGCTGTATTTATATGGATGAACAAAATTAAGAGAAACATATTTTATGACAACTGGTAAGACAGAGTGCCACTGATCACTATTAGACAAGGTTTTGCGCCACAAAGTGGTGTTTATTATGCCCATATACGTATTTACATATATACATAATATCCATTATAATGATGTCTAGATGCTTAATGCATGCAGCTGTGCGTACGTGCGTTGTGCAACTTAAGCTTGACTGGGTTGAGCTTGGAGGCGAACCTTCAGCCCATCAACTGGAAAGGGATTCATACCACCTGTGATCTTGCAATTAGGGTTCACAAGTTCCCATTTGAATCTTATAACAAGATGGTGCATAAAACTAAGAATTTGCAGACGAGCGTAGTCCTTTCCGGGGCAAATTCGAGGACCGCTCCCGAATGGGATGTTTGTGTAAGGCGGAGGAGTTGCTTTCTCGAACCTTGTAGGATCAAACTCTTCTGGCGCTGGAAAATATTCAGGGTTCATGGTTGTGGTGCTCACTGTCCAGTAAACCTACGTACAAATTGTTTTACAAATTAAAAAAAAATGAATTGAATTATTAATGCATTCAACTACAATCCAACTAACTAGCTAACCAATATGCTAATATATATACTATGACGCACGACTTTAGATTCTTGATGTAGTGGAAATTGTGCTAAACGAGTGAATAACTGAGAGGTAGATTGCCAGCTCAAATATACTGGAACATATCCCAAAACCTTACACTGTGGCATGACTCGAGTTAACTATCATATATTTCTCACTATATAGCATGTTGTATGGAGGATTGTATGCACCGACAGTACAAGTGCACTGTAAGTTATTATAATCTCTAAAAAAATAACAACCACTCATCTAATTTATTTATTTATATATTTTAATATCAAAAAATTACATCTATTCATATTGCAAGTACATATGTACTGACGGTGCATGGAATACACTCCCTGTATGTACATGCCTATCAAGATTCTAAAATAAGACCTCTTATGTATAAACAGATTCTATACATATATGAAGTTCAAAGATTAAAATATCGGGTTTTAATTACATATCTATTAGAACTTAAAAAAAAAAAATCAAAAGTATCCAGTATATTTTTATTTATTATTATTTTTTGTTGAAAGAGTCAATTTATTGAATTTACATATAATTAAATAGATATGAATGTTAACTTTATCTACATCCAAAGAGAGATTCTAGGTGGTTAAAAAGTCGCTCGCTGGTATATGAAAGTACAATAATCAGACTAAGACATATGACCCATATAGTACGAATTGTAATGATTAACATGATAGTTATAGGTATCTTTGGAACTGCCGATTGTTTCTTCTATAAAGAGATAATCAGGATGAATTTAATTGGATGACTGATCTTGTACTTCTCCATAATGATTATATCCATAAGCATCATAGTCAAATTGATTATTGCCTTTATGAAATTGCTCCTTTATGAATTCTCCTCACTCAGATTCGTCTTAAGGGAATTTTTCCTCACTTGAATTTCGTTCCTCACTCGAATTTCCCTTGAAGGGAATATTTCTCACACAGATTCGCTTTGAGGATATTTCTCCTCACTCATATTCGTCTTGAGGAGATCTCTCCTCACACAGATTTGCGGAATTACTTCTCACCTAGATTCGTCTTGAGACCTCACACAGATTCACCTTGAGGAGATTTCGCTTCACCCAAATTTGCTTTAAGATGTTTCACTTCAAGCTATTTTTTCCAAACAAGTTAATTTGCCTCTTTATAGGCTATATATCCTGACTAGAAGCTGTTGTTAAAATTTTACACTCCCACATAACCTCCATATTCTATAATGTATGTTTACATGTAAATAACTAAGTTTTATTTTTTTCCATCAGATTTTACAAATATTTCTTCATTTTATCAAGATATATCTTAAATATTTTATATATCGAGAATATTTAACGATATTGAAGAAATTTCACAGAAACTGTGAAAGATCATAAAATATATTCCCCCATGATATATCACTACCTCCAAAAAAAGAGGAAAGATATATTGAAAATATCGCAGATATTTTAATCCAGATCGATTCTGAATAAAAGCCAGAAACTGCAATAACTTAGCAATGTACACAGTTATAGAGGAAAGCGGTTGACCTTTCTAGCTAATTAACCAAAGCAAGAAAGCTAATTGATCATACTGTGTGAGTATCTTATATGTACAAGTCCTTACATACCTTCCATCCTTTAGGAATTGTATAACCTTCGTAAGTGAAGTCCTTTGCAGCCTCTCTAAATGTTCCCTGAAGAGGTGGTATGAGCCTCATCGCCTCCAGGGCTACGTTCCACGAATACTTCATTTTTTGCAAATCATCCCAATTGAGTGCCTCGCCAAATTTTTTGGCCTTCAAAATCTCCATTTGTTCTGTTGGTGAAATAAGAACAAATTAAACCTAAAAATTAATAATTAATGCTTCATGTAACCCCAGCAGCTGATACACTAGTACGTACACGCTAATTATACATGGCAAACAAAAAAGATACATATAATTATGTCTAACGAAAAGCTAAAGGTCAAATTTAACCACTGAAAATTGTACTTGCTATATCTGTCTCTGGCTACATTGGTCGATCAACACCTTTCAAGATAGTGATCGATCCCATATATGTCTTATGAATTATCTAAGCTAGCTAGCATCGAACTGGCTTTGCTATTTTAACATATTGTGCGAGTTGCATGCATGACAGTTAGATTGTTAAGAAACTTATTGATTTGTATGCAGCTAAAAACTGATAAAGACAAATGGAGAGACCAACCTTCCCTTGCCTATACAAACAAAATATGTAACATGTATAATCTATCAGTCCATAAAGATAACATAGTATTTTGGAGTGAAGTAAGCCTCTATATGCACACAAAGCTTCCATCATTTGAAGTTTTCAACTCATGTTTCATATAAACAGGTTCAAAAGATCTATCCCTTTTTGTATAATAAAGTTAACCGATTAACTGTATAGTTAGTGGACAAGCTAGACATCAAGCACATATGAGAAGAGAAAATAATGATTTACCAATTCGAACTTTGTCATAAATGTCAGGTCTTTCGCCCAAGAACTTCACGATAAAAGTAGTAGTCATAGCTGGAGAGTTGAAGGAAGCGGCCACAATCCCCATGATTTTGTCAGCAATTTCATTATCCGGCATGAACCTTCCGGTAACCGGGTCTGCCGTAGCAATCATATAAGACAAAAAATCATGCATTTTGTTTCCTGTAGACGCCATAACTTCTTTCTTCTCCTTAACAAACGACTGAATAATCTCCCTCGCAGCCGGCACTGCTTTCATTGCTCGATGAAATGCAGTCCCCGGAATATTCACAGGAATAGTGTGAAGCGCCGGCATCATGGTGTCCATCAACTTCGCAAGCTTATCAATACGACAATGGTCTTCGAGTCCCATGAATGACTTGGCCGAGAGAGTCAAAACGAGTAGCTGCGTGAGGTGATGAGCCTCGACCACCTGTTTGCCATCCCAGTGAGTTTTCAGGTGGTCGAGAACCATGGAATCCATCGCTGCAACGTAGCCAACCAGGGCTTCGGCTCTCAGAAACCCCGGTGCCTGAGATACGTGCTTTTCCATTTGTTTTGGCATGATGATGGAAGTAGCTTTTTGGTATGAAGAACGGAAGAGCTTTTGCATTGAGTGAGGTCTCCATGCTGCAAAGAGCTTTTCTTCGTTGGAAGCCACAAATTTGTGACCGGCAGTGCCACATAACACCACTGTTCGCTCACCTAGTACCTTGGTTTTGAAGATTTTGGAGGAGTATTTCTTCATTCTATCCCCTATAAATTTTTCATGGTCATTGTGTAGAAAGGCAAAGGTTTCGCCGATAATCGGCCACCCAAAACTGCCAGGGGGAAGATTAATGGATTTTTCATGGGATTTTGACTTATAAGCAGAAAAAAGGAATGCAAGAGTAGTAGTAGTGAAGATGGCAAGTAGTGTAGACAAGAAAATATAAAGGTTACTGTAATCCATGATTGGATGACTACTACTATTAAGTATTAACTGATGAATAATATTAGCAAGGAGTATTTTTGATGATTATATTAGCTAGGAGTTGCTTCTTTATATAGACGTCCGTTCTCCATGCTCCTTAGTTCGGATTCAAATCTACTCACCACCTAAACATTGGTGGTGATATCATCATTCAATAAACGCATGTCACACGTACTATAAATTCTACAACTTAACTATATATGGTTAGTATGTATGCTATAACTTAACTATGGTTCGTTATAATAAATTAATAATTTTTAAGTTCTCTGATTACTTTCTCTCCCCTCGATCACTATCTCTTGCACCACCAGGTTCCTTTTTTTTTTTTTTCCTTAACATCTTCATACCCTCTCTCACCCATATGAATTCAGCTACTGAAACTCGCCGCAATCCATCCCAACATGGCCAAGCAACCTTACAGTGAGCACAAAACACTATCCCACAATGCGGGCAGTGTGATTCCCTCACCACCACCTCCCCGCTATAGGCAAAGACTATCAGCATCATCTTCTCGTCGCAGCAAGACTACTACTTCAGAGACAAGCCCAAGCTCATCAAAGAAATAGAGTGATATCCAGCCAGTGACTTGATCATGTATTTTGATTGTTTAGGCAAATGTTGTCTGGACGGCCTATTTCACATTGCAGCTTTGCAAAATGGCCATTATGGTTGGATCGAGGAGGGTCTTAGGAAAAAGAACTAAATCTGGGTCCTGGGACCTAAGGGATAGATGAATCATGAATGCGATCAAAGAAAAGTGTAAACACATCATTAATCATCCTGAAATCGATGTAGTTGATCACACAATCAATGCAATAGATATGGTTGCAATTCTCAATTGGGAAAGACGGTACCCAAACTTATCGTCGGCGCAAATTTCACACAAAAATGGTGGGTAGTCACTAGTCAGTGAGAGAATCGGTGGACTGGCTGGGTCAGATACCGACCTGGTTGTAAACGGGTTTGTTCTTCGCCTTTTGAAGTGGGTTTTGGTGGGTTTAAATAGGAGAATTCGAAACTATTCGTCGTCGCCGTCGTCAGGTATCAAAAAGGTCGATGAAGGCGCTTGCTTTGTTCGGAGAGAGAAGAGAGAGAAAGACGAGAGATAGAGGGTGATACAGATATAAAAAATTATTAATTTATTATTACTAACCATAGTTAAATAACAGCACACGTGGCATGTGTTTATTGAGTGGTGATAGTAGGTGGCTAGCAAATCTTCCTAAGCAAGCAATGGCCGAGTTAGCCAAAATTTTTGGCTGGGGCCGATGATAAATTCTTTCTCAATTTTTAATACTATAATAATGTGTAGATACTTTGACCAATCAAATGATGAAGATTTGGAGGGTTAAGGTCACCTCAAGGCTGATCTCTAACCAAAGACTTCTCTTCTAAAATAAACGGATGTAATACACGTAATCTCATCAAAGTCAAAGTCAATAGTGAAGGTACGTAATGTATTATACCGGGTGTATATTCAATTGGTGGATAGGGCATAGCTTTCTAGCTCAGAAAATGATTTCAAATGCAAGAGGACAAGTTGGAGTATATAATAACCAGAATCAGGCTAGAAAGGACGACTAATGCAAATAGATTTGAGGTAGATCATCACTGGTGCTGATTGTGTGAATTATACGTAGTTTTATTTTTTTTATGAGTTGAATTGTTCGTAGTTGTGTAGTTGTTAACTAGTCAATAGTTTTTATTTTTTATTTTTTTATGAATTGAATTGTTCGTAGTTGTGTAGTTGTTATATATATATATATATATATATATATTTTTTTTTTTGATTGAATAAAATAAAGAGAGTTTCTATTCATACCTCCAAATTTGACATTTGGACCTCCTTACTTAATAGACCTCCAACTTACTTTTACAAATAACCAATTTGCTATCTACACATATCTAATTTTCCTATAAAATCGTCCAATAAAATTAATAAAATACTTTTTTTTATTTTAAGATTCTATTCATACTTTCAAAATGTTTTGTTGGATCTCCTTCAGTTTTTGAAGATTTGGAATTGCATCAATTTTTTTTTTTTGGAAGTTCATCCTCCATATACGAGTAATAGAGGTGCTAGCACTTTTTCAATGAATTGTCGACTCTTGGTTAGAGTAGGCAACAATACCATGTTTGCTAATCATCTCGTACAACTATGTTTTCCAAGTATTATTTTCATTGCATTTAGGTGTCATTGTCCCTAAACTGATTCTCTCCTCATGCATGGTCCTTTTGTTTTAGATATGTATGGGATAGTGGAGGAAATTACAATAATCAACCATGGGACTAGTGCATTCTCCATAGATTTATATCAGAGTGTTGAATTTTTCATCATATCTATTGCATAGTTCCACATAAAATTGCTCTGCACTGATGATGTGAGGGAAGATCTTGTGGACAACTACCTATTGCTGCGTTTGTCATATAAACGTGTTGGAGTACTATTGCTTTTTGCTGCGGCTCATTCATATATTTGATTGCATCAAAATGAGTAGGGCTTCATCAACTGAGATGACTTTGTATTTCCCATTTTCTCTCCTTTTTTTTATTTTTATTTTTATTGCACAGTGATAGATTTTGTAAATTGTCAATTGTGTGAGCAAGGAAGTCTATCACTTTACGAGGACAAAGTCAAATTCAGAAAATTTTGACTTCAATGTTAAATAACGTTTGGCTATATATATTTTAGGGTTTACATTGGAGAAGAAAATTTTTCCCAAGTTGAAGAATATTACTGTTCGTAGAGATAAAAAGTGAATATTTTTTTTTCCATATTCGTGTCTTTATTGATAATTTGACAAAGTCAACTATTACTTGGAAAAAGTGAGAGGTCTAAATATCAATTTTGGAGGTATGAATAGAAACTCCCTAAAATAAAAATGACAAAGAAAAACTCCTAATACAACCTAAACTTAAATAAATAAATAAACGATCTATAGTTGTGATAAGCGCATCCTACAAAAAATTTAAATTAGCAAGGGGAGTGAAATTCACATGTAGTGCATGCCTCAAGCTGGACCTTACAAGCCTGAGCATGTCACAGTGCCGCGAGTCTCTAAAACATAAACATGAATACTTGATTTAAATTCTAGAGAACCACAAAGTATTTTATTTGATAAACTTTTTGCAAAAGCACAACGGAAACTTAAAAATGTTTTGAGGTGAAATTCTTTGAATTACTAAAGTCAATGTATTCGTTCAGAACTTGATTTGAATGATCACTTGAGAAAATAACAAACTTCAAGGAATAAGAATTTAGCAAAGTCACAAGACTAACTTACAACAAGTTTCGGAAAACAAAGTTTAAGAAATAGAGTTCGGCCTGAAACCTGAATTTTTTAAAAGGGAAAATGGTCCGTACGGTACTCCGCCTTTTCCTCCTTATACCTTTTGGTATCTGACAAAAAAAAAAAATCAATACGGTACCTGAGGTTCTTTGCCCGACCGAAGATTGGTACATTTTTGGCAGTTACCCCCGTTACAGAGCTTGCCAGTTGGCAAATTCACAGGGGTAATTTAGTCCCTTCACTCACTCCCGCCCAAATTAGCAGTCATACTTTCCCGCCAGACTTTTTTTTGGACTTTAGTGACTTTTACCGCCAAATTACTCAGCCATACAATTAGAATGTGGCGCCAAAGTTGAATAAAAAGGAGGGCTGTTGAGACTATAGATAAGTTTGGTACCTAAGGTTTTTGGCTCGACAAAACATAAGTACCTGTAATGGCAAATATTCATCCTGCCAGAAATGACAAACTGAAATGCACATAACATGAAACAAAGCTTGCATTTTCATAGAGTTAAAGGCAAATGCAACATTCAAAATACATCTGTTTGAGGCAAATGCAACATACAAAATACAACATCTATGAAACCATTGTCTAGCAAGCTATACCAAAAACTACATTTTCAGCTAACACATCCTATTCAGATTCATTGTTTGATGATAGAGGGGGATTTGCTGGTCTAGATTTTCTGTTAGCAAGCATTTTGAACCTTCTGGTTGTGAAACCAGTTCTAGAGGAGCTGCCTGAAGCAGTAGCAATCTGTGATTCCTGGGTTGCCACATAATCTGGTTGGGAGTCTTGCACATTCTGGGAGACTTGTGGCTCTACTTGGTCAGCTTCCTGAGGATCCTGCTGCAAAACTTCCTCATTTTCTGGCTGCAGTACTGCCTCATCTTCCTGTTGCTGTTGCTGTTGCACATTCTCACCTTGCAGCAATTCCAAAAACATATAATTTAAGTTTCCTAATCATAACTTGTGAACCTACAAAATGATATGGAGAGTGCTACCTAATTCCTCACCTTCCAGGTCCTCCTATTGTGGCCCTTCTTCTTACATATTCCATAAGTGACCTGTTGGTAATAGACTTTAGGTAGCTTCTCTGCTCCAGGTGGTGGGGCTACTTCACCTGTTAAACCAGTTGTAACAAGTAAAACAAAGTCATATATAATTCGTCATTTGACATCAAAGTCAACATAAAAATTGGAAAAGAACAGAATAAAAATTAGCTAATAGGAAGTATGACTGACCAGGTTCCTTGTTCCTTGACATTTTGGGCCTCCCAGTTTACCTCCTATAAAGAGGAGGTGCAATGGGCCTACCACTACTAGCAAAACAACAATTACTCACAGATTAAGACTTTCTCACACGGATTTCAGTGTGTGATGACTTTTACCCATGATACACTCACAGATTGAGTTACCGTGTGGTTTAGAGGGGGAGGGGGGGGGGGTAATGCTCATCTCACACGGATTATTTTGTCCGTGTGAATATTAGACGTGGGCCCCACTATCTTTCCATAAATATAAATTATAGTAATAGAACGCAATCCGTGTGAACAACTCTATTTCACATGGATTTCTGTGCCAAATGTGTAAACTGTATTTCACACGGATTTCTATTAACAACTATATTTCACAGGATTTTTGTGCCAAATATATAAACTCTATTTCACACTGATTTCTGTGTCAAAACCTATAACATTGTTGACATAGATTTTCGTGTGAAATCTATATAATATAAGTGACAACATTTAAAAAAAAATTACTAATTAATCTGCAACCTGAACATAATAATACTTTTATTTTTCTACAATAAATATACTTCAAATATTTACAACAAAATGAACAAAAACTGAATCGAAAATATTAAAACTTTACATTCATAGCAAGATGTTCTTTACATTTCTAGCAAAATACATTTCATATGAAGGTAAATTCTTGGATTACCAAAAACAAGGCAGTTTTCTAGAATACATTGTTGTTTAAGGTGGAATATCACTAAGATTTTCCACCTTAAACAACATAATCCTTGTCCAAGAATAATTTTCATCAAAATACTTTGAGAACTAAGTATGCAAAAACATAACCATCAAACTAGATAATGGTAGGTGAAACTAACCCTTTCAGTTCAGCTGTGATTCTGGCACAGTTTGAGGCATTTCGAGTCGATACACATCCGTGATAGGTGGAGTTGGAATCGCAGGTCTATTGCATTGTGGTTGGACTGCTGCAAGCTATGTCATTGGGTCACTATCTACTTGTGGTGCCTTTTCAATGCCTGAAAAACTAGATTCTTTCATCCGTCTACCAATTTGAAGTCTTGCGAGTTCATTCACCTTCCTTACATTCTCTTCCATAGCTGCCTGTTGCTGCTTCTTAAACTCCTTCATTTGTACGGCGAAACGTTTGTTCATCTCAGCTGATTCAATCCTAATCCTTTCCTCCCTTTAGGCAGCTTCTTGTCTTTGTTTTTCAGCCTCACTCCTCAATCTTGCAGTCTCCTAGCGTTGTTCCTCAATTGTTGCTTTCATTGCTTCCATAGTGGCTGAAATACTTCTTTTCTCGGTATGAATGTACGGAACATCACGCCAGCGTACTCCCGCTCCAAGTCCTCTCACTCGATTACACTTCTCTGGCCTAAGAATCTCTGCATAGATGTCTTCTCTAACTTGTGGAGTAATATCAACATTTAACTTCTTTCTCTCCTCTTCAGCCTTCTCTAAATCTTGCTGCATTCAAACATGAAGTCAATTAAAAGTACATAATCTGGAATGTTGCAGCTTTAAATTGGTATATAAACTACATAGACTTTGGCCTATCTGATTTGCAAAGATTGTAATTATAAGCATACTTCATTTTCTGAAATGTTAATAATACTCAATTTCCCTTTCTTTTCAAGCCCAGTATTACTTGCAAACAAAGTCTAAACATATTGAAATAGCAACCAAACAGTTTGAAAGGAAAATTCATAAAACTATGCAATCATATGTCTAAACTATTATTTATATTATGGATAGCAGATTGGATTAAAACAGTGCAATCATTCTACTAGTGTAAACATGAACAACATTTGAACTTAATAAGGATTATATAACTTGATTCAACCATAGGCATCCACAATAGGAATATCTCAATTTCGATACTCACCACTGCTTTGGTAGATACAGCATCAACATACTCATTTTGTTTTCCTTTCTTACGGTGTGTTAACTTGAAATTTTCCAACTTATCAGGTTCTTCCTCAACCCCATTCTCAACTTGCTGCTCTTCATAATGTACACATTATTCAAATCAATATCCATTTATAGGAAGTGGCATAACAAATAAATGAACATTACAAAGCGGAAAACAAGAATCAAAACAATACTCACCCATTCATAAACAACCGCTGGAAAAGCCCTTGTGCCTGTACTGTGATTCATTACCCGCTGCGATCGATTACTTACATTTATGGTAGCTTTGGTCTGTTAAGGAATATACAAATATATATATATATATATAAAATTATTTTGCTAGTTCATATGGATTCTATTCACATCTATATTATTTAATGCAATGTACACATTTGATTCATTACCTTAGTATTCTCATCATCACTTCCTCGATCTAGAAACACCCAATTTTTGTCCATATTGCTCAACTATTTAGCTGCTTCGATAGAGAACCACTGCATAATGAAAAAATCTATTAAAAAAAGGCACATGATGAATGAATCAACTATCGCCTTATATCTTCTTTCCTAAGGTGTAGAACCTAACCCATTCGAAAATGACATATTATGTATATCCCTATGATCCCTAAATCGTCGCTACATATTATTGAAAAATTCGGCAGCACTCCGCCTATGATCCTACATGTGCACGAACTTAATATGCACAGCAGGATCATAGGGTTGGGTGGTTTTTTTCCAATAAAATGTAACAACTAATGGGTATCATAGAATATACATAATATGTCATTACCAAACTGTCCAAAAATGGGACAATTTAAGGGTTTGGCATGGAGGCCTCAAATTCCAATACCAATCCTTAAATGGGTACTAAGTTTTTGTGCAGTGCAAAAGTATACACATTCTAGGAAGATGAATGGTATAATTTTTTCAAAGAAAATCAATAGGTATAAAATTATACCTATATATTTTCTTTGAAAAATTTAAACCATACCACTCTAAGCATTGAAGTAGTAAATTCTAATCATTTATAATTTTATATCACATACTAGCAAATCAATCAACCTATTTCACAATCTATTTATGATCATTTTAGTTTACATACACAAATCTAAAATAAGGATCCAATCAATAAATTTTAAAGAATATGGCTATTATTATCAAGGAAAATATTTCAGTACATTAATGTATCGATACATCAAGTAGACTAGATTCAATACAGATGTAGACTAACTCAGTACAAGGGTAGACTAACTCCATGCATGTCTACCCATGTACTGAGCTAGTCTACCTCTATATTGAACATAATCTACTTAATGTATCGGTACATTAATGTACTGTAGACAATCCCTATTATCAATATCATAAAAATGCATAAACCATCAAACCTACTTACAATATACATGATGAGATGGAGAGAAGTTGAAATACAAACCTGAAAAGAGAATCAACAACAATAAGGAGCATAACATCAGTAGCTGGTTTAAGATCTGATCAGAAGAACAATGGCCAAACACTACTACATAGCATTGGATACACATCAGTCAGACACTGATGTCTATTTCAATGAACAACCGATGTCTCGTTAGGTGATGTCTAATGTGACAATATTAAACATCGGTTAGAACCTGATGTCACTAGCATACTTAGACATCAAAATTTTGAGAGAAACCGATATTGCGTATATATTATAAACCATTACTACATTGAAAATTTAATGTCTACACCCCTACTTCTGATGTCTAACACAAATTTAACATCAGTGCATTATGTAGACCTAATGTAAAAGGTAGAAACAACATTGGTTTTCTGGTATTATATAATCTCTTAGAAGAATTATTCGACACCAGTTCTTTGTTAGTTTGTGTTTATGAATCCATTTTTACACATCACAAAAATGACTTGAATCTGAGATGGTATAGTCTTACATGTTCTTCTTACTAATATAAATAAGAGACTAATAAGGGGATCAAAAGTATCTCAAAATTGATCTGCAATATACTTTAATAGCACTAGTATACAAAATATAATAGAGAGGGACATAAGGTCTGACCTCTTAGTACAAAAACATAAACAACTACAAGAAGAAGCATACTAGAAAACATCGAGCATGTATTAACTAATTCTATAATATTTGATCTGCCCAACGCTGAACATCTAAGCTTCTTCCATGAAACTGTAGCTCTCTCCATCAAATCTTCCAATCTTCTAGTACTTGGAGCGATAAGTTCATAGATATTAGTCCTTATAAGAACTGATGTCTTTATTCTTCTTTTAAATCAGAAAATCCTCAATCTGATGTTAAAAAATTAACAACATCGGTTTAAGTTTTATTCGATATCTATAAGGTGATGTCTATCTATAGATTTGTACTAGTGAAATTTGATCAATCTGCTAATTATAAGCAGAATTGCCACTGAAATCCGTGTGAAATAATTACACATTTGCAACTGATTTCCGTGTGTATTTACCTCGGTAACCACTAACTGTCATGTCAATTGTCAGTAGATTATTTACACGGAATTCTGTGTGTAGTCTCATTTTTCACACGGAATTTTGTACCTAACTGTTCTTTTCACACGGATATCTGTGAACATTTTCACACAGATATTCGTGTATTACTCATTTCACACAGAAATCTGTATCAAATACTTATTGTAACGGAAATCTGTCCCTCCGTGTTTCACATAACAAAAAAAAATTAATGATTCTGAAATAAATTAATTTGTAATACGTACAGAAATCAGTGTGAATTGATTTTCACACAGATATCCGTGTAAAAATATTTTAGCGTTTACACAGATATCTGTTACTGTTGTTTATTCACACGGATTTCTGTCGATATTGTTATTGTATAAATTATTGCGGGCCCAATTATGCTCTTTTCACACGAATATCTGTGACAACATTTCATACAGATATTTGTGTATTACTAATTTCACACAGAAATCTGTATCAAATACTTATTGTAACGGAAATCCGTCCCTCCATAATTCACATAACATAAAAAATTAATGATTTCGAATTAAACTAATTTATAATACGTACAGAAATCAGTGTGAATTGATTTTTACACAGATATCCGTGTGAAAATGTTTTAATTTTTACACAGATATCTGTTACTGTTGTTTATTTACATGGATTTCCGTTGATATTGTTATTGTATAAATTATTGTGGGCCCAATTATGCTCATTTCACACGGTTATCTGTTAGTATTTATATTTTGCACGGATATTTGTAGCTTTTATCTACACTAAATCCATGTGTGTTGTTATTTTGCTAGTAGTGTATGTATCTTGTCCCACTCTGCCACTCCAGCTATTGGGAACAAAATGGGCTCATATGCCTTCATATAGGTGTCCTTGGTGAAGTATTCATGCACAAAATCACCAGGCCTCATGCCTTTACAGTGAAGTGCAACTACTGCATGCCTACAGGGTACCCCAGAGATGTCCCATCCCTTACTTGTGCAGGTCCTTGCATCCAATGACACTGAATGTGTAGCCACCACACCTGAGGCACATGCTACCCGTCTGCCTTGAATCTCAAAGATGTTATTACTTGAACTGATAACCCTGTACTCATGGCTAAGCTCTGCATTCTTCCTCAGCTGTTTTTCAATCCTTGGTCCAACATTACACCTCCAATTAGGACCAAATTGTTTTCTATTAGCTAACCTCAACATAGTGGCAGCTCTGATGTCTTCCAAACAACTAAGAATGGGCTTTTTCCTAGTTGGTAGGATGCTTTTGTTGAAACTCTCTGAATGGTTGTTTAACAGAATATCACACTTGAATTTGGGGTCAAAGTGTGACTTTGATCAATGTTGTGCAGGTTTGTCCATGCACCATTGCCAACCAGAAATTGAGCTTTTCTTCATGTCCTCCAAAGCATCCCTGAACTGATTCATTGTGCAGCTTCTAGCAATAGCCCATAGTTTCCGTTTCAGTTCCAATCCCAGCAAAAGGAATACAAACAAATTGTTACACACATGTCCTTTCAATCACAAACAAGGAACCAAAGTAATAAGATAGAGAGATGCAAACCTTGATGTTCATCTAATTTGAAGTTATTGTGAAGATGGCTCACACAATGCCTGTGTGCAGGTTCTAGAAATAACTCCTTTATAGCCTGCTCAAGCCCTTTTTGCTTGTCACTCATGAATGTGTAATGAGTGCTGTGATGTATGTCCAAATCCTCCCTCAAGAATTCCAGAAACCAAGTGCAGGTCTCCCTTGATTCTACTTCCACAATTGCCCAAGCAACTAGATAAATCCCATTATTCCATCAATCCCCACAGCTGAAAGCAACTGGCCTTTGTGAACTGATTTTAAATGACACCCATCTATCCTATATAGGGTCTGCACCCCTCCTTCCAACCTTCTTCAATGCAGCCATGCATATGTAGATCCTTTTGAACCTTGTAACATCTCCATCAAGTTTAGTGTGAATCCAAACAGAGCTTCCAGGATTCCTCTTCTTCAGCTCTCTACCAAATTGTACTGATCTGCATGGCTCCCATGTGCAAGCTTAAGTGCCTTCACCCTTACATTTTTTTATTTTTATTATGTTTTGATACTTTTAGTGACCCTAAAAGTTGACTTTTTGTTTGGGTCAAAATTTGAGAAAATGTTCTTCATGAAAGTTGTAGAGGACATTAAACCGAGCACGTCCATATGTGGTAAGTCAAAATCGGAGTTCGTATGTGAAAGTTATAAGCCGAAAATGGAAGTTACTGTTCATGGTAAGTAGTATAAATTCAAATTTTCTACTGTGGCCGGGTAATTTTCTCTCTCTCTCCTGCCCGCTCGTTTTCTCTCTCTTCTCCGAACTCTCTCTCTCTCTCCACTGCAATTCCAGCCATCTCTATCTTCCGGCCACCTAGGGATGAATAACTAGCACCGTTCGACTCCTCAACTCCTACCCAACCTCCCTACGGGTGCGTAAGGCAGTTTTTTAATTTCGATTTTTTTAGCTAATTAAATCCTTTATTTGTTGTAGAGGTTGAATTTGTGATTTTGGTGAATTTTGGAGAAGTTTGATATCAATTGTGAATTTCCGAAGTTTGAAGTTTCGGAGGTCGAGTTATGGGAATCCGACCTTCGAATTTCCCTTGTTTCCGCTATGGAATACTTTAATCAACGGATTGACATTAGTGGTGAAGTTTTACTTGAATCCGGAAAGAATTGGAGATATTGGTTTACAAGGGGTTTTCGGGTTTTGTATTAGAATTGTAGTTATTTGTCGAATTGTTGTTTACGGAATATAATTGTGTACAGGACGAGGTATCGACCCATCGCTTGATGAAGATCCTTACGCTTGGATACAACGTTAGCTGTATACTGTGAGTGGACTTTGGTTTTAAACAATGTTGCATGCGTTTGTTTCTTGAATCAATGCTTCACTTAATTATCATAATAATTGTTAAGCATATTATTTTTGTTTCGGATTATAATTTGGTTTATCAATTAGTTTTCCCTGCATGATTTTCGAACGAGAGTTTTCTACGCTCAAATTTGAATTTGTGATTTATATTGAATTTCGACGAAGTATTTTCCGAGGTGGTTTTCGAAATTAATTATATTTCTATTTGTCGATTTGAGATTTTTAAAAGGTTTTCGAAATGGGATTTCAATGGAATAATACTTCTTATTTATTTATCGACTTCCGATTTTGGCATTGGGAATGCCTTAATGATGATTTGGATTTGGTTTTGTTTCTGATATACAATTTATAATTTGATCTCGCCTTTCTGCTATTGGTTTTAGATACTCTTGGCGTGTGGGACACGTCGTTGGAAATTCTTTTGCGAGAGGTGGGGAAGCCTTATGTATTTATGGATTTACTGGATTTTTGAATATGTTTTCTTGTGCCATACTTTGGGGTGATTTTTATCATGTTAGTATTGAGTCTGCTTTTGTGGCGACGTGATGAGATCATCGAAGCCCGTCCGCCTTTGTGGTGCTCGTTACTGTCTTTGTGACAGTAATGCTGAAGTCCAGTATCCTAATCGCTATACTTAGTGGCGTAAGGGTATATGCGGGAGTACCGGAGTACTTTAGCCTAGGGAGGCTATCACCCTAGCCTTGGAGGCTCACTCGTATCACCATCATCTTCCCTTACTTTTTATATTATTTTGACTAGAGGGGCTTGTCAGATTTTCCTTGACCAGCGGGACTGGCTTGTCTTTACGAGGTTCTTGATTTTAAAGATTAATGTTTTACCATTGTTGCATGCATCGAGTTTTTAAAGGAATAAATGTGGGAAAGCATAAAGTCCCTTTTCTTTACAATTACTTATTTTTGTCCACTCACGCTAACATTTTTATGTACTTTCCCCTGGGCCATAAAGTTTTTAATGCCCAGTTCGCAGTGTAGCTGTTCGGCTTTAGGAGTTGAGGCTTAGCACCACCGCTGTCATCTATCCTTCGTAGGTTACTTGCTAACCTACTTTGTATATCGTTGTTCTTGTGGCTTTAGACTGCTCTGATAACCTTGGGACTTTTGCATTAATATTGTGACCTATGACTAGGTTGTAATTTGAGTTGCTTGGATAATTTGATTCTCTAAATTGTGGAGTTGTTCGGTTTTGGGAGCAAGGTGGCTCCAGGAGTTTAGAAGTGTGAATGTGTTTTTATAGGCTTTGGGTAGTCCATTTTTAGGGGTGACTCAGCCGAAATTTCAATAGAGTTATTCCTAAGGTGGGCCCCACAGGGCACCTCAGATTTCAGGGTGAAATTCGGGGTGGGTCCTGTCAATTTTGTATCAGAGCATTAGGTTGTTAGGTTCTGTAGACTCATTTCTTTCCTACTACTTTATATGCTTAGTGGAGCCTAGTACCTCTTGAGTGTTGGCCCGACCGCGGCGGATCCCCATCATATACTCTTCGGTGCTAGTGTATTCATTATGTATGTAAAGTAGATAGGTAAGGTCCTAATTCTTGAGCTTTGTTAACTTTCTCTTCTTCAGGTGCTATGCCTCCTAGATGCCGAAGACGTGAGGAAACCCCTCCTATTGATGATGGGGGAGATGCACCGCGGGAATTGATGGATGCTTTTGGGAAGTTCTTTCGGCAGTTTGCTGCCGTACTCCCCTGTTCACGCACTAACTATACTATGGAGCGTGATAGGAGACACGGGGCTGAGACCTTTTCCACTGCCACCACACATGTGGATGCTCAGCGTTGGATTGATAGGATGGAAAGAGTTTTCACTCAGATAGACCTCCCCGAAAATAAGAAGGTAGGTTTGGCTGTACAGTTTTTAGAGGAATCAGCTTGGCACTGGTGGTGTAGTGTTACCGGAGACGTTGGAGATGCCAACCAACTCACATGGGATCAGTTTAAGGCCCATTTTCGTGAGCCTGTCCACTTCCTCCTCACTCATGGATGCTTCAACATTATGAGGTCCATGCCCGATTTCTTCTTCACCTCTTTGTCCAACCTCATTTTCATCAAGTCCTTGTGCATCCTGTTCCTGAGGCCCATGTCCATCCACATCTGGGTTAGGCCTACTACCATGTCCATTGGCATCGACTGTGTCATCATTGGGCCCATCACTTATGTCATCCAAGTCCACAAAAATAGGCTCTTTAGCATTACCCAAGTCCTCAACCCCCAATGACTCTTCATCCTCCTCATCATCAGATGATACATTGGGCCCTTCCTCCACATCATCAATCCACCAGCCAATGAATATAGCACAGTTCATATTTTCTTCAAACTTATGAAGCTCACTAGGAGTAAAAATCCTCCTTTCACTTGTGCACACTATGTACAAGTCCAGATAATTTAACCTTGGACTTACATAGTGACACATCTCCACATCTTCTTGATCAGTGCATAAAGGGCAGATACCCATCCCCCTCCTCACTTCCAGGAATTCTAAACCAGAATTGAATTGGTGGCATTTGGTACCCCAAATCATAGACCCAGTAGTGTATCCCTGTCATGGACATTGTGTCCGGGTCGACTCCATCAACATAGCACAATTGGCCCCCTCTGTAAATCCTATGCAGTCCCCTCTCACTATGAAATCGACGCATAAAATATGAAATAGCTAACCGAGTAAGGCCCCGAATCCCCTATTTGGATTCCGATGCTTTTCTTCACGTACTTCAAGAGTCACGAACCTTCCGTTCCTCAGATAACTGAAGTCCTAATTTTCAACATATCGATTGTTAATAATCTATCGAACAAATATTTGGAGTCTCAATGATTAACAAATTCTCAAACCAACCCTTCCTGGTTTGACAAGGAGTTGACCAACTTTTCCTGGTTCGACCAGGATTGGCTACAAATATTTGACCATCGTTTGACCAAGCTTTACCAATCACAACTACATTCACAAGTAGTCCAAATTACTCAACACTTTACTTGAAATTGGAATATCGACAGATTTCCATGCCCTTAAGGTACCATTCCTATTTTCCTTCACAATTACGTCGAATGGCAAATTACTATGGACACCAACACAATTCCAATTCCATTATTTTCTGGTATCACGTAAAGTAATCAATTAACCAGTGAAACATATAAAAGCATTTAACCAAACTTATCTTTTTTTTTTTTTTTTTTGATTTGTCAATCACACGGTGTCCTCAAAGGCTTCCTAGGCCCAGAGATTAATCTGTGCTCGGAAGATCTTGTTAGAACGCTTCCTCCCCCCTAGCCACCAAGAATATATTGGGATTTAACTCTAATAAGCGTTGGCGGGATTCGAACCCGGGTGTGGGAGTTCCACACTTGGAGGCTCTTACCAACTAGACCACCTGTGGTGGTTTAACCAAACTTATCTTAGATTTCACAACTGCACTAATAGCAATAGATTAATCAACTCTCCCAAATTCCTTCTTAATTTGAATATAACTCTAACCACCACAATCATATCAACATGATAAAATCAAATTTATAACCAGGATATTTCAATTTCAATTCCAACACCACAATTCATCTAAACTGTCGAAAAGTACCAAAGAGCAGAATTTCGATTCAAGTATAAGAAGTTACCCTCAAGCGTATGATTAGTAAGTTTTCGACTTAATGATCAGCCACTAGCACGGACAGTCCTGAAATCCGACGAACGACGAACCAAGGACTCGGTGCACTCCAAACTAGGACTTTACGAATTTAGCTTAAGTGTAAGTCAACACGCGTCAACAGGCGGTGGCAAGGCGGAAGGCAAACCAAAAGAAGCCAGAAGTCACTGACGTCAATGACCGCGACGGAGCCGAAACTACCGCAGAAAATAAGTCAAAATCGATTGAATTGAAAAACTAATTATACTAACGTGTAGAGCATGACGAGGGGATCGATTTCATACCACATGTAGCTCAAGTGGTAGCCGGAGTCACCGGAGAAACTCAGAGCTTCCAGCGTTCGATTCTTCCTCCATGGCGGACTATTGGTCGTCGTGACTGGTGGTGTGTTAGCGACATCCAGACGAACAAGTGGATACTGGTGCGCCGTCGTACTGTGGGCGGACGGAGGGAATACGGTTGGACCCACCGACCCAGTCGTGGGTCACCGAGCCACCAAAACGGGTCAAGAGTTCTGGAAGAATCTCGAACAATCTGGGTCTCTGATCTGATCCCAGTCTAATTTATAGTCTTAATTCCTTTATTTATTTTTGATGGTTGTGAGTAATTATTGCAACAATTTCATGCTGCAGTAGACGTAACTTCCAATGAGCAATGAGGCTAGTCATAGATTTATGTAGTCATAAATACATGCAGAAGATGAAAAATGAAGAATCTGATTCAATGACGCTTAATCAAGGATGATTCTGTAAATACTGAAATCTGTCTTGTAACTAAATGGAGTAACAAAGAACTTGATTAGATATTTAAACAATAAGCAACCACAGAGAGCAGACAGAATGAATGGTGAAAACAGATCGATAGTGTCAAATGTCAAAATGTATTATGGAATCTGATATGACTCATCGCAGCATATTCAGGATGCGGGAAGCGTGAACACGATAGTAAGAGGCTCCGTCAAGCGTCGAAAGCCATATGAGATTAGCTAGAATCCACTAGCAATTACGGGCATAGCCGTAAGAAAAATAGAGAAACTTCTCTAATATTTGGGTTTTTATTGATAACTTCAATGAAAATTACAATCGAAGAGGTGCCTTATATAGGGTACATAAAATAAACCTAATACAACTAGAAAACAAAAAGAACAATTATTATAGACTAAAACTAGGAAACCTAATTAAATAAAAATCGGAAATAAAATCCTAGATATTAAAGAATATTACGCAAACATATATTTGGAATCTCAACCAAGATTTCGCTCGAGAATCCCGATATATCCAAAAGAGTAATTTATGATTAATTCCATCATTAAGGAGCCTATTTGAATACGAATTTAGAAAACAAAAAGAACAATTTATTATAGACTAAAACTAGGAAACCTAATTAAATCAAAATCGGAAATAAAATCCTAGATATTAAAGAATATTACGCAAACATATATTTGGAATCCCAACCAAGATTTCGCTCGAGAATCCTGATATATCCAAAAGAGTAATTTATGATTAATTCCATCATTAAGAAGCGTATTTGAATACCACTTTTCAATATTCAAATCATTCTTCTTAATGTGTAGACGCTTCTTTCTTTTCGAGATTCTTTGTTGAAGTTGGCTACCTGAAAAGAACTCGACCTCGAGTTCCTCTTGTATGCAGCTCGATCATTAGTAGGAATAAAACATGATAAGCCATCAACTTCAATATTTTTGAAATTAAAAGGTATCACCATGAATCCAATACCGTAGACAAGTTTAGAATAAGCATCTTGAAACTTGAACTCCTTCACTTGAAAAGGAATGGGCAATGACTTCTCCTTGGGTTGATCTTGAACACAATTAGGCATGCATGACGTGGATATCGATGTGATGAATGCATCAGCTTCCGTATCCTTAATGAGTTTCTCTTCAATCTTCAAAGTGGCTTCTTCATGTTCCTTTTCACACACCTCAGGATGGTCATTCTTGATGTTCTTCCTTCCAGGCTTGATTTTAATTTTATGCGACTCCCACCTAAATAAATATGTGTTATCTTTGCAGTAACCACCTTTGACACTTTCATGCCATGGTCTTCCAAAAAGCACATTAGTGTCGTCCATGTCAATCACACATGACAAGTAATCTCTTCTTTATAAAATTTTCCCATAGAGACAGAAACTTTACAAGCCTCTGTTACTTGTGCATATTCATCCTCTCCAAATGGAATCCAGTATGGATCACTCAGCTTCATTGTCGGTAATTGAAAATAATCCACAACTTTGTTTGCTACAAAGTTCTCTCGTAAACCACTGTCAATTATTACGCAGCACACCTTGTCTTTGATGACACATGTAGTTTGGAAGTCGTTGTAATCTGGCGTTGTGAATATCCAACGTTCCATGTTTCTTCTTTTTTTCTCTCTCTGTTTTTTTTTTTGGATTGTTGAGGTTGTCCTAGGGCAAATCCCTTGGCATGTTCCTCTTCAACGAAACTTTCTTTGATAGATACTCTACGACCAGCGTCGTTGAGGTTGGTGGTAGTGAACTTCTCCCTTGGATCGTCGTCTGCTAAGGAGCGGGCGATACCCGCCCTGATACCAAATGATACGGGAAGCGTGAACACGATAGTAAGAGGCTCCGTCAAGAATTGAAAGCTATATGAGCTGAGCTAGAATCCACTAGCAATTACTGGCACAGCTGTAAGAAAAATAGAGAAACTTCTCTAATATTTGGATTTTTATTGATAACTTGAATGAAAATTACAATCGAAGAGGTGCCTTATATAGGGCACATAGAATAAACCTAATACAACTAGAAAACAAAAATAACAATTAGTATAGACTAAAACATGAAACCTAATTAAATAAAAATCGGAAATAAAATCCTAGATGTTAAAGAATGTTACGCAAACATATATTTGGAATCCCAACCAAGATTTGGCTTGAGAATCCCGATTTATCCAAAAGAATAATTTATGATTAATTTCATCATTAAGAAGCCTATTTGAATACCAATTTTCAATATTCAAATCATTCTTCTTAATGTGCAGACGCTTCTTTCTTTTCGAGATTCTTTGTTGAAGTTGGCTAAAATCTCATCCTACATCAATTCGCCTTTCCTTTTCCAGAAAATATCAAGCCAATGATATATGGAACAAACAAATAAAGCATATAGATATAACTATAGTTTACTTGATCTTAGATAATCTGAGTTGAACTAAATGAGAGTGTTGTTAACTGAAGCTCAAGTTTAGGATACTTTATGTCTCTCACTAAAATAAGAATAATGCCAATCCTTTACAGACAATTGTATGAAGAACCTAATATTGCATAAACTGAAAACTTCTAATTACTTTGAAGTTTAAACCAAAAGTAGAAGGAATGACCTTTTGCATCTCTCCCTTTCTTTTTCTTCTTGGCAGCCTTGCTAGAAGATCCAACACGAAGATATGACATACTTGCAGGAATTTGTCCAGGTACAGCACCATCAAAACTGACAGTGGCCATTACCTGCAAAATAAGTAGAAATCAAAATCAGATAAATGGTTCAGCATAGATAGGAAAGTCACACTAGGAGGTTGAGAATATATTACCTCAAGCTGTGGATAGTCAATAGTATCGTAGGAATGTCATGAGTGTATCCACCCTCTTGAAATGCAAAGTAACAGAACATGATGTACAATGTTAAGAAAAGGAGACATCATATCAATTGAGTATCCCACAATAGCAAGCCTAGTACTCTCAAGCGAGAGCCCAAAACAGCACTCCTACTCAAGGTTGAATTTTCATAGATGCTAGGTAGCAATATTTAACACAAAGATCCCAATACCAGATTGCACTGCTCTAAATTAGACAGAGTTAAAAAATATAATATGACTCTTACCATGTTTTTTTTTTTTTTTTTTTTATAGAAAAAGAGATAACTTCATTCAGATATCAAGGGCCAGAAGGCTCATACATCCAAAACTGTCTTACACCAAACTCATAAATGGTATAAGCTACCAGATAAAGGACAGGCTACCTTCACTGTTAACACATTCGCTCAATTATTGAGCCTAAACACAAGAAATAAAAACCACCCTACTAACCTCCCGTGAAGTAGTAGCCTAGTCGCCTAGAGACCGCAATTGGTGTACAACTAGAGATACTAAGATGCAAGTAGTAGAAATTCAACTTCTAGTGAAAGGCAAAGGAAACTGGAAAGATTAAATCTTTCCTTTGCTCTTGTCCCTAGGGCTAGGATCAGTTCCAATACTAGTAGGATCAGTAATCTTCAGGTGAGTACCATCTAGCTTCTTGTTTGCATTCTTGCTTCCAAGAGGCCTACCAGATTTCTTTTTCAACGAGACCAAAGTGAGGTCACCATCCTCCTCAAGGAGACCAAGTGCCTCAGCAGGCAGTGTTGGAATCTTGCCACCCAAGATTGTTTTAAACTTCTTGGGACTGGGATGGCAAGCACCACCACACTCCCGCTTTTTGGATGGCAAAACAGATTGGTGCTTCTGTGTACATGGAGTAATAACAATGTCACTAGAAATAGCCAGTTTGGGAACCTTACCTAGACTTTCGTTACCCTCTAAACTGTGCGGCAAAGTAATGGCTGCCACCCCAGTATTGACTATTGTTGGAGCCGACTCACTGGGAGAAGAAATCTCTGAGGTCGGGCGCTCCACTCGTCGAAAACCAGGCCGCTTCTTCCTTGGGACGGTCGGGGAAGGAGAGAGAAGGTCTCCCTGATGTTTAGCAGAGAAGGCAAAGGAATTCCCCGAGGTTGAAACTCCGGGAAAGTGTAAAACCCTAGGTGTAAGGTTTACTACAGTGGGTTCCTCACAAGAAAGGCCAGCATGTGTGAGCAAACCACATTGAGTGCATCTCCCCTGCAGATGCTCGAATTGAAACTGCAATATGGGTTCGACCCCAGTATCTAGGAAGACTTGTCTTTCCAGTAGGATCAGTTTAGATATGTCATGAATGAATAAAACCCTAAGTACCCCTTTCTTAAATTCCTTCTTGTCATACTCCAAAAAACCGCCCAAAAGGTTGCCAATCAAGGTGAGATTCTCGGGTTCTTCATACAGTGGAGGTATGCCAGAAACCCTAGTCCAGATCCGCAAATGTTTAAACGGAAGTTCATGTAGAGGCTTGACTCCATCGTACACTTCAAAATAGACCGAGGCTCGGTCAAAACACCATACGCCCCCTCGAAGAACCTTGTTTCGATCATGTGCAGCAGCAAAAGAGAACAAGAACAGGTCCCCAGGACGCTCTTGCACCCTAAAATCCTTATCCACTATCCAGGTTCGGTGGAAGTGAGACCTGAATGCCTTTGGGTCTATGGGTTTCCGAGTCAAAGGCTTTCCGAGGAGAAAAGATTGGGAGGACTTCCGCATTGGACCTCTGCCGATCTTCCCTAGGCCAGGGGCGCGTCCCCCTTCGGCCAGGGCAAGCGAGGCAGCAAAACTCGCTATTACCGCGTCAATGGATGCCATAGGTAGAGAGAGAGTAGGTAAAAGGAGGTGGAGAATGGTGAGGGAGGCTAGGAGGCCATAGGCAACTAGGGTTGAGAGAAAAACTCTCCTAGGGTTTTTTCAGACTGTGTTGTTGGTTGCATGACTCTTACCATGTTAAAAATAAATGACAATCATTTATAGACAAAAGTAAAATTTTCGGAAGTCTCACTTTAATTTTCCATTGTCTAATTTCTACAGGGCTGGATCAGTTGAAGTAAACGAAAAGCTTAAAAAACATGGTGCTGATGAAGTTTTTACTGAGAGAAAACTGCAAGTCAAGGATGTCAAGGGTCTTCTAGTATTAAACTAATATCTATACTGCCTACTTAAAGTTGAATTTCTTCGGGGTCTTATGGAAGTTCTGGATCTTATAATTAGTTTATACATAGCAGTTTCATTTCTTCATGGTTATGAGTTGTTTGACCAATGTTTTCTATTTTCCATCTTACATGGCAGGCTGGCAAAACTGGACCTGCATTGGGATTTAAATGTGTTGCAAGCAATACTGCTTCTTTGGTTCTTAATTTTTGAGGTAATAACCTTTTCAGTGCTGTGAGTTAACTAAAAGAAATATGTAGGTACAAGTTTTGCCGAACTTGGTGTATTGGCATTCCCATACAAAACATTGAGTTAGTCCTGTGTGTTAGGAAAGTATCTTTTGGGTTTATCATCTTTTATATAAAGATATTTTCTGTTTGTCAAAACGTGTTATCAAAATCCTAAGTGATTTAGGATTTATTGACTTTAATTGGATATCTTTAATTAAAGGATCTTTTCCTAATAAGAGTCTAATTAAGGTAGAATCTTCGTGCATTGAAAAGATTGCGTTGGTCTCTTATAATATGCTGCAGATGCATGGTCAGAGGTATCACCTTGGATGCAAGAATTAGTTTTGGAGTCTTGCTTGCTTAATATCAGTTTTGCTATAAGAATCAAAGACACTTGTTCCTTGCTTAAGTGTTCTTGTTCGTGTTCCTCATATGCTTAGATTCTCTTGAGATCAGTAGAGAGGTTGTGAAGAAAGAAGAGTGATATTTGGTGATCGAGCGTTCAAGTGAAGAAGGAGTTCAAGACGGAAGACAAACTTTGTATTAGTTTTTGTCTAATCATTGCAGCCGAGCTAGTACTATTCAAGTTTGTAAAGAACATATATATCCTTCATTATAAGTTAATTCTTATTTTGGGTTCTCAAGAGTAAGAGCCCCGCAGTGTTTTTAATTTCAGAGGTTGAGGTTTTCACTGCGTAACCAAAATCTAGTGTTCTGTGATATTTTTTGGTTTCTACCCAGTAAGGATTGATACGTGCGTTGCAATCCTCGTTTTCCAGAAAACAGATTTTGTCCTTGTCGTTTCAAAATAGTTCAGATTTTCAGTAAAATCAGCCTAGTCCCTTAATTTTCATAACTAATAACAAAATCTAAAGCTCTTTAAGTGAAAACTAACATGAACATGAACATGCATGTACATAAACTTCAATTTTCATCAGTACAAAAGCGAAAATTAAAACTAACATGAACATCGATTATTACAGATTGCCACAAATGGAATTTCAATAGTACGTAGGTGCACTTTCAAATGGAACAACAGCGGTTCTTGCCCTGCTGCAGCTTGGCAATAACGAATATTTTAATGCTTACAGTGTAAAGAAGATAAGTAATTCAAGACCTTCACTGATCTAACATCCATTTCAACAATCTCTAATGTAAACAGCCTAAACAAATTGCATGTATATAAAGTCTTTTCTTCACAATTTTCATGTACAAAAGGTGGAATCAAGTCTATCTCATAATTCAATATCTCTCCTCATGAATTTACAATTTTAAATTACAGAAATGTGACTTTCATGTCAAAACTGGAAATATTGGTTACTCCTTATCCACTGCTTAGTGTCCAAAAGAGAAAATTTAGGGGCATTGTGAGAGCGGTCAAATATTTTAGATTTGTAATTATCACAAATAATCCAGTCACGAATATGGCAATAATTTAGGCCATAAAAGCGATAATGATTACAATCATGAAGTGCGGTAATAATTGCAGAACATTAGGATGCAATGATTGCAACTCTAAATACGGCAATGACTACAATTATAAGTACAAAAATAATTCCAGCTATAAGTACGGTAGTAATTGTGACTTGTCGCCCAAGTTGTCTCACACCTATAAATAGGGAGCCAAACAACTAGGTAATACATCGATCTCATTCCGACATGTTTTACTAGACATGCCTAAGGAAAATACCGACTTAGGCATCTAAGGGTTTTCTGCAAATACCCCGCCTCCCTTCGAGTTGAAGGTCAAACTTTGAGTCAACGGTCAAACGAAGTTTCTAGATTGTTCCTGATCAGCTCCTGCTTCGGTCCCTATTTATTGGTGAGTCAAAATCCAATCGGAAGCTTTTATCACCAGCATTTGTCATACCCCAAATAGGCCGGTAGTAGATCAGTAGTAATTCGGTACTTCCCATATAAAAAAAATAAATTAATTAAATTAAATTCAAATTTACTATATAACTTGTTGAAAATACCTCTTTGGCTCTTATGGTCGGGTACTCGGGTTCAAGTTCGATTTTTACTTTCGGATACAAGTGAACTATCAGTTCACATCTGCACTAAATATATTCATTTTCAACTCTAAATTTATAGCATCGATCAGCTTACAGACTAACAGCTCACGGTAAATAACCAGCAGTATGTTTTCACTTGTATCTCTTGCAGAGAGCTACACTAGCTAGATAAGCTAGCTTTATTATGCGCTTCATAGCATTTCCATGCTAAGTGGAAGCCATGGAATTCCATAATCCTGGTAGTGTATAATGGAATCGAATGGTAGAAGGTTGAGTGAGATTTAGCAACTAGAAACTTTTTTCCTCGTAGGACAACGTAATTTGTAGATTTACATAATTGGATAAATCAAACAAACATATCATATATATACAAGGTATTGATTTCATTTGATGGAATATCATGCAGTGGCTGTAAGAGGCTTCCATAGCAATAACACAGAGACCTTCCTGTGAAGCAACATCTCTTTGCATTCTTATGTAACCTTCTTCTCCCCATTCTGCGCCCATGAGTTCTTAACCAACCAATACTTAGTCCCATCATCGCTGATGCCATAACCAACAGCAGTAACACCATGGTCTAGGCTAGCTTGTTCCACAGGTTCCTGTGAAAACACCACTTGAATAGAATTGGAAATCAGATCCACTAGCATCAATATAAACAGAAATAGGTTGATTGGCAACAGCCTTAAGAAGTGCGCTTTCACTGTTTGCAGGCACATCTTCGTGGCCAGTTATCGAGGCTGCATGGCTTGCTTCCTTCTTGGCATTGCATGTACCCTCAACACCAGTGTAGGGATAATTAGCCTCGGTGCTAAGTCAATGTTTTTCATAGATGAACCGAAAGGCATCATCCATTAAGCCACCCCAACAGCCTTGGGCTTCACCATTGACATCACAGTCAACTAGCTCTTGCTCAGACAAAGAAATCAATTTACCAGTTGTAAGTTGAGTAATTCCTTCCATGGCTGCCACGGCAGAGAACGCCCAACAGGACCCTGTACACATTTTGTTTGCACATTTGTGGCAGTTAGAATATAGTTAGCATCCTGTTTCCAAATGAAGAATAATGTTGTGACCAAAAGAAAGAAAAAAAGAAAAAAGACACAAGAGGAAAGAATAGTGTGTTATCTCAAGTAACAACTAGCTAGATGCTTGATCATGAACCACATTGGCGTTGGTCCTTGACGGGAGTTACAGCTCCTTTCTGTCTCCAGTCCATTGTAGCCGGCAGTCTGGCACACTAGCATTTTCATACCTGAAAGTAGTGGTCTTTGTGGAACACTCATGCCCTTTGAACCGATTTCTGGAGGCGGTGAATTCTTCGTTTGTAAGGTCTGCAAATTGATTTACACTCAATTTATAGAGTTTGCTTCCTGCATCGTTGGAAGATTCTATAAATTCCACATTTTCTTTGAATATATTGAATCTCTTGTCCTTCTCGTTAATGTCGTTGAACACACGTCCATAGCGTGCCATCCATTGCTCGTATCTTGCAAACATTGATACATCTTGGAGACTGCGAGAGGTGGCTTCAGATGACCAGGCTGCCAACATAAGGATCAATGCCAAATGGATACACTAGCATAACTGGTTGGTGAACTCCATTGTAAGGCTAGGATTTTTGGTAATTGAGGCAAATAAATTAAGGAGTTGGCCGGTACATTGAAATGGTAGAAATCTTTACAGTTTATATGGAAAAGAGAATGGCATTTGTATAATATCTCCGCGCCCCCAAAAGTGGTCTGCAGTGTCCTTGGCCTCAAAAATGTTCTGATATGAACCTGTTAGATTAAAGTTCATTTGACTATATTTTAATCTTATTTTATTAATCACGACAAATAACTTTGTTAAAACACTATTAATTATAATGCTCTAGCTTGTGGAATAATGAATTGATGAATTTACCAATCTTTTGTTTTATATGCTTGCTGCATTTGAGGCTTCTGAGTAGAGAGAAATATGGTCCAGCTGTACTAACACATGTAGTTCAGGTTTGCTTTCACAACTACATAACAAGTCTATGAGGACTCTTTGTCTTCTCGAGATGATCTGCAAATTAGTCAACACCAAAATTATATTGTCAGGCCGGGGATTGTGACTTTCCTTTTGTAGCTATGTAAATGAGAGTGAGAAGTAACAAGTAACTAGCTCACTTCTACTACTGTTTTCTGTGTTATTTTTGAATTTTTTCAATGATGTCTAAATTTAATTTCTTCATCTTCTGGAGATGATCTTCTGCAAAACTTATTTTAATATATAATAAGTGTTAAATGTCTTCCAAATTCCCGGTAAATTACTATGACAATTCTTTAAGTAAGGCCTTTTCTTGTCGGATTGATTTTTTCAATTCCATACAGTTAGCATTTTATTTTAAAATATCAACTATAATCAATTTTGAAGATGCATATATATATATATATATATATGCATCTTCAAAATTGATTATAGTTGATATTTTAAAATAAAATGCTAACTGTATGGAATTATATAGGAGCTGTTACTGGTCCTATATGACTATATGCTTTTGTTGCAAGAAGAACTTGACCTGAATTTAGTTAACTTGTTATGACTGATGACTCACTCTCTTTCTCTCTTATGCAAAGCTTTTGGTTCTCTGAGACATGATTCCGGAAGTCGAACAGGCTTTGAAAGAAGTCCTTTGGAAAACCGGAAATTCAACCAAACCATCACCAGCAATTACGCTGATGAATTCAGTCTGCTTTTGGCAGTACCCTCCCCATAATCCCTAGTCTTGGCAATATTGTCACCATAACAAATTTATATCGTAGAATTCAGAGTATGGACTAAGCAATCAATCTCCCAAAAAAAATTAACTAAAGCTAGAAAGCCTATGGAGCCTATTGCACTAATTTCTTTGTTGGTTTGTCACTTCAGTGAATCAAAAATAATATATTCAGTGCCTGCAATAAAATTTCTGATTAGATGGTTCCTCTTCACATTGTTGTACCTTTGAATGTCAATTCTAAGCAGCAATTCTTTATTTCAGGGAAAAAAAAAAGACTTAATAGTACAGGTTTCATGACTATGCAGGAGCAGGCCTAATTACCTCTGTATTGACCTATTATTGAACTCATCAATCTTTGGATTGTTGAGATAATCTTCCAATAAAACAATGAGGGTTCGGTACACGAGAGTTGTATTTCAGCAATGCAATCAAGAAAATATGCAATGGCATGACAAAATGGGACAGAAAGTGAAGCGGAGAGAAAAACATCCAGTCTTGTTCTGTTACAACAGACGTATGGAATAAAAAAGAAAAGAAAAAGAAACTCAGATTATAGGGTTCCGGTATGAGGAAGCATTAGCTCACTAATTAATTAAAACAGAAACCTCAGTATAAGTTAAATAGCAATAGTATCACTTTTTGTGGTATATGCAATTTCTTTTCCTAAGAAAAGAACATAATTTGTAGACAGAATAGCTGGATATCAACTAGACAGGTTCTTCATTTTTGTATTAACCTTGCTGGTTTTCTTACAGATGCTGTAGCTTTGACATATTACAAGCATAAGTTCATGTACATATCATAATGAATACCTTGAAAGGATAGTAGGGATTGATTTCATTTGATGGCATATTAGGCAGTGGGGTAAGAGGCTGCCATAGCAATGCCACAGAGACCTTCCTGTGCAGCAACATCTCTTTGCATTCTTATGTAACCTTCTTTGCCCCATTCGGCGCCCCATGAGTTCTTCACCAACCAATACAAAGTTCCATCATCGCTGACACCATAACCAACAGCGGTAACACCATGGTCTAGGCTAGTTCCACAGGTTCCTGTGAAAACACCACTTGAATAGAATTGGAAATCAGATCCGCTAGCATCAATGGCAACAGAAATAGGTTGATTGGCAACAGCCTTAAGTAGTGCACTTTCACTATTTGCAGGCACATCTTCGTGGCCAGTGATTGAGGCTGCATGGTTTGCTTCCTTCTTGGCATTGCATGTACCATCAACACCAGTATAGGGGTAATTAGCCTCGGTACTAAGTCCATGATTTTGATTGATGAACTGAAATGCATCATCCATCATGCCTCCCTCACAGCCTTGATCTTCACCATTGACATCACAGTCAACTAGCTCTTGCTCAGACAAAGAGATTAGTTTACCTGTTGTAAGTTGAGTAATTCCTTCCATGGCTGCCACGGCTGAGAAAGCCCAACAGCATCCTGTATATACAGAGAGAAAATTATTAGCATTTAGAGTAGAAACAACTCGAATACCAAAAAGGGAAGCAGAGGCTGATCTATAAAGTACAGTTAGGTAGATGATTAATTGCATACCACATTGGCCTTGGTCCTTGATGGGAGTCACAGCTCCTTTCTGTCTCCAGTCCACTGTAGCTGGCACGGTAACATTTTCATATTTGAAAGAAGTGGTTGTTGTGGAACATTCATGCCCCTTGAATCGATTTCTTGAGGCTGTGAACTCTTCATTTGTAAGGTCTGCAAATCGATTGACACTTAATTTGTAAGGTTTGTTTGCTTCACCATTGGAAGATTCTATAAAAGCTGTTGTAGGAGAATAGAATTGTGTGTTATCATTGATAATAGGGGCCCTTTAAATAGGGAGTTACAAGGTACCTAAAAGGTAATAGAATCTTATTACAATTGAATACCTAGAACACATTCCTATTACAACTCTAAACCCTAGTTTGTAGAGGCACACATAATGTCGACATCCTTCAACACTCCCCCTTGTACCGCTCAAACTTGGTGATGACGCTTTAATTGTTGCCTCGTTAAAAACCTTGCTAGGTAACAAAAACCTTGTGGGACAAAAATAACCCTGGTCGAAGGACAAAAAGAGCACAACAAGTCCTTCACTCTTCGAGATCGAACATGTAGACATCATGGCTCCCCCTGATGTCAATATCTCCCCCTGATTGCTACAATCATGGGAGTTCGGATAACTTTCTCAATCCGATGCTCTTCACATGTTTCTCGAAGGTGGATTTTGGTAACGACTTAGTAAATAAGTCCGCTACATTATCCTCTGATCGGATTTGGTTCACTTCAATATTTAGAAATGCTTGTTGTCATTTTGATGGAGGGGAGGAGGAGCACGGAAGGTGGCATTTTGCCTTGTGGGGTCCGATCCCACACTTCCGCCATCTCTTTTCTCTGTAGGGATAGAACAAGCCCATATCAATCGTACCTCTCAAATATCGAAAGATTGTCTTTATACCAATCTAATGGAGTTGCGTTGGCGCGGGGCTATGTCTAGCCAACAAGTTCATAATAATTGAGGTGTCCGGTCTTGTATTGTGCTAAGTACAATAATGCGCCTATTGTACATAAGTAAGCACTTCTGCTATTAACACGTCTTCGTCATCATCCCTGGGACGAAACGGATCCCTTTTAGGGCCAAGACTACGGACGACCATGGTGCATCTTTGACTTTATCAAAAATGTCTCTTGACACGGTATACAAGTTCTGAATTTAGACAAAACCGTGTTCTCCCAAGGTTATTCCTCTCAAACTCGGATTTCAGGTGTTCAGCGGTTTCCCTTAACTCTCAAGGGTTCCAATTATGTTTATCAACATAAACCGCGACCATTGCAAATCCGGAACTTGTCATGGAAACGCGTGGGTATAGTTCATCATATCCCTTCCCAATCAAGTAGTCATTTTAGTGAGCATTTCAACCTCGTTGCAAATGCGCTCCGTGGTCTAGAGCCACTTGACTTGGGTAAATAAAGTCCACAAGAACCTTCATTATATTATGTATCTAGATCCCCATAGAGATACGTAGTGACCACATTCATAAGCTGCATGTTCAATTATTTGGACACTACCAAACTGATAAGGTAGTGGAGTGCAATGACATCCATTACGAGAGAATATGTCTTCTCGTAGTCGATTCCAGGGCGTTGTGAGAAACCTTGCGCCATAAGGCGAGATTACCATCTCTTTTTCTCATAACGCTATCTAACGAAGACCTATTAATGTCAATAGGTTTTATGTTAGGAGGTGTTGGCATCTCAGGCCCTAAATCATTCCTCTTCGTTAGTGAATCCAATTCAACCTGGATCGCATCTTTCCATTTAGGCCAATTTTCTCTACGTTGGCATTCTTCAACGGAGTAAGGTTCGATGTCATTGGTCTCAATAATTCCACGTCCTCATGTACACTAGTGTAGTTCGTAGAGATCTCTATATTCTTAGGAATTGGTTATAACATTGAGGCGTCCCCCAACAATGTCTCTTGGACATAACCACAATCCAAAATATTCTCATGAGACGGATTATGAGTATCAATGATCAATGGATCAAGTTGTGCCAAACTCGCTCTCTTCTTAGGGCGAGAATCCATCGAACTTATGGGTCTCCTACTCTCTCTAGCGGAACCCATGGCCTATGACGTCATTATGCCACCTTTGTGGCGTCACCATACTACCATCCTTGGTAGTGGTGTAGTACCCATCTTCTCTGGGTGGCACCATGTCCTCTTGTGGGGACATCAATCCTTGCAGGCATGTTTGCAGCAGGTATATGTGATCTCGTCACTTTTAGGGGATCAAGATGAGACATAGTGGGGACAGACCACGACAATTCCTGTCGTTCCTGTTGAACATTGACGTTCTAATCTCCCCCTAACGACGGGAAGACTGTCTCATCAAAGTGACAATTCGCAAATCCAGCGAAATAGAGATCGCCTATCAAGGGTTCTATATAGCGGACTTATAGTTGGAGACTCATGTCCAACAAATATATATATGCATTCGTTGCAATGACTCATGTTGATTCGCTGTGGCGACATAATTGGCACATGAACCGCACACTCAAATATGCATAAATATGAGATATTAAACTCGAACCCAGTCACTAGCTGTAACGCAAATAAAAGTTGAGTGGCTGCTATGAGTAGTAGACAAATTAGCATAGCTGTATGCGTTATTGCATAACCCAAGCGGAAATATTGGTGCGCATTACCAATGTCCAGGCTACCATTGTAGTCGTTTAATGGTGGCTTTTCGCGACACCAATTGGGTGTGTACATGGGAATATGATACTTGATATCAATACCCAATGATATGCATTAGTCATCGAAAACTGTCGATGTAAACTCTCTAGCATTATCAAGTCAAATTGACTGAATGGGATGATCTGGGTAGTGAGCCCGTAGCCATATGTTATGTGCTAGGAGTGTAGTATAAGCAGCATTACGAGTGGATAATGGCACAACACGTGACCAGCGTGTTTGCGTATCAACCAACACCATAAAACATCTATATGTTCCGCAAGTTGGTTGATCAAATCCATAGAATTCCCTTAGATTCTTTGTGAGAATGGAATTATTTCCTCAATCTCTTTTGCATAGGATGGTCTCAATCCTAAATAACAGGCTTTACAGAACAAAACATGGGCTTTATAATCAACCAATAAAGGTTTTGGTGAAGCCATAGTGTCACAATAGACTTGAGAAGTAGAGAGAGGAGTTTATGGCGTCAATGCCATGTATTTGCCGCAGGGGGTCGGCGGCACCGGCCATGTATGGCCTGTCTTTGCACAATCATGGCGCCATGAGGCGCATGTGCAGCTCCTCGAATCAATTCTTGGTTCTTACTTTTCTTCGTTCTGAAAATGGATGTCCGTGTAAAGTCTTTAATACACGGATCATCATGTCAAAGCCTATATGTGTCAAAATCCCATAAGTCGTCTCTCATGACATAGTTGGATTCAATAACTCAAATAGTGGTTGCATACAACCCACTAGAGCGATACATAAATTTCTCTAATACTCGTTTATTGTCCGTAGTCATTAGAGGTGATGCAAAGGAAATCTGTCTATTCTCATAATGTGTATCCACATGAAAACCATTGGCTCTTATATAATAAAGTTTGAATTAAGGTATGTCCAAGACATTAAGTAAAAGAATTGACACTTTATTAATAGCCAATGATTACATCAAAGTTTCCAAAGTCTAATCCAAAATAAAATCAAAGTAAGACACATTGTAGTCACTCTATCCATTTGGTAACTCCAATCAAATATGACCAGGAAAGTAGAGAGAGATGTTGGTGGAGCGAGGCTCTCTTAAGTACCAATAATCTCAATGACTTTCCTAGACATCACATTTTATTGGGTCTGCCACATAAGAAAGAGTTAATACAATTGTCATTTATTGACATTACAAAAGTTCTTCGAAAAATAAAAAGGACTAATCTAATCAAAGTCTGTTGCATCCATGTGCACTTCATCTTCAGCTTTGAAGTCCTCTATGGTGAGATTGACATCTCCACCATCTTCTTCTTCTTCTTCTGCAAGGTACACTTCTTGCTCTCTCAGGTCCCTATATGCCCTGTATCTTGCAGCTAGTTCCTCACTTGCCTTGCATTGCTTGAACCAATTCTCAATTGATCCACATCGATGACACTCATCATTGCGGCTGCCTCCCTTTAATTGAGGTGCAAGTTGTGCACGTTGCGGGCGTTCCCTAGGAGGGTTGGTGCCACTACCACGACCAATTAAGCCATCATTACGGCTAGGGATACCACGACCCCCTCTCCCACCTGTGGCATTACCACCATGTGTATCCACACCAAACTTGCGGTTTCCTTCCTAGTTAGGGCGGTTATATGGTCTCATACGTCCCTCATGTCCCCCATTCTTAGGGTATCCCTCCTTGCGCCCTCCTTTGGGTGCATTATAATTCGACTCATGAACGCTCTTAGTTCCAATGGGCCTTGAATTATAATTCCTCACGAGTATGTTATCATGTTTCTCAGCTACAGATATAATATTGATAAGCTGATGAAACCTTGTGATCCGTCCAGCATTGACTTCAGTACGGTATTGCTTTGATACCACAATGGCTGAAACAGGGAAGGTGGAGAGAGTTTTCTCAATTAGCTCTTGCTCTGTGACAGGTTGTCCACAAAATCTCAACATGGATTGTAAGGGAAGAGCCTCTGAATTATATTCAGCAACAGACTTGAAGTCAGCAAAGCGCAGATTGTTCCATTGAACCTTCAAGTCAGGGAGGAGGGAATCTTGGACATTGCCAAAACGCTCTTCTAGCGCTACCCATAGTTCTCTTGCATCCTTGATCGACATATACTCCAATCTGAGTGCCTTGTCCATATGGCGTCGCATCAAGATAACTGCTTGAGCATGGTTTGTAGATGTTCGGTTGAACATAAGATCCGGGTTAGGTGCCTGGATTATGGGTAATATTCCCTTGAAAGTGAGATGATTCTCAACATCAGTTACCCAACTGTGGTAATCCGAGCCTGTTGAGTCAAGCATGGGAAAGTCGAGTCTAGGTTCATTCGACATCCTGAAAATAAGAAGAGAAAATATATTAATTTCGGAGTTAAACTTCCACGAAAACTAAAATAATAAGATTTCTGAGCTATGCTACCAAGAAATCAATTTCCAAGAATCTCTTTTGGATTAGACCAAACAATAATGTTTTAATATGGTCACAATTTGATGCTTACGGACGCTCTTAGTCCAAGCATTGTGAACGCTCTTAGTTCACACGAACACTCTTAGTTCGTTTAATTATGAACACTCTTAGTTCATACGAACACTCTTAGTTCGTTAAGCGTGAATCCCCACAATTCCGCTTTGTTAAATACTCAAAAACCATTTGGCAACATATATTCCAATATTTGCAGAAAATAAAAGGAATTTAAATACAAGAAAGCAGTAACCTTAATTATAAAAACTTACGTGATTGTTCTTGGCTTGAAAACACGCGCGTGTTGGAGCAGGCGTGTTTTTTCTTTCTGGGCCGTCTGTTCTTTGGCTTTCCTCTCTTTTTCCTCTTTTTTCTTTCTTTCTCTCCTTTTTTTTTCTGGGCCGGCCGGGTCCCCTCTCTCCTCTTTTTTTTTTTTTTTTCTTTCTTTTCCTTCGGTCTTCTTCTTCTTTCTTTCCTTTTCTTTCTTCTGGGGCCCACTTTTCCTTTTCTTATTCTCTTTCTTCTTCTTCCACGTTTTCTTCTCTTTTTTCTTCTTGGTTTTTTTTTCTTCTGGTCTTCTTTTTTCTTTCTTTGTTATGTTCTTCCTCCTCCTAATATGCAGGTGGCAGGGCAGAAAACTGTAGGCAGCAGCTTCGGGCACGGCAGGGACGCTGGGCTGCCGGCTGGAGGGCAGGGCAAGGAGCTGCGGGCTGGAGCGCAGGGCTGCAAGCTGTGTGCATAGAGGTGTGCAGATGTGCGTCATGATGCTGGGGTAGCAGGGGCTGCAGTAGGAGGCAGCAGGTGTGCAAGGCAGGACCGCAAGGCAGGGGACGCTGGCAGGTTGGTGCAGGGGAGTGGTAGGTTGGCAGATGCGGTAGGAAGCAGCAGGCAGCAGCACGGGCTGGTGCGGTAGGTTGCAGGGGACGGACGTGAGCGCACGCGGGGAGCAGGCAGCGGTCTTGCGAGGGGTAGGCGAGCTGGGCAGCAGGAAGACTGCGGTGGACTGGGCTGGCAGGTGCGTTGCAGGGACAGCAGGGGCTGTGGCTGCGGTGGTTGAGGCTAGGGCTGCAAGTAGGGGTTTCGGCAGCTTTAGGTTTTAGGGTTTTTTTTTTTTTTTTTTCGGCTAGGGTTAGAACTCGTGCTGATAACGTGTTGTAGGAGAATAGAATTGTGTGTTATCATTGATAATAGGGGCCCTTTAAATAGGGAGTTATAAGAGCATCTCCAACAGAGTAGCTAAATTTAACTATTTTTGAAGCAAAATTCAGCTCCAACAGACTAGCTATAGCTTAGCTATATTTAACTTTAGCTAAATTGGCTAGCCATATTTAGCTAGAGAATCCTACATAGCTAAAGCAAAAGTTATATTTCTCTCTCCTCTTTTGTCCACATGTCAGTTTATGATTCGATGAAACATAATATATCAATTACAAATAGCTATCATTGATGGAGCAACATTGTTAAATCAATAGCTATAATTCACAAGTTTAGCTAAATTTAACTAAAAAATAAATTCTTCTGTTGGAGATGCTCTAAGGTACCCAAAAGGTAATAGAATCTGATTACAATTTAATACCTAGAACACATTCCTATTACAACTCTAAACCCTAGTTTGTAGAGGCACACATAATGTCGACATCCTTCAACAAAAGCTACATTTTCCTTGAATATGTGGAAGCGCATCTCCTTCTCGTCAATGTCGTTGTATATGCGTCTATAATGAGCCATACATTGCTCGTATCTACCATACATCATTGCATCTTGGAGACTGCGGGAAGTGGTTTCAGAAGACCAAGCCCCCAACATGAGAATCAATGCCAAACATATAAATTTGGTGTGGCTGATGAACTCCATTGTAGGCTAGGATATGATGAACTAAATGAAATAATGAGCAGGTATAAGGTGAAATGGTAGACTGCTGAGTTTATATGGAGAAAACAATGGCTGTGTTATGTTATCTCCGTGTCCCAAACGTTGCTCTGCAATATATTTGCCGGGAAAATATCACCAATGATCACTAAGTTATGACTTATTCGACATTTAACTCACTGTATTTTCAACAATATCACTTAACTCACTCAATTTTACATCCGTCTTTCATTTAACTCACTGCCGTTAATTCTACTGTTAGAAGCCGTTAAAATTGAGGGTATATTTGTCAAAACACTTAAAAATCATTTTTAACTTAAAAAAACTAAATTTATTAGACTTTTTTTTCAAATTTTTTTAACTTAAATATAATTTGAAAAAAATTGTCTTTTTTTTTTAAAAAAAAAAAAGTTTAGAAATGCATTTTTTTAGTGTTTAGACAAAATACCCTGAATTTACATTTATTAGACTTTTTTCAATTTTTAAAATTTTTGAGATTTCTAATAAAAAATAATTTTTTTAACTTAAATATAATTTGAAAAAAAAAATTGTCCTTTTAAAAAAAAAGAAAAAAAAGAAGAAGTTAGAAATGCATTTTTTTAGTGTTAAACAAATATACCCTCAATTTTAATAGCTTTTAACGGTAGAATTAACGACAGTGAGTTAAGTGAAAGACAGATGTAAAACTGAGTGAGTTAAATGATATTATTGAAAATACAGTGAGTTAAGTGTCGAATAAGTCATAACTCAGTGACCATTGATGATGTTTTCTCTATATTTGCCCCATAAAATGTTGGGTTAATTACATACTAGCCTTCCTCCACACATGCTCTGCATGTGCAAGTTTTTTTTTTTTTTTTTTTTTTTTTTCAGAAAATAAAAAAGAAAAGATAATGGAAGAAAACGGTTATTGCAGAGAGAAGTTAGTGGAAGAGAAACGTGAGTTGTGGGATTTATTTTGTTTATTTTTATTAAGAAAAATATAATTTGCAATTGTCGTAATAACCCTTGTGATTTAATTAATTCTCAAAATATTTTAATCTCTTAAGGTCATTTCTGTCAAAATTTTTGATTTTGACTAACAAAACCTCTTCTCTTAATAATAGTATAGATAAGTGCATATTTGAATATTGTTTTAGCCATAAGGCCACCAAATATGTTTTTCTGTCATAAGACCACTAGATTAAAAATGTTATTAAATTTTAGATATAAAAAACCAACATATTTACATAAATGCCACTAGAGTAAAAAGTCAACAATCATCTTCTCTCTCCTCTCCAGCGAGGTTTCTGGCCAACTCCGGTGAGTCTCCGACAGACCTCCGGCCAACTTCCGGCGACCACAAAAGCTACTGTCACTAACACCAAAAGCTACTCCGGTGAGATTTCCGGCAATCTCAGGAAAGATCACAAAAGCTACTCTGGTGAGATTTCCGGCAACCTCCAGTCACGTCACAAAAGCTACTGTCACCAACAACAAAAGCTACTGTCACTAGCAACAAAAGTTATTCTGGTGAGATTTCCGGCAACCTCCGGTGATGTCACAAAAGCTACTGTCACCAACAATAAAAGCTAATCCTGTGAGATTTCTGCAGCCTCCAGCATGGTAACAAAAACTACTGCCACCAACACTAAAAACTACTCTCATCAACAACAAAAACTACTCCTATAAGATTTCCAGTAGTCTTCGTTGAGGTCACAAAAACTACTATCATCAAAACCAAAAGTTACTATCACCAACAACAAAGGCTACTTCCACTAACAACAATAACTACTGTCACCAACAACGAAAGCTAATCCGGTGAGATATCTACAGACTCCAACAAGGTCACAAAAACTACTATCACTAACAACAAAAACTATAACCACCAACACTAAAAGCTTTTTACTAACAACAAAAGCTACTATTGTAAGATTTCCGACAGCCTTCGGTAAGGTCACAAAACCTACTGTTACCTACATTAAAAACTACTATCACCAACAATAAAAGCTACTCCTACTAACACTTATAGCTACTCTTATCACCAACAACAAATGCTACTCTCACCAATAACAAATGCTACTGTCATCAACACCGAAAATCTACTGTCACTAACATCAAAAGCTACTCTCACCAAAACCAAAAGTTACTCATCAAAACGCCAAAAGTTGCTCTAACCAATACCGAAAACTACTCTCACCAACATTAAAAAGCTAACGACACTAACAACAAAATCTACTCTCACTGTCACCAAAACCTACTCCCAATGTACTAGCCTTTCTTCTTTCAAACCATCATTTATCAACCTAATAAAGCTACTGATAAGATAATAATGATTTGAAAATGCTAATCAAAGCGAATGCATGCCTAATCTAATACTATGCCCATTTCCTTCCAAATGTACATTGTGAATCAATATAAATCAGCCAAGTTAGAGAAAAGATACTTAAGTAACACACAGGAAGCTGCTCTCTTTTAAGTTGATATACATTTAGACATGAATAACTTGAATAGAATATAAACTATAAATGTCCATGAATAAAAAACAGTAAACACTAAAACAAAAGGAAAGGCTAATCATGAATAAAATATAAACTACAAATGTCCAGTGGAAGAAGATAAGGCACATATAAGAGAAAAATTCAGCTACCCTCCCCACACTATGCTGCCAAGGCCAATTTGATACCCGAACTCTCAAAAGTATCAATGTGATACCCAAACACATATTTTGATACCAACGTGATACTTCCGTCCAAAATTTCTGACGGCGCCGTTTCTTTGCTGACGTGGCAAGCATGTGAAGACCAAAAATAAATAAAAAGACCAATTTGCCCTTTTCTTTTGTTAATTGTTTTTTTTTTCCTTCTTCATCTTCTTATTCCTTCTTCTCAGATGATCTGGGGACTTTCCCAGAAAACTTGGAATCATCATCATCAGGAGAGTCGATGATGCTTAAGCCTACTTTACAACTACCCCAGCTCCTCATTCGCAGATCGAGAAGGCGAACGAGACAGGTCTGACGACGGGTGTGGGCTCAGATCTGGTCGGCGACCGGCGAAGCAACTGGGGAGTCGAATGAACTGTTGGTCCCAATGGGCTCGGGTTTTGTGGTGGTTCGGAGTCTGAGTTGGGGTGGGGGTGGTTGTTGTCGGAGTCGGCGTCGGAGAGGCCGATGAATTCCCAGAGAGACTTGATCAGAGTCTTCGAATTGCAAGAATTGGAGGACGACCCTCGCAATTGGGCCCGCCTCCGTCATCTCCGATCTTGTCTCCGCCGCCTCCTCCGAGCCTCCCGGCGGCTGGTCCTCCCTCCACAAGCTCGCCGTCTTCTGCCCCAGCCTCCTCCAATCCGGCGTCCTCTTCGAGATAATGATTTCAGCATCGAACACGAGCTCAGCCTGATGACACTTACCGCCCCTAATCCCAATCGGAGCCCTCCTCCAGCCAAATTTACTAACCACCCCCCCCCCCCCCCCCCCCCCCCCAATCCCAATCCCAATCGGCACACCTTAGGTACAGTCTTCTATTTGTTTTTTTTTTGCTCTGCATATTTTGTGTCCGTGTTGCCTTTCTGTTCTGCTTTTTTGGGTTTCTGAGGATTTTTGGTGATTCTGGAATAGGCCCCAAAGTTTGATTCTTTTGCTTGAATAGTTTTTATTGACAAAGAACGAGACTTTGACATGTTTGATGATCGTTTTTTTGTTTCTGTGCAATGCAAAAGCTTTGTTTTTTTTTTGGTTTGTAGTTTATTGTGTGGTGATTTTGATTCTGGGTTTTGAGAAGTAGAGTTTAGGCTGATAATTGGGAGAGAGAGCTCTTCTTCAGTTGGGAGAGAGAGCTCTGTTCATGGGCATAAGAGGAGCTGGGGTAGTTTGAACTCGTGGAGCGTCTTTCCGTCTGAACCACAAGGCTAGAGGATCACCATCGCCCCCTGAAATCCGTTTGAGATGGCGGCGACGGAGCCCAAGGCAGTGACTGAGGTCGCCAAGATGGACCTGTTCGAAGACGATGACGAGTTCGAAGAGTTTGAAATCAATGAAGAATGGGAGGACAAAGAGGAAGGCAAGGAAGTGACACAACAGTGGGAGTATGACTGGGATGATGATGACGTTAATGATGACTTCTCTCTGCAGCTGGGGAGGGAACTGGAAAACAACACTGAGAAGAAAGATTAGTCTGCAGGCTCAGTCATTTGCTCATCCCTTTCTGTTCTCTGCACCATATGAGTTGGTTGAAGTTGAGATGGGTTTGCTTGATTTTCTTTTCAAACCATCAGATGCCTGTTAGAGACATACGATGTTGTTGACATTTCTAATGAAGTTCTGTATTAAAGATTCTGTAGTTTGAGTTCTTAAGTCTTTTCGACTTCCCCTAAACGTTGTTAACTAGCAGTTGATCATTTGGTTAATTTCGTATAGAGCAGTTTGCAAGTGCTTGCATTCTATGGCTTGGTCTTAATAGGGAGGAAGTGAGATAATTCCTTTCTATAATAATATTATCATGAATATGAAAAAAAAAAAAGGAGCTGGGGTAGTAGTAAAGTAGGCTTAAGCATCATCGACTCTCCTGATGATGATGATTCCAAGTTTTCTGGGAAAGTCCCCAGATCATCTGAGAAGAAGGAATAAGAAGATGAAGAAGGAAAAAAAAAACAATTAACAAAAGAAAAGGGCAAATTGGTCTTTTTATTTATTTTTGGTCTTCACATGCTTGCCACGTCAGCAAAGAAACGGCGCCGTCAGAAATTTTGGACGGAAGTATCACGTTGGTGTCAAAATATGTGTTTGGGTATCACATTGATACTTTTGAGAGTTCGGGTATTAAATTGGCCTTGGCAGCATAGTGTGGGGAGGGTAGCTGAATTTTTCTCTCACATATAATATCTAAATGATTTCAAGGTCCATACAAAACAAAGCACTATAATTGCAATGCACCAAAAATCAAAGACAAAATCAGATTGGTGGCCATTTCACTCCGCCCGGCGCCCGAATCTGATAATCAAATCAACCACATTTCGAACACTAATTCACTAATAAAATATTATGAACAATTGAAATTGAAGATTGGTCCGTGGCCACATACATCAGGCTTCATTCGTTTTCTCGTCAATTCAATTCCTTCGCTCTCCCTTGGATCAATTAGGTTTTCAACTAAGCAAACAGAGCAATCAGTCAATCAAATCCTTACAACAGTAGCAGTCTTGAGCTAATTTCACTTATCAGTACATTAGCTAAGCAATCTCAGTAGGGCTCGCGAGGCCAAGCTTAACAGCCTACTCGACGAGATGAAGCGCTTCGTTTCGGCCATTGAGATCTTTGAACCTATATCTTCGGCAACGAACTCTGGGAGCAACAAGAATACGTGTCTCGCCTCTTCTCTGTCTAATCACCGGCGCAAAGCATACTTGCAATCTGTAATTACAGCGATCACTTAGGAGTATGAAGATGACAGAGCCGAGCCTTGGAGACGACACTCAGGGCTCAGAGATGACGAAGATGAGGCGAGCCGAGGAGGAGCACGAGGTAGATAGTGAGGCTTCAGATCAGAACGACGGCCATCGTAATTTGACGGGCAAGGTCGATTCCATGGCTCACTTTTGGAATTAGAGATGTTTACTACCATTAGAGATGTTTCTTGGCTTTACCTTTACTAATAGTCTTACAGACCAGATTAATCTTTTGGCATATGTGAGCAAACCAATTCTTTGTTTATGGTATGCTGATCTAAAAAGTAGGCGAACAAATACAGAAATACTACAACTCATTATTTCTAGATAAGTGAAAATTGGATGCTCTAGTTCTTTAAAGTTAACTAACATTAGAATTGGCAAGCCAATTTGCGAAATGAATGAAAGAATTTGGACTTTTGTGACTAGTAAGAATTTTAACCCAGGATACGAAAGGTCCAATTTGACTGATTTACTGTAGTATCTGGTAGCATTTACAGACACTACTGAGTATTGACAGATGTTGGTTTTTGCAGAAGATCAACAACAAATGTTTTCCGTTGTCTAACATACAGATGCTGAAAGTCGGCACCTATATTGGACTGGACATAAGAAGGCAAACATTTCACTTCCGCCATTAAATCATTACATATTTATTATCAAAGTTGTGGTATAGAGTAATGTACTTTTTCTCTCGTTAAGTAAAAGAAAAGGTCTGCATATCAGTAGTGTCCTAGCTCATCAGTGTCAACCATGTCTTCGAGAGAAAAAGTATCTGGGTACAGAGGCACATAAGCATGCTGACTAAATATTGGTAGATCCAATGCAGCACTTGCAATAGACTTGCATTCCTCGAGTGATTCTGCATCCAGAGATGAAACTTCCTGCAAACATACATGCATAATATTGCTTAGATTGCAGCTTTACATTTTTTCTTGAAAAGCGAGAATTTTAGAAGAAAGGTATTCTGGTCAAATAATATTTAACAGCCAAGATATGTTTCACTAAATTAAATTAGAGGCACCATCTCCGCAGACCAGAACTGCAATGTCTTCTAACAAATAATCCTTACAATTACGTTTTTGCCTGTTACCTTGCTATTCAGTCCGCAGATGTATCCAACAAGCAGCAGTTTCACTTGCTGATTGGATATACAGCAATTGCCTCCATTGACTAGATGTATTTGCTGCATCAAAGAACCAAGTAAATTTAAGTAGACAAAAAGATGGTGCATATCAAATGGAACTAAGAGCCACAATGAATATTGAGCAATCATCTTGTTTAACTTTTGGAGCTAGCAAAACATTACTTTATGAATTGCCAAATGATTAGCTATTAATAAAAGGTTAAAACAATTAACAAGGTAGCTAGAGTTGATTACTCACAGTCTTTTTCTTAGGACAGCAGGAATTGTGATCCATTCCAATGCCAACCACTACCCTGTAGCTCTTCTGCATATCCACCACGGCCCACCCAAAGAAAACTCCCCAAACTTGGTCAGGCAGAGCAGATTTCCCATCCTCTGATCATGTTTAGTGGGCAGATTAAATTCAATGCAAACTTCCAGAGATCTTAACAATAACACCACATGCAACCAATCGAGTAAAATTCCTAGTCGTTCTAAACACCTTGAGGAACAAACACCCCATTCTATCTTAGAAGCATTACAGGTAGGTTCCAAGAAAAAGTGGAATGAATATATAAAGTCAGCAAGGAAATGGGTTAATGTCACTGTAACTACATACAAGAGCTTATTTTGTTCTACCAAGTGGCACATTGTGACCCAGACCAAATTTATGAAGCTTCTGGAATAAAAAGATTCACAAACCTGTGTCTTCAATGACAAACCCGTTAACATAAAGACCACTCAAATTAATTGCTTCAATTGGCAATGCATTATCTACCCCTGCACCAAATGACAAGCAAGTATTGAACAGGGAAGGAAGGGCATATGACCAAATAAATGCAAACAGTATGAAGAGATATATACAATCTTCAAAAGGAGGAAGACCCCAATGCTCAGGTCGAAACTCCAAAAGTGAATGGAGCACAGTGTTTGCAAGGGCAGAACAACCAGCAGCTTCACCATGGGGTGGAACAGCCACTACCTCCATTCCGGCAGCATTGGCAGCTTTAACGCCAACCCTGTTGAAATGCATTGGTAGAACACAAACACTTGTGACTAATATCAACTAAAATGGCCGAATAAAGAAAATGAGGTGCTGGCAGCAGAAGCTGCATGAATAGTTACCAAAAGACAACTTAAGTTCACAATAATCGGCAATGTACATCATCAAATACTTATGTACCCCGCTTGGTTTATAGTTGAACTTTGTGGACTATTTATAAGAATGAAACAAATTTCAGTTAGAGGTACATCTTTATTACAGTTCTTACATCGAGTCTTCGATCACAAGGCAGTGAGCTGCATCTACATCCATCTGCCTTGCTGCCTCTTCAAATCTGTAAGCAATGTGGTGAGTTCACTACCATCTATTAAAAGTACAGTAAAACCCTTAAAATTTCTATGAAATTACTTCCTTACAAATCTGGAGAGGGCTTGCCCGCTTTAACCTGGTCACTGCCAACGATTACTGAAAACCATCCCTGCCAACCTATATAAAGGAAGTAATAAATCACAACACATGAGAAATCACAGATCAATCAGTATGTTTTTCCAGAAATGTGCATGAGAATAAGGCAGAGCAAAAGGTCGTTTAGAACAAAATGGCATTGGTGCAGAGAGAGGTCCATGTAACTGTAATATCTTACATTGTGAATTATTCTTCCTTCTTGGCCTAAAGGAAACATTTATAAGCTCTTTACAAGAAACATAACAGTTCTTTGCCAAGTATATCAATAGTTGTTCATTTTGAAATGGTTTGACAGGATGTAGCTTCATTATCAGCTTTATAAGCTACCCTCCTTAAAAACCATTAGTAGGACAAAAGGCAGAGCAAAATGTCTTCTCATTTCTTGTCAAATTTTTGCTGTGATATGGTATTGGTCGTCATCAACAACAATCTCAAGGTCTAAAGATTGGTTTTATCTAATATATATATATATATATATATATATATATATATATATCAACCTCGCAAAGAAAGAGCAAAGGAAAGTAAAAACCTTGATGGACAGAGATCTTTGCATTTATATATTCGCGCAAGGAATTTGAAGCAAGAGCAGTAGGTACTCCATGGTCATGGAGATGTTTGATAAGACGGGTAGCACCAGGAAGAGCTTTCACGTGCTTCCACCTAATCGTATTCCACTTAACAACTTAGCACTCAAGAAACATTATATGCAAAGGCACAGCAATATGCACATAGAAATAAATCATATATCCGAATCTCATCAGTTATCACTATGCTGACATCCAGTAGCACTTTATAACTTGAGGCGTATGGTTCTCGTCAGAAAAGCTCCCAGATACCTTTTAATCAGGTTAAACATATAGCAAATTTGATGAAGTATGATTGTTAGTTTGCTAAGTAAACTCTGTACACTAGTAACAAACATGTATGCATTTAAGTGCTGCATAGAGAAAGCGGAGAGTGGCTTACTTTTGTTGATACATGGGGATGATTTCTTCAATAAACTGGTCAGGAGTCAATGGAAGATCATAGTCCTCAACAGTGGCGGTAGACGAGTCTTTGAGTGTCTTCCCAATCTCCCTCTTCTCTTCCCTTTCCTTATTCAATGTCTTGCCATACTTGGCCAAAAACTCCTTGAAGACGCTCTTTGTAGCCCGCTCTGAACCACAACAAAACATAGAAATGAGAATGACCCACTACGTCAAATGGAATGGGGATAGTGAATTTGAGACCTGTGTCCAAAAGGGTCCCATCCAAATCAAGAATGATGGCCAAAATCTTGGGTTTTGGGGTCTCTGTATTGCAGTGATTGGATGCACAGTCGCAGCAGCTCATGGCTGAGCCAAAATGGTTGCCTCTCCTTGCGTGGATAATGCGTTATTTCCAAGAAAGAAAATGGAAAAGGATTTAACTGGAACTGATTTTCATTTGTGTGTAGGATGCATTATATAAACCATGTCGGGTGCTGTGACGAGGAAGATGGAATGGCATTGTTCTAAGGTGCTGTGCTGATACCGCATAAGAATTTAATGTGAAGAAGATGAGATGAGATATGCAAATTGGAGAGACAGATTCCCTCTTCTTTTGTGTCCAATATGATTCGGCATTTGTTCAAATCTTTTGGCGTTTGCAGGGACTTGTTCAGAAGCCCTACTCTTCCTTTGCTACAAACAAATAAAGACATATAGTATAACAAAACAAAAAACAGAAATGCAAAAGCAAATAATTAAACATTAATATTAATAATATTTTTCAATTAGGGAAATTCCCAATTAGTTCAATAAATTCAAAAAATTTTCCAACTTGATTTGTGTTTCTTAATATTTACCTTAAGGTCAAATATTTTCCATAATAACTAGGTTACTATATGACAATAACAACTTTACTGTATGACAATAAATTTCTAATTGCTATACTCAACTTGCGTGCAAAGGTAAATTGGATTAAGGATCTATGTTTGACTTTCAATCTTGAACGAATTGACGGTTCGAAAAATAACCCTAAGGCTCAAAACTGCCACACTCAAACCAAAACTCAAGAACTATGAACTGCAGCGTTCCATCTCCATTAATCCTACTACCACGATGTAGTCTATCTGTTACGATCTCCGGGATCGTAGCCATAGTATGCCATAGTAGTGAAATGAAGTAACGAGAAATTCTAGAGAAAACTAAGAAAATAGAAATGCAGATTTTTCATTCATGCCCTCTCATACAATGGAGGCTGTAGGCCTCATCAAAAAGCCCGCGGATCAAGTGGGCCGATGGAGGCCCGCCGGCCCGGAGGGCTTTTAGCCCGGCCCGGCCCGTCAAAAAACCCGCAAAAGCCCGCCTTGGTGGGCCGAGGGCCGGCCCGCCTAAAGCCCGCAAAAACCCGGCCCGGCCCGTAGGCCCGGCCCGCTAAAGGCCCGCTAGGCCCGGCCCTTAAAAGCCCGCTAGGCCCGGCCTGTAAAAGCCCGTAAAATATTATATATATATATATATATATATTTGTAGTTATGTGTGTGTGTGTGTGTTTATATATATGTATATATATTTATATATGTGTGTGTGTTTATATATATGTATATATATGTATATATATATATATTATCTTATGTGTGTGTGTTTATATATATAATATATATAGAGATATATATGTGTGTGTGTGTGTGTGTGTTTATATATGTATATATATTTATATATGTGTGTGTGTTTATATATGTATATATATATTTATATGTGTGTGTGTTTATATATATAATATATATATAGAGATCTATATGTGTGTGTGTGTGTGTGTTTATATAGAGATATATATATATATATATATATGTGTGTGTGTGTGTGTGTTTGTTTATATATATATATATATAGAGATATATATATGTGTGTGTGTGTTTATATATATGTATAATCTTTATATATGTGTGTGTTTATATATATAATATAATATATATAGAGATATATATATATATATATGTGTGTGTGTGTGTGTGTAGAAGTTCTTATACTTCTATTATTCTATATAGAATATGTGCATATATATATTCTACCATATCGGTAATCGGTTGACCAATTAGATCGGGTTCAAAACTATGGTGAAATTGACTAAATTTTTAACCACACGCATAATTTATTGTAATAAACTCATCCAACGGTCGGTTTTTCCATTTTCTTTGAATTGATAGGGGTTGCTCTTTGGAGTGTATGATACATAAATATAGGTTTATAAGAGTAACTAAGTTTGACCTAGTTGATCGAATTCGAAACAATAACGAAATTGGCTAGATTTTCTACAATCACCATAAAATATTACAATCTCTCCATCGTGCGGTTGGTTTCTCCGAATTCATTTTCTACTTCATGGTTGCTTTAGAATGAACCTAAACAATTTAAATGCAATGTATAAGTCATACAACTAAAGGAATAAAATTGGTATACACCAATGTGTTTGTAATTAAAATTAATTTTTTTTATCTTATGTCCACGCACATCCATCGATGGAATATATACAAACGTGATGTGAAAAAATAAGCACGTTTCGTGGTTGCCACGCCATCGGTCAACCAATAAAACATATAAGTGACTACGGTTGACCAATCCGATCGGATTCTAAAATATGGTGAAATTGGCTAAATTTTTTACCATACTCATAATTTATTGGAATAAACCCATCCAACGGTCGGTTTTTCCATTTTCTTTGAATTGATAGGGGTTGCTCTTTGGAGTGTATGATATATAATATAGGTTTATAAAAAATTAGTGTCTTTAAAAATTTATTTATCAATAAATTAGTATCTATATATAAATATAGATTTTTTTTTGGTACAATATAGTTATATAGATCTATTATCTTTGGTTGTATTTGATCATTATCCATTGAATTTCCAAAGTTTGATTAAAAAAAAAAAACTTGTGTCTTTAAATATTTATTTATAAATAAAGCCCGCAAGGCCCGGCCCAAAAAAGCCCGCAAGGCCAAGCCCGGCCCAGCCCGAAAAAGCCCGCAAGGCCCGCTTTATATGGACGGGCTTGGATCCTTTGATTTTTAATAAAGCCCGGCCCGGCCCGGCCCGCAATTATTTAAAAATATGGCAAGGCCCGGCCCGGCCAGTTGACGACCCCTAGGAGGCTGATAGCTTATATAGCTCTATCTGCAAACATCCCTAGACACACCAATTTACCTGATGACCCGACCCGAGTCCAATAAGCTATATACATGTAAAGCCCAAGCTGAAAACACAGCCCACTTAAGTAGCTCAACACATTAGCCCATGACAATATGTAATTATAGAACAAGAGTCCTAACATTCCTCCCCCCTTAAAATAAGGCATGTCCTCAGGCCTTAAACATGTCATGGAGAAATAAGTCCAGAAGGCTTCAGCAGAAATCATGCCACTCTCTTTCATTGCTTTAATCATTCCATCTATTAAATTCTCCCTTGGCTTATTTGATAGGCGGAAGAGCAATTCTTTGTATGACTGATGAGACATGGAAGCTTCATAACCTTGATGATCTTCACAGATCATATTGATTTTGATGACATGGTTGGAAATGTTTCTTTGATAGCCTGAGTGCCCCTCCGTTGTCAGCTTGTGTATTAACCAATCAGCTCTTTGGAGTGCTTCAACATGTGAATCATTGAACAATTGCACTTGAAATGCTTCAATAGCACCACATGTCTCCTGACTTGCTGTGGAGAAATTTGTAGTTGTTGTGCTAAGAGTGCTGTAACTGAAACAAATAGGCATTCCGGGAAGACTGTCCATGAAATCATCCTCTCCCATGATTTCTTCAGAGTAGTCCAGTAATCTCTTCTTCTTGAGGTAGTACAAGAAGCCAAAAGAAACTTGGCCAACTAACACTAAAATTGTTACGTTCAAAATGACCACTATAACACAGATGTGCATTCTCCCATTTCCAGTATTGTTTTCGAAGAATAGAACAAGGCAAGAACAGTCACCAAGGCAGGCTTCTTTGCAGGAACTCAAATTGGATTTCATAGAGTGTTTAGTGAAACCAAGTGCAAAATAATTAAGCTTCTGATCTATATAAAGAATGTCCACCGAACTGTTGGAGGGATTACAGGTTGGGAGTGCTGAAGGCTTGCAATGAAAGTGAGAGCTGAGAAGTAAAGGGTATTGGCACCAACCATCAAAATAGCACACAAAGGAAGGTGCACAATGCTCAGGAAGGCTGCAAGCTACATTGGCAATTCCTTTCAATGCATCAACATCAGGTGGCAGTTTCAGAACTGGATCCAAAATTGCAATTATGTCTCCTGCCTTGATCAGAGGCACTGCCCATTCAACTATACTTCTTAATTCTTCATATTGCATATCAATGACTTTTATGCCACTGAGAATCTCCAATAGTAGAACTCCAAACCTATAAACATCAGATTTGGTTGTCAGGTAATGAAGTCTGTAAAACTCAGGAGGTTGAGAACAAGAAGCCCCTCTCCATTGGAAGTCATCACCAAAATAAACAAGTCCAGTAGCAATATCAAGCATGAACTCTCTCAAATAATGTTTTGCCGCTGGAAGCAATAGATATTGCAGTAGCCAATATAATTTGAACTTCTCCACAACACATTCGTGCACAGATTCATAAGAGTTCTTCACAAAAATTAACTCCATACCATACTCTTCTTCCAATGATTTGAAGACATGAAGCAGGACGATCCATTTTTCATCGAATTGTATCCAGTACCCACTATTTCCAAGGAATAATCCTTTAGCCATATCAATGCCAACGTAGTACCCCATTTTGGCCTTGTCCCATTTGATGAGATCACTAGCACTGATTTCTACATATTGGGCATCTTTAATAATAGGTTGAGGGACACCCATTTGAATATAACCACTGCTAGTATCACCAACTTCCATGACAACTGAGAATCTAGTTGGATCATTCTCATGAAGACTTATTCGTTCCAAAGGTAGAAAACCCAATGGCACCTCTTCTTGATCATAATAAGTGCTAGTTCCACCAACATTCAACTCGCAATTAGTCATACTCTTCTGTGATAGAACATTAAGAATTTCTGTAGCAATCCCATCTATTCCATCCGGATTCTTTGTTTCCGCTCCAGTGGTTATCGAAGGATCTTCAATTGGAATAACATTGTTAACAGCTTTGGTAGTATCACTAGATGAATATAATTTCTGAGGATTTTCTCTTTTGAACCTTTGCCGCTCCAACATAGTACCACATAAAACAGATTGTTCATCAACCAAACCATAATTTCTCAGCCTTCCATCATCATCATATATAGCGCAAAGCCCACCCAAAGCTAATTCACTACCCTTGGATGTCTTAGTCTCATTGGATGAGGGAGAGTGAGAATCGAACCTCGAATTAAATTCAAGATAATGCCCATTCGAACCTATGAGGCTGTTGAGAATCTGTCTAGCTCCATCACTATCTACATCCATGTGGACTTCGCTATAAATTTCTTCTAGCTCATTGTGCCTCTTAAAGACCAGCTCCTTAGCGTTGCAATCCTCCGCTTTCACTAGACTAGAGTCTTCAATTTCATTATCAACAGATTTAGATAACCCAACCTCTTTGTTATTCATGATAGGGTCTAGAACTTTTACCTTGATTTTAGCTTCAAAGAATTCCAAGTTTTTCTTCTTGGAGTTGGCTGCCAAAACAACGCTGTCATCGTCATCCTCCGAGGACGAATCAGAACCTGAGTGTTTGTCTACCAGGCCTCGCTTCTTCAGATTCTCATACTGGCAAGCGTATTCTTCATTGGTTTCTAGATTCGGAGTAATACTCTCTTTGTTTTTAGAGTCGCTGTTGTCGTCGAAGTCGATTGACGGAGGCAAAGATGAACCATCAGGGGCTTGCGTGGGAGTGTAGTGGGCCACACCAGTTGCTGTGGAATCTGGAATCGCGTCTAGTCCGAGATGATTCTCACAGTCGCTCATCGGGCCTGATTTTTCATGTGTTGACGACGGCAGAGAGCCAAACTTCAATGGATTATCAACTTGGCCTGCCGGAGTTTGCTTCGAAGCCCTTAACCGCCGTAGCTCCTCCCTGAATTCAGACATGAAGGCATCCGTCGAACTCTTAAAAGATTTTTGCATCACACACAGCTTAGCATCTGTGTGATCCTTGTGACCTTGCAATTCAAAATCCTTGTGTGAAAGTTCGCCGGAACCTCGTGGTGGTGACGGTGGTTTCTCAGCCCCCTTAAGCTTGATCGTAGGCTCTAGTGTGAAAGAGGAGTAGCCTGAATCAACAATTGGGACCTCCCAATCACATACCCGATCAGGTTCCATTGGAATTGGACGAAGCTGAAGGTCAGTTTCCACCTGCTTTAGATCTGAAATAGGACGTGGTTGCTCATGAGTGGAAGGTGGAGGAACAAACTGGTTTGTGGGAATGCAATAAGGCTGGGTAGGTGGGTAATGGTGATAGACCAAATTTCTCGGATGTTGCAGAGGCTGAGAAGTGGTGTAAAAGAGGTTATTAGGGGTTTGTGGTAGTGAATGAACGGAATGGGTCATATGAGAATGGATTGGGGAAAAGGAGTGGGTGGCATCGACCATACTACTAATCTGAGTGTGAAATTGAGGATTTTGGGTGAACGATTGTGATGGCGGTGATGGTGGGTAGTATTGCTGTGGTGGAATCTGTGGTGTATACGAATGCGAATAGAGAGAGAAACCAGTGTATGTACCAATAGTTTGAGCAGAACTGCCGTCCAACACCGACGTTCTCGTTGGAGCAAAACCAGGTGAAACCCGATATTGCGCCGCCGCAACAGACAGCTTCGGTGGCCCTTGCCCCATAGGCCCAATCGATGGGCTCTGATACCAATTGTTACGATCCCCGGGATCGTAGCCATAGTATGCCATAGTAGTGAAATGAAGTAACGAGAAATTCTAGAGAAAACTAAGAAAATAGAAATGCAGATTTTTCATTCATGCCTTCTCATACAATGGAGGCTGATAGCTTATATAGCTCTATCTGCAAACATCCCTAGACACACCAATTTACCTGATGACCCTACCCGAGTCCAATAAGCTATATACATGTAAAGCCCAAGCTGAAAACACAGCCCACTTAAGTAGCTCAACACATTAGCCCATGACAATATGTAATTATAGAACAAGAGTCCTAACACTATCAAGGATGTCACTATTAGCTTTATCGCGTCCCTTGTTGTTACTAAAAACGACATGGTGGGTCTCTCTCGCATGGCTGGGGTAGGCGTTAGAAAAGGATTTTAGGCTTACCTGCTAGTGCGACCACTGACTTCGAAGCCTTTTAGTGTCGCCGATCTCCGGCATCACTTCTGACGCGTTTGGGTGTTAGATGGAGGCTTTAAGGTTCAGGACAAAACCAGAACAGGTTCGTTTTCTCTTTTGATCTCAGGACAGACAGAAACAAGGTGCTCAAAGGAGTACTCTGTGCAATACCTCGGAAATTCGTTATTATTTTATGAGGATTTTTCGGAATTAATTCAGTAGTTGTTGGTATGAGTGCATAGTTCCGGGATGTTGTGGAAGTTTTTTGGACAAATAATTTCTTGAAACGTTTTATTTTTGAGAGGTCAAAAGGTTGACTTTTATTCGTTGGGTTTCTCCAAAAACTTCCTTCACAAAACTTGTAGAGCACGTCAATACAAGTTCGTGAATATGTGGAACATGGAAATCGGAGTTCGTATGAGAAAGTTATGGTCAACGGAAGTTTCTACTAATTTTGGAAATTACTATAAATAGAGGATTATGTTTTGGGAATTTCATTATTTACATTTTCGGAAATTTCCCTATTTGGAAATATTCCTTCTCTATGTTCTTTCTCATCGAAACCCTAGGATCCGGAGATTTTGCGTCAAACCCGACCAAAACCCGGTTCCAAGACACGGCTTTTCCGATGAGCTCTGGCTACCCCAGGCCACGAGACCAGCACAGACAGGCTCGCCTCCTCCATGCGGTCCTCGTTATGGTGGTGGCTTGCAATGATTTAAAGCATACACAACGGATTGCTGCGGTGAACGCAGACTCGACAGGATTTTCCTCCTCCGGCGACAGCCGAGCACGAAACCAGTCTTGTTAGGTTAGTGGAAGCTTCCTCCTTCAACCCTTGGTGGTCGTTTTGGAAGATTTTCACCAAAGCATAGTCAACTCATAGTTATTTGGCTTATGGCGGCTATCGGCGGCGATCCAGGCTGAGTTGGTTCAAGCTCCAGGTATTAAAGTTGCTTTACTTGGTATTCTTAACATTTTGGACAGTTGGATTGTTGTGGTTTTGAGTTTGGTCGGCGGCAGTGTGCCACCCCCTGTGCCTGCTCTTAGCGGCATTTTTGGCCATGTCAGGGATAATTTCTGGTTTTATATATCATCTACTCATCGATACGAATATTTTGATATATAATACGTAATTTTTGGAGATTGTATTAATTTGTTAAGGTTTTTACCGATTTCGATTTTCAAGGTTATGGATCCGTGAGGATCCGACCTTTCGATTGACTTTTAGTTTTGTCATATTGATCATAGGGGTATTCCGAAGACTTTGAGTGGTCTCGGATGAGGTCTCGCCTCGATTGGCTTTACTTTCAGGGTTTTAGTTCAAACAGGGGTTTCGAACTTTAATCGCTTTGTGTTCCATGTGCTGAGTTGTGACCTTGTTTTTCTTAGGTGCTTGATAGAGGGAGTTTTGTATTTCTTATTGTTTCGCTAAAGACACAGCTGGATTTTAGGTGAGTAAATCTCACGTTGTTTTTACTGATAAATTAGTTATGTTCTTGTTTATTAGAATTAATTGTTTATAGGGGTGTGCAAAACGTGATACAAACCGCCCAAACTAGCCAAAACTGACTGATAAATATGGTTTGGTTAAGGTTTTTTAACTTTAAAAATTGAAAATCGGTTCAATACCGAACCAAACCATTTATGAACTGGGTTGGTTTGGTTTCTCTTGTACTTAAACCGTGGAACCCGAACCGACCGGTATGTTTGAAATATAAGAGAAAAAGTTATATATATATATATATATATACACATAAAAAATATATATTCATTTGTCCGGTTTATTCTAAGTAAGTTCTAAATCTCCAGTTATAACTTTATTCTCAAGTGATATACTATCATATTGAATTCAAGGCCTAAAACCTTAGTATATAATCGCTACAATTTTTTTGATCCGTTCATATCACATCTCTGATTATTAAGGTAGTATTGATGGCTAAGTCGTTAAATAAGTTAATCATTTTGAATCTAATTTAGGTTTTAGTTTTGGACTATATGTTTTGAATTTTAATTATTGAATTTTAAATTTAGATAATTTAACATAAGAATTGAGATTGAATTTTTACTATGAATTTTTTCATAAATAGCATGTTAATATCATATAGGTGAAAATCGCCTAATCGACCAAACCAAACCATCTTTAATTGGATTGGATTGGGTCAGATTGAGTTTATTTTTTTTGATGACCGGTTTTCCAAAATGCCTAAACCGCTCATTTTGGCATAGAGACGGTTTGGAGTCAAAACCGATCCAACCCAATCCGTGTGCAGCCCTAATTGTTTAGCCGGAAAATCATATTTATCGCAAGTAATATTTGTTTTAAAATATATGAACTTGATCGTCAACGGTTCATGGGTAAGTTAAAACAATGTTTTGTTATAAAATGATTTTCGATTAGTGTAATTTGTGAAACTATAGTTGGTATTAGACTCTTGATTTTTCTAAACATACAAAGCTACTAACTAGTTAATCAATTATTAATACGGAAAAAATTTAGTTTAGTACCCTGAGGTTTGACCTCGACATCATTTTGTCTAGGTTAATCGAAGGGAGGCTGATGTGAACCATTAGGGGCACATTAGAAATTTACCTCTTCATGTGGGGCCACTCGCTGGGTTTGTCAGTGTCAGCTCATCACTTAACATCGAATTTGGAAGGCTGACATAATTTTGGGCACAGCTGATCGAAATTAAGACCTCAGGGGTGTTGCTGATGAAATTGAAAGGGGAGGGACTAACATGATGTCTAGTGTAAACCAGTAAACCACAGGGTGGTAAAGTGAAATTTGTACTATTAATAATATTTTGTAATTTCCACTCATTGAAATTTAGGATTAAAACAGTGATAGATAATTAAGTCACTCAATCTCTCCTATCAAATTTAGTCCCAAATTCAAGTTTCATTCTTGTTGGAAAAAAAAAAAAAATATATATATATATATATATATATATATATACAGATCCTATCCAGAGCGAGGCATCGCTTTAAAATTTCAGAGCGAGGTTAGGGTTTAGGGTCACTTTTCGGTCGCATATCCACATCTCAACCGTTCAGTTTTTAGGTACTAATGTATAGATCATCTCTGCAAAATTTCAGCCAAATTGATGGTCGTTAAGGCATTGATAACTGCCTTAAAGCTAGTACGGTTCAGGTTGGACAGATTCAGTTCGTCCATTGGTTTAAGCAAGTTAGATACCTTAAAGACCATCAATTTCGTTGAAATTTTGCAGAGATGATCTATACATTAGTACCTAAAAACTGAACGGTTGAGATGTGGATATGCGACCGAAAAGTGACCCTAAACCCTAACCTCGCTCTGAAATTTCAAAGCGATGCCTCGCTCTGGATAGGATCTGTGTATATATATATATATATATATATATTACAGTATTTTTATATTCAGGATCATCACGTATGTAGTTAGGTATAATCTAGCTTAAGTATTAAGAACTAGACTTATAGACGATTCTAAAACTATTAAAAACTATTACCTAGTTAATTATTATTGGTATTTTTTCTCATCTACAATGTGGTGTAAAGTTAGATCGGTGCTTCCATCATATCTCCAAAATTGACATTTGGACCTCCCTAGTTTTTCAACTGGTAGTTGATTTTGTAAATTTATGTAAATTGACCAAGAAGACCAGAAAAAGGAGAAAAGTAGTTTTGTTTTCTTACCTTTTGTGTATATTCCTTCTCCAACATTAAAGTGACGATTTAGTAATGAAGAATCAAAGCACCATTTGGTATCCTTCATATGCGGTATTTGTTATGAATTTTTCTACTATATTCTTCTTATTAAACTAAAATCCCAGATTTCTTTACATTCATGTGCTGTTTTTTTTCCCTTATATTCTTTTCGTGTCAAGAATTATCTTCTTTTCTTAAGACATTTGATGAATGAATGATATCCTCAATAAGCAAGATTGTTATCCTTATTTAACTTTTTTAGATATGATTTATAGTGTTGTAGTTTTGTGCATGGTTCCACTGTGTATTTCTTTTGGTGAACTACTATTTTGCAATACAACAAAGACGATATATATATATATATATATATATATAATATTTAGGGCAAGCGAGGTCTCGCTTTGGATGGGATCTGTGTGTGTATATATATATATATATATCTGTGTGTGTGTGTGTGTGTGTGTGTGTACAGGCCAGATCAGAAGCGGACGTTTGCAAAACAGAAAAAGTGTGGACATCCATCCTCAGGTGTCGATAAGGCGTCGTTGGCAGTGCTGCGGTTGCCAAACGGAGACCATGGGCATCCCAGACGGTGTCACCATCAAGGTGAAGGCTCAGTTGTGATGAGCTCGAAATGAGTTCTCAAAATTAACCTTGTTGACAATTGTTAGTATATAGCAAGTATGGATCGTTCTATCTGGGGATTGAGGGTGCTCCTGTCATTTAAACGTCAAAGAAAATAATATTAATCACAAGTATACAATATATATGAAAATTACAAAGAATTAAAGGGGGTTTCAAAAATTATTTTAATTACTAAACTAATTATCTAACTAACTAATTACAATGACCAATTAACCAAGAATTAAGATGTAATGGATGGATGAGATGCATTGATGAAGTTAACAACCTTTAACACAAATTCAAGGATACAAATTATAATTTTCGAATCAAAACACATACTTGCACGAAATCAATCAAGAACAAACCATGGACGCATGCATAAGTTCTTATTACTTTCCTTAGTTAAATTAACTAGATGAACGCACCATAGTTAACCCTATTAAACATGCATGCTAATGAGTGACCAATCCAATAACACACATATCCAACACATTAAACACTTAGAAAGTTTGATTGATTTAAGAAAAACACACAAGTTAGAACGCTAATCTAGCATGCAATTCTCTTTGTTGATTTACCTAAGAAATTATAGGTTTTCCACTTTAATTAATAAGACCTAGAACGCTAGCATCTTATTATGGATTCAATCATGCAACTCGAAACCTAAGTTGGTCATCAAAGAAATCGAAACATGAAAGGTGGGATTGAAGTTCAAAACCAACAAACATTCAAGAATATATAAAGGTTCGAAAACTATAAATCGGAAAATCCTAAAAGGAATTCATGCTTCAAGGTTATTGGAAACTAAACATCAAAACATATACTTTAATCTAACAAGAAATTGCAACATCCAAGAAAACCAAAAACAAAGAACGCTATTAAATTTGATTTTTAAGTTACAAAGTATTGAAACTGAAAACAAGAGATTAAGGTTCATGGTTACACTTTTAAAGATGCTTCAAGAATGTAAGAAGGTCTTCAAAGGTGGTGAAGGATGAGTAGGACCGTGGCAAGGATGGATGAATGGAGGATGAACTTGCTTCACAACTTCAAAACCTTGAACACTTGGAGCTGCCGAAACTTTGAGAGAGTAAAGGGGAGAGATTGCGATTTTGATTCAGTGTTGAGAGTTGATTTTTACGGCAATATCTTCCCCTTTATATAGTGCATGGCCTAGGGTTAGGGTTTCCTAGGAATTCTCTTTTGTGACATCATTCAACCAATAAGAAAATTCCATTTAGAAGTCGAGAACAAGTCACCTTAGTCTTGGCCTAATTCTCCATGTATCTAGACCATATTTTGGCCTCCTTGGAATTAGGAATCATATATCAACTCTTATTCCTATATTTTCTTCTCCAAAATTCCCAAAAAATCCGAAATAATCCCTAATTGGACTCTTGTCGAAATCTTCATGAATCTTCTTTGTATTGCATGGAAAAAACCAATCTTTGTAGGTTTAGGACTCCTCAAGATGTCATGGAAGGATCTAGAGACTCATGTGCAAGTCACATGCTTCAATCTTTGGGCCCGACTTCTCAATTGGACAATTTCAAAGCCCATTCATTTGTTGCCGAAATTCCTTGTGCATTCTAGAACATTCTTAAACTAACTTGAGTCATCTTGAAGCCACAGCATCTCTTAGCACCACCAGGACTTCTAATGTCATTAGGTTTCCTAGTCCAACTAGGACTCTGTCATTTCTTCATTTCCACGCACATTTTTCCGAGCTCACTCCTAGTTGCATTAGGATTCCTACTTCAACTAAGATTCGTTTTCCTGATAGGATTAGGAAAGCTTCATTTATCCATTTCTTTCCCATTTCTGCACTTCATTTCCTCCTTGCCTTCATTTCCATAATTTCTAGCTCTTCTTAGCTCATTTCCTGCGTTTGGAGCTCATTTCTACCTAAATACAACAAAGTAAGTTAGAAATGTCATTGTTAAAAGAATAACTAAGTAAAATGTAGGGAAAATGACGTTAAAAACATAGAAAATATTACTCTGATCAAGTTGTTCAAGGTCGAAGGTTCTGGGCAGCGAGCTCACCCAAAACCTAAAGTCCGATCAAGGTCGACTTCGAACTGTTCATCGATGAGTTCAGCGGCAGGCATTGAGGTCTGGTGCGGCACCGACAACCACAGCGCCACTAACAACGCCTTAGGACGGACGTCCACACTTTTTCTGTTTTGCGGACGTCACTTCTGAATGATTCAGTGTGTGTATATATATATACATATATATATATATATGTATGTATGTATACACTTATGTATAAAGGGAAATAAGGGATGTGTAATTAGCATATTGAGTATTAGTTGGAGGTCTAGTATGTAGAGAGTTCTAAATACCTATTTTTGATGTATGAATATAAACATCCAAGTTTTTTTTCTTTTTTTTTAAAGTTGAAAATGTCATCCATTACACAATTCAACAAGCAATACAAAACTAGATTGGAGCTCATTTCTAGAAAGAGGGTTGTTAGAAAGAGCCATTACATAGAGCACACTAAACTAGCACACCCCTCACACAAGCATACTACTGAGCATACCCCTAGCACACCCACCTTTTTTGGTTAAGCGCAAAAACAAGAATCTAAATAGCCCCAAGAACGAATAAGATTAATCGATCGAGAAGCTACTAGTTTCTTGTCAATCTTTCCCATTCAAAAAAAGAAAATAGACCCAACATCCTTTTTGCTAAAACAAAAAATAAAAGACGAGAGGCCAAGAAGGCCCAAAACCAAGCACGAACCAAAGCCCAATTAGGGGCCCAGACTCCCCAATAGATGAGAACCCTAGCAAGCACAGCGTCCTCAGCCCGTGCAAAGATGTTGCCCCAGACCTTGCATCCTTCACCAATGGCTGCCAGAAATCTGGCATGACAACTAGCAACATTACCGCTGCCATAAAGCCTAACCATATCCAAGTCCCAGCGCTCGTCGTCAAAAGCAGCGACGACCGGATTACCAAGGCCATCAAGAGGAGTCGACCTCGACCACCATAAAGACTCGATATCGGCGCAAAGCATGACGGATCCAGCAGCACCCCACTCAATAGCCAATCCAGAGATCAACCCGCCACAGTCTACAACAAGACTACCACCCTCACCATTATAGAGCGCAGATCAATTCCAGAGCCACCATCAATACCTGCAGTGGCATCGACAAAACCACATAGGTTTGCTTAGCCGTGAGGGAGAAACCTTTCGTGAGAGAATTGATTACAAGCATCTATATGCATGTAATTGTGTCTAAAACACTATAAATAAGTCAATCCTCAAGTCAATTAATATGTAACTAATCCATTTTTATTTATTTTGTAACAAATAAGCGGAGTTGAGAATTTTGGAAGAAAATTGTGCAAAATTGGAGATAATTGGAATTTCCAACAAAAAAAGAGGAAATAGTAAATGCGAATCAACGTGGTCTCCCTTGTGCCCAGCGCGGTCTCCCTTTGACGCCCTTTGTATTTTACTTGACAGGTAGCTGAAGTATTGATCACATCACGAGTAGCGGTCCGCCTACCGAACCAGTGTTAACAAAGGTTTAGCCACCGCTGAATCTTAGACATTAACATTGGCGCCATCTGTGGGAACTCTTGAACAAAAGGTCATCCTACCACAACAATCACCATGACTAACGGTAGCAGGGGAAACGCCGAAGAGCAGGTGGACCAATCCACCAACCCCTATCCCATCAACCCCGTGGCTAACATCAACGGAACGGTTAACGTCAACCGCGTACTCTTCAACACGCCGGTCAACACTAGCATGGAACCTCAGGTCACTCCCCAGCTCCCGCTAACTCAATCAGCAGCGGAGGCTCGGCCAGGTAGCAGTCGCCCACCGGTGCAGGACCTCGCCGCTATGTATGAGCTAGCATTGGCGAACCTCGACAGGGCAGACAGAGAGCGCGAGCATGAGCGCAGAGAAAAGGCCGAGGCCCAAAAGCAGGTGGCCACGCAGATGTCAAGATTTGACGAATTGAAGAAGGCGCTGGAGGCAAACGCTAACACAGCGCAGAGCAAGCAGTCACGGAGCACCAAAAGCAGTCGACCTAATACCGGTGGATTGGTACCCGTACCAATCATACAGATGCAGGTACCGCTGAACCCACCAGAACTATTGGGAATGGGCCCACCTCCCCTGCCCCGACTAATGTTGGAGCAGGAAGCGGAGTCACAACCGCACACCAACCGCTCGGCAGTTAGGGCTAGAACTGAGAGCAACCCAGGCAGAAGCTTGCATAGCGGAATCTCCAGGCAGGGCTCGCTGCCAAAGCAACCGCCCTAATCCTGGAAAGGATGCAATAACTAGAGCAAAGGCTAATTTGGGCAGAGGCAAGCGCCCCAGCTCCAATTCCAAATCCATTCTTTGCGTCCAGACCAGAGCCATTCACCGCCAGGATCCTGCACGCCGTCAGACCAGTACATGTAAAAACACCAAAGATGTCACATTACGGCGGCATGACTAACCCCTTCGTCCACATGGACACATTAAAAAAAGTTACCAACAACAAGGGATTTGATGACGCTACCCTCTGCCACTTGTTCAGCGAAACGTTGGATAGTGAGGCAATGATCTAGTTCTTTGAGTACCCGCAGGGATCCATCGACTCATTCCACGCACTATCAAACGCTTTCCTTTCTCAGTTCATCTTGTTAGCTGCCGGACATCACAACACAATTCAATTGTTCAGCGTCAAGCAGGGCACAAAGGAAACATTGAAGACTTTTGCACCAGGTGGCGAGCAGTGGCGTCTCAGTGCCGTGATCTGGATAAAAAAAAATGGCACTGGCAACCTTCAAGCAAGGACTGTAAAGGGACCGTTTCTCTATCATCTCAGCTTCAATCATCCAAATGCTGCATATGACCATGTCATGAGCGAGGCCGTCATCCATGCACAGGCAGAATTCATCACATATGGAGAAACCCCACCATCACCACCAACACCAGAAAAGTCCACTCAGCCCTTCTCCAGTCATCAGGAGACCGCTAACAAAATCTCTGCTTCGCCGCCAACTGATAAGAAGTGAGAGTGGCAACAGGGCAACTACCAGAGCAAGTGGCAGAAAGACCAACATTACAACAAGGGTAACCGCTCATCCCATGGGGATAACCGTAACAAACAGATGGAGTCCTCCCAGCGGTACACAACGTTTATAGTCCTCAAAGCCTTGTGTGAGGAGATATACGACCAGTGCAAAGACCAAATCCCACAGCCACCCCCAAGAAAGTACCCAAGAGTGGGAAAACCAAGAAACACCGGCAAGTGGTGTAAATACCATGAGGACAGCGGTCACAACACCAATAATTGCAACGCTCTCAAAAAGGCAATCGAGACCTTGTATCGTGATGGTAAGTTGGAACAGTTCAAGGTACATTAGCCACCACCTGTGGTTGCCAACATTGAGCCCATGCGCCGCATCAACACCATCGACTATGGTGCTCCAATCACCAACATGTCTCATAGGGTAAGAAAGCGCTATGCTCGCGCTAACCATCCCAAAGAAATTTGCAACATCCGCTATGAAAGATCCGCTAAGCTCCCAAAGTCTGGTTGGGAACCCATCACCTTCTTGGAGGAGGAGCAACGCTGTGTACAGCTGCCCCATGACGATCCATTCTTGATTGACACCATGCTCGATAATGGTCCGTGGGAAGGGTCCTCGTTGATCCGCTGTCAATGTCATCTTCAATGGCTGCTACAACTAACTCCAGCGGAATAGAAAATTACTCCAAGATCATGTGCCACTGCTCAGCTTCTTCGGCGACGTCACACAACCACTCGGTTCTGACTACATGCTACTAGTTATCGGCGCTAGTCCATGCACGGCGGAGATACACACGAAGTTCATCATCGTTGACTGCTTCAGTTCGTACAATGCCATCATTGGTCGGCAGGCGCTAAACAAACTAAAGTGCATCATAGCAGGCTACATGCTTCTCATGAAGTTCCCTACACCCAACGGGACAGGCTGTGTGAAAGGAAGTCAACAACTGGCTCGAGAATGTTATTCTACAACTGTGGCACGGTCACGCAGTGCCATGAGATCCTAACGGTAGGAAGCCATGTGCCGTCGCCAAACATTTTCAAAGATCCTAGGGATAAAGAGGAAAAATATGTAAAAAAGGAACCTGTCAACCCAGAAACATCCTTGAAGGTTATCAGCATCTCCGACGAGCACCCTGAGCGGACAGTCTGCTTAGGCACTCAGCTAGCCCCAAAGATAGTGGCAAAGCTGACTCAGTTCCTACGTGATAGCACCGCCGTCTTTGCGTGGTCCTACGCTGACATGCCAGGCATCTCCCCTGAAATCATCACACACAAGTTAAGCATAAAACTGTCTTTCTATCCAGTCAAGTAGCGGAGAAGAGCCTTCGATGAAGAGAGATACCATGCAATAGGGGAAGAGGTCGCCAAGCTTCGAGGCATTGGGTTCATCCGCCAGGTCAATTACCCTCAGTGGATCTCCAACTTGGTCATAGTCAAGAAACCTAGTTGAAAATGGCGGATGTGCATGGACTTTAAGGATCTCAACAAGGCATGCCCTAAGGATAGCTTCCCGTTCCTGCGCATCGACCAACTGGTTGACGCTGCGGCGGGACATGAGTTGCTCAACATGATGGACGCCTTCTTAGGATACAATCAAATCAAGATGCACCCCAGCGACCAAGAATGCACTACCTTCACAACCAACAAGGGCCTTTATTACTTCAATGTCATCTTTCGGTTTGAAGAACGCTGGGGCAACATACCAGCGGTTGATGAACGCCATGTTTGAGGAGCACCTTGGAAAAATAATTGAGGTCTACGTATGTAGAAGACATGTTGGTTAAAAGCATCAAGGCCAACAGACACGTGGCCAACCTCCACATCATATTCGCCATTCTGTTGGCCCATGGTATGCTCCTCAACCTTGAGAAATGTTTCTTTGGCGTCACCGCCAGCAAGTTCTTGGGTTACATCGTCAGCGAGCGAGGCATAGAGGCCAACCCTGAAAAAGTGCAAGCCATCCTCAACATGAAGGCCCCGGAATGGAAGGTGCACGTGCATAGCCTACAGGGAAAGCTGACCGCCCTTTCTCGGTTCATCTCTAGACTCACTGACAGGTGCCTCCCATTTTTCAAAGTCCTGAAGAGGACCCACAAGAAAGAAATTGACTGGACCACAGACTGTGAGGCAGCGTTCCAAAGCTTGAAAGAATACTTGGCAACAGTCCCACTTCTCTCCATTCCTGTACAGAGTGAGATACTATACATATACCTAGCGGTATCCGTATCGACGGTAAGCTGCGCCATTGTATGACCGGAAGGCCATGAAGAGCTCCCAGTATTCTACGCCGGCAGAGGCATGAACGGGGTGGAAACAAGATATACCCCCCTGGAATAGCTAGCCCTCGCACTAATTGTCGCCGCTAGACGCCTCCGCCAGTACTTCTAGGCCCACACAATTCATGTCTTAACAAACTAGCCGCTGAGGCAAGTGATGAAGAACCCTGAGCACTCCGGGAGCCTTAGCAAGTGGACCATTGAGCTCAGCGAGTTTGACATTGACTACAGGCCACGGACCTCTATGAAAGGCCAGGCGGTGACAGATTTCATCGCTGAGCTCACCAAGCGTTAGGATGAGCCCAGCCAAGGGCCAGAAGAGGCCAACGTAGAGATGGTAACCATTAAGGAACCAGCCCCCCAGCAACACTCAGACTGGAACCTCCATGTGGACGGCTCCGCTTGCGCCAAGGCCTGTGGCGCCTGAGTCATCTTGACGGGACTAGGGAAATAAACGTGGAATACTCGTTAAAGTTCAATTTCTCAGCCTCGAACAACATGGCGAAATATGAAGTGCTTATAGCAGGCTTACTCCTCGCCATAGACTCGGGGGCTGACATTGTCAACATATTCAGCGACTCCCAGCTAGTAGTTAACCAGGTTAACGATAGTTTCCAGGCCAAAGACCAACAGTTAGCTGCATATTTGGGGTACGTCAAGACACTTCTAAAAAAATTCAAATTTCACACTATCACACAGATCCCCAGGGAAAAGAACGCCAAGGCTGATTCTTTGGGAAGACTAGCAACTGCTCAACCACACCAAAGTCCAGCGGACACAAGGGTGGAATGCCTTGACAAACCAAGCATCACAAAAACCCTAGCGGAGATCTTCAACATTGACGTCAATCCCAGCTAGATGGATGAAATTATATAATATAAACTAAATGGGACACTGCCAGCGGATAGGGTCGAGGCAAGGCAACTCAAGCGGAGAGCAACCCGCTATAACATCCAGAACGACAAGTTTTACCGCCAGGGATTCATCCATCCTAACCTCCGATGTCTTACCTCAGAGGAGGGAAAGGCCGTTCTTGCAAGGATACACACCGGGGAATGTGGAAACCACTTGGGCGCCAGATCTCTGGCCAATCGCACAATGCCACAAGGCTACTTCTGGCCCACGCTCGGCGTCGATACCAAGAAGGTTTCTAGATGTTGGCACAAGTGTCAACAGTACGCTGACCTTCCCTATGCACCAGCGAAACCTTTGTCAATCATCATTGGCCCATGGAATCACTCCATGTGGGGCCTAGACTTATTTGGAAAATTCCTAACTGCTAAGGACATCAGTTCAAGTACATCATTGTCGCCATAAACTGTAATAGCAAATGGATAGAGGTAGAACCATTGATAGCAATAACTACCACCAAGGTAACTCACTTTCTTTGGAAGAACATCTACTGCCGATACGGCATCCCCCATACCATCATCACAGACAATGGCACACAGTTCAACAACAAGGAACTCATATCTCTCACCGCTAACCTGGGTACCAAGATGAGTTTTACATCTGTCGCTCACCCCCAAACCAACGGCCAAGTTGAAGCAGAAAACAAGATAACCAAGAAGCTGGTAAAAAAGAAACTCGACGACACCAAGGGTTTATGGGCGGAGAAACTCCCAGAAGTTCTGTGGGCCATCAGGACTACCCCAACTTCCGCCACTTGTGAAACACCATTCTGTATGATGTAGGGAACTGAGGTCGTCCTACTCATTAAGGTCACCCAACCTACCGCTATGGTCGAGGGTTACTGCTTCGAGACCAACGACGAAGGCATTAACCTCGATAAGGACTTCTTCGAGGAGAAATGCCACAAGGTCCATTTGCACAACTTGCAAAACAAGCAACGGGTATCGCGTTTCTACAATACCAGAGTCAAAGCCCGGAACCTCCAACTAGGGGACTGGGTAATGAAGGAAGTCATTCCATCGCCAACGGCACTCCGCCCAACTTGGGAGGGACCATACAAAATTGTGGAAGTCGTTAGCCCCGGTACCTTCTACTCAATGGACAAGGATGGCGTCACAACGACCAACCCTTGGAATACCGAACACCTTCGGTATTATTACAAATAGTCATGCCGCTACCCAAGAGTATCTTGACTTAACTAAATTTTTGTTCCATATTTAGCTAAGGGAAACTAACCAACGGGTACAACCCCGCTTTTGTAAACGCTGATCTGTCTGCTATCAATGAAACGAGGAATTATTCAAACCATTATCTCCAAGTCCAAGCACAAGAATTAACTGGCAACGCCAACAACATTCGGCGGACCACGTCCACTACGTCGTGCACTTGGAACAATTTTAATTCCTTTAATGTTTCATTGATTAACAAAAGCAGTCAAAACTCTAGCGGTATGTCAACATGCAAACAATGCAATCAGGCTATCAAGAAACAATCACACTTTGGCAAAATTTCCTAAATTTCATATATATAGGGTCGGGACTCCCCGCCCAAAAATATTGTCAAAATACAAAAGGAAACCAAGCCTTAGAGGCATTACAAAAATGACAGATGACCCGGCCCTACGATGATCTTCAGGGATTGTTGGGTGTGGCGGTGTCATCCTCACCATCCTTCGGCGGCTGTTGCCCAGCTAGCTGGCTGGTCTGGTCCGACCCATGAGCGGTTGGACTCGGCGTCACCATTGTGCCATCCTTCCGAGTGTTGGCTGCCAGGAACTCAGCACGGGACATTTTAGATTGAGTAGGCATGGGAGTCCGCTGGGCATCATCCGTCGGACCACGGTCACGCTCACCACTACAATAGCGCTCACCCCCAGTCTGAGCAGCGGCAGACCCACCCATGGGCACAGGAGTCTAGTTCGAAGTACTAGCAGATTAGGACGCTTTGACCCAGTCAATGGTGCCCTTCTTGTTCAGCAGCACCAGCCTTCGCTACCTCAGTCAAAGATTGCTGGTACACCGCCGACTGCTTGAACGAGTCCACCGTGGCGGCCTCAGCATGGCTTTTCTCACTCCCAAGGCGGGCAACTTCATCCTCGAACTTTTTCAGCTCCGTGGATTTGGCAGCAGACTCCTGTTGGAAGATCGTAACTTTCTTGGCCTTCGCCGCCAGCTGATCCTTTAGCAGAGCAATGTCTTGCTTCAGCTGAGACACGCGGTCGTTCCGCTCAATATCCTACTCAATTGCAACACTTAGCTTGCCACGGGCATCCAGGGAATCACACTCCGCCTTGGTCAAACACTGCTGGGTATCCACCAACTTGTCTTAGGCCTCCTGCAACTCCCTCTGGAGACCTCTGATTTCCTCCTTCAGCTGCCGCTCAACCCGAGGTTGGTTCGACGCTGCGAGGAATAGCTCGTGCAACCAGACAGACAGATGTCCAAACGCCGAGCTAAATGGCCACTGCTAGATGGTTGTCGAGCGAATTGTACCATCTAGTCTACCGAACTCGAGCCGCTCACAGAGATGGAATAGAAACTCCCGCTCGGGATCGGTCAGAAACTCCTTATAGACAGAGAACGAGTCTAGCTACCCTGCTGCACCTTCCCAGCTACAGCCACGGTCACCTTCGGCAGGGCCTGTTTTGCCTTCTTCTGCTGGCGGACACAGAGGATCTCTGCATCATCTACCTCTTCTTCATCGCTGTCATTCTACCGCCGCTTCCTCTACAGAACCACTCATGTCGCACCAGCGACGACAGGCCTCGATGTCATTTGCGGCTCCAACCCCGCAACGGAAACTAGTTCCCTTGTGGACACCACCCTCTCCTTCTGGGGCCCATGCCTGTTGACGGGCACCCTCTCCTTCAGTTGCACAGGAGCGGCAGGGGCCTTGCTCCCCCCAACTGTCCCCTGCTCGTGGCCACCCTCGGCCTGCACCACGGTCAGATCAGCGGGAGCGATGTGTGAGTGATGAGGCATCGGTATCACCACAGGAGTCTCAGATTGGCTCACCGCCATTGTTAGTGGATTGACGACGGTTTGCTGAGCCGCCAGCCTCTACGGGTACATGCTTTCTAAAAAATTATTGATTTCGGCGTTGTCCATAGCTTTATCAAATGTTTCGCGGCTCGCTTTGTTACCCCGCGGAGAATCTAAAACAAAAACAACGAGTTAGCCTGGTACAAATTGCGCTAGGGCACCACTCAGCGAAAGTTACTTACTAAGGGTACGCGTCAACTGTAGGTCTATCAACAACTCCCAACCGGTGAGCAGATGAAGGTCAAGCAGGTTGCGATTCCGCCAGCAGCCATTAATCCTTGCCACGCGGCACTCTTCCTCGCACGTCAAGTTAAAGCGCAGTCCCTCTACACAGAAAACGAAGTACAGAGGCATATCACACAAGCAAAACCGGCAACTTCTATCAGAGGAAGCTAGTGACAACCTCGAATTGGTTGGAACTCCGACTTAATTCTGAACGTCGGCGCCCCGTCATTCGACCCCGCTTGATATTCCCATCCCGCGGTGGCAATGCAGAAGGTCCCCCGCCAAGAAGTCATGGAATCCTTCAGATTTTTGATTAGCTTGGGCGTCCCCTAGAGGCGGCTCAAGTTCACCTGACCTCTGCATCCTTTGCGCCTCACATAGACCAACTCATAGAAGTGAAGTACCTCCGCTACGGTTGTCCCTTCACACCCAGATAGAATCGAAAACAAGTTCAACGCCATCAGCAACCACCACATGTTGGGGCAAATCTGCCCAAAGAAGAGGTCAAACTCGCACACCAAGATCTAGAGGTTCAGGAATAGCGGAAAGGTGACACCTTGGAGGAAGATGGCCTCATGAACGGCAGCATACCCCTCTGGCAGAATGGACGCCTTCTCATTAGCGGTAGGCCGGCGCAACTTCACCACTCCAAGAAGGCGGAACACCCGCTTCAGACGGTTAACAGCGGCCACATTCGTCGTCCCTTCCGTCTCATCAATTGCAGTACCATCACGTAGAACCCAGGCAGACTCTATCTAGTCCCCGCCAACCTCTCCCCTATCAGCGGAACCGCTAGCGGCCCTATTGCTCGCCAGCCTCTCCTCGAGCAGATTACGGACGGCAGCATCCTCCCTTGTCCTAGAACTCTCTGGTCACCCACCTTTAGCCATTGCTATGTCCCAGGGTGTGGTCTGTAAAGGTTCGTTGTCTAGCAGTTCTGACAGTGAGGTTCCAGCAGGAGCAGATAGACGCAGTGAATCAATAAAAATCCTATCCGCAACATTCAGCGACACATCAGACCCGGAATCATCCTCACTGCTTGAAATCTCTATGACGCTAGCCATCACAAACCCTAAAACCCAAACCAGTCAATTCCAACAAGATCTAAACCACCCCTATGTCAGATTTTAGCCAAGAACCTCAAGAACGACCATACCCAAAAAACCCCAAGAAGTGCTAAAACAAGAACACATCGCATATACATCCAAAACCCAGATTCAACTATCTAAAAAATCCATAATTACTCACATTAATGGCGAGGATGCAGGCATGCTGAGGAGACGTTATTCCACACACTAACCCAATACAAGATGGCCACGTGTCGGGCGCCATCAGACGAAGCGTCTATCCGAAGTAACCATACAAAAAGCAGGTATACCAACCGTTGAGCGAGAGTCTCCGCTGTGTGCAACACCGTTAGTGGAACTTCTCTTTTTTCATTTTGCAAGTGAGAGTCTCCGCTAAGGGCAACACCGCTAGCGGAACTTCTCCCTTTGCATCTTGTTAGCGAGAGTCTCAGCTAAGTGCAACACCGCTAGCGAAACTTCTCCCTTTTCATCTTGCAAGCGAGAGTCTCCGCTAAGTGCAACACCAGTAGCATAACTTCTCCCTTTTCATCTTGCAAGCGAGAGTCTGCGCTATGCGCAACACCGCCAGTGGAACTTCTCCGTTTGAATCTTACAAGCGAGAGTCTCCGCTAAGCACAACACCTCTAGCGGAACTTCTCCCTTTTCATTTTGTAAGCAAGAGTCTCTGCTAAACACAACACCGCTAGTGGAACTTCACCCTTTTCATCTTGCAAGCGAGAGCGTCCGCTATAAGCGCAACACCGCTAGCAGAACTTCTCCATTTTCATCTTGCAAGCGAGAGTCTCTGCTAAGCACAACACCTCTAGCAGAACTTCTCCATTTTCACCTTGCAAGCGAGAGTCTCCGCTAAGCACAACACCTCTAGCAGAACTTCTCCCTGTTCATCTTGAAAACGACAGTCTCCGCTGAACGGCAACCAGCCAGGCCCCTGCGACACTTCTGGCCGCTTACTATCAGCGGAGGGACTTTCGCCCACGACGATTCTAGAGGTAATGCCTCATTCCAACAGCAACATCCACGCGGCGTTACAGTCAACAATCTACGATGACCGCCACGCGGTGTTACAGAAGCTACGTCCATACGGGACAGGGGGACTTGTCAACAGTCTACGACGGCCCTGATCAGACATGTTGACTCCCGCCACTCAGGTATCAAAGATTGGGCTTGCTACCCAACACCCTATGCTCCGCGCAGCTCCCCTCAACAAACAATATACGGACCAAACGACGGTCTATCTTAGCCGGGGAATGGGGGACTCCCTTGGGGGGCCTAGCAGGGGCCCACCTGAAAGGGGTATAAAACGTTTGCTCAGTAGGCCCATGGTTGACAACGCACTGACGCTAATTATGCTTTTGCAAGTCTAGAGGAGGTAACGCTTCAAACCGCGAGCCAACTCCCCAACCAAGATTGCCCTCCTTAACTGGGGACTTGGGGGACTTGTACTTACATGAGCATTTTCTAAGCATAATTAGCCATAGTGAGCCACATTCATACCACCACCAGTGGTACCAATGACCGTCAAGGGTGTGACCTACGGAAACACCGCCAGACAGGCTATCGCTTGAGCCCCGACTCCCCCTCAGACCACCGCCGACGCGCCTTCACGCGCCTCGCCAAGATAGCATCAGAAGCTCTAGAAGCTGGGAACTAAAGCATTTCAGTCCCACATCGAAAACATGGAAGAGGTCAGCCTTTCCCTTACCTGTAAAATGTTCTTTCCTCTCTCCTCATTAATTATGCATTTACTTCTTACCTACTGTTATTCTGTCAACATAAATACATTGACTAACTTAGGCATCGAAGAAGAGAAGACTGCCCAGCGCCCTTTGTATTTGACTTGACAGGTAGTGGAAGTATTGATCACATCAAGAGTAGCGGTTCGCCCACCGGACCAGCGTTAACAAAGGTTTAACCACCACTGAATCTTAGATATTAACATGTCATATATGCCAAGCAGGCTTGCTGAGCAGAGCAATCTTCCTCGACTTTGATGGATTCTTGTTCTTTTACCCAAGATTTCTACCTATCTTCTTCTTAGTGTCCGTATTGCACACCACCTCAGACTTAGGTCAAGGATGCTACATAGAGCTTTAACTAGTCCCAACGACCGTGCATTGAATTTGGAACAAAATTCCATCATTTTGAGCTTCTTTCTGGGTGCATCAGTGCTCAAAGAGTTAGCAAAAAGATCAGGCAAGAGTACCTTCAGTTTTTTTTGGGATTGATATTTAGAAGGCTGCCTCTCCTGTTTGGACAGAGCAATTGCTTCCACTGGGACCAGAGCCAAAGTTGTATCGTCCTCCTCCTTGCTGGAAGATGACTTGACATCTGTGGAATGCAATTTGTGGCTTCCTGGTTCCTTTGGGTGAAAAAGAGAGTGTGTTATTGGAGGTAGAATTGGAGCCTGGAGGCCCTGGAATTTGAACATGCTATTCTAAGAGCGGCTTCGTATGAAACCAAGAGATGAACTCATGATTTCCAACCTCCTATGAACATAAGCTAATTCCATTCTTAGTACCTCCCAGCCATCTGTTTCAGGACATACAGCATTCTCATGATAAATCAGATCATGATAGTTGCACTTACCCACTAGGTTTTCAAAGAAAAATGAGATCTCCTCCTCAACTCATGGTGCAACTTCACCTTCTTTTTTAGAAGAAAAAAAAGGTTTATAGAGTTCATGTGAAACCCTAACCCTAACCCTAATCTTGCCTATGTTGTCAAAGAGTTTGTCATCTAATTCCGTGACATTTCCAGCAATGTTAATGATGTCTTTGATGGTGTCCTTGTTCTCAAAGAGTGGAGGAATATTAGTGATATGTACCCAGAAGTACAAGGCATCCAGTGCTACAGATTGCGGCAACGCAACTTCATCATATTCCTACATATGATCGATGCTTGGTTGAAGCGACAAGGTCCACTACGTAAAACCTTGTTATGATCTCGTCTGAGATCAAGTGCAATCAAAAAACGGTTCTCAGCCCTCCCTTATATCCTGAAGTCACGTTCAGGGACCCAAACCCGACGGAAGAAACGCCGGAGGTCCTGCAATGGGGCCGGTTTCACAACAAGCATCCGGGCTAGTAGATAGGACTGCGTGTAAAAGTAAATACGTTAATTTTATTTGTTACCTTAATACACTATTAATAGTAAATACGTTAACTTTATATTAAAAAAATTTATCTTTCTTCAATAGAAATCCAACACTACTAGAAAAACTAGCCATTCCACACAGATTTGGTTCACACAAATATTCACACGGAAAAGATTCTGTATGTAAAATACTGCAACCACACAGATATTTGTGTGCAAAAATATAGTCACACAGTCTTCCGTGTGAAATGAAAACTAAAAGTTGGACCTCAAAAATTCACATGGATATCAGTATGAGTTATGGTAATACAGAGACATCCATGTAAAAAATTATTTCTACTTTAAAAATTATTATATTTGTGTCAAACATTCACACAGACTTCCGTGTGAATCTTATTTTAAAATAAAATAAAAACAACTTACCTATTTAAAATTTAATTAATGTATTTATATACAGCACATTAATTTTGAAAACATTTTATTTCACACAGATATCCGTATCTACGATTTTTTTTTTCAATAGCCTAAATTCCAATATTCTCGTAAATACTTCTCTCTCTCAAATCTCTCACTTTGAGAGTTCTCTCTCAGATCTAGCTCTTTCTCAGGTAAGACATCGTTTCAAATTCCTCTCTTTTATTATTTCTTGTAGATCCTAATCTTGCTTATTCTAATACGATGTTTCGACTTGCTTCTATTCCAGGCTCCCTCAATTTGGATTCGAATCATAACAGGTCTCCCACCTCAAGCCATAACTCTTTGGATACACACTTTGAACTCGCAGTATCAGAGAAGAAATTCTGCGAACAAGTACTGGGAGGCATAATGGAGGACTTGGTGTCCAGATCTCTAGTTCAGTGGAAATGTATTGCTTTGCCATTCCCCTTTAGTTTTGTATAAATCACTTTTGCTTCTTTGTTTTTTTTTTTGTCCCTGGGCTTATTCTTTACAATTGATTCATAAAGTACCTTTTCTTTCTCACGATGTTGAATCATTTTTTTTTTTTGACTTTGTCAAGGGGAACCAAAAGGCTTCCTAGGCCCAAGATAAAGCCCTTCGACGCATGTGAAATGCTCCAACTGTGCATTGCAGCACAGTGCCTAGCCACTTTGACAGTTTCGGGGACGATCCTAGGTTGGGGAGCACACCCAACTAGGCAGAACCGCTAGACCACTTGCAATGGTTATTCTCGAAGTTGAATCATAAATTGGGTTTTTTGGAGCTGGTCTAATGGATCTAACAAGGCAATTATGGTGCTAGTAGGGATTGATATTTATGAACCCATGTAGGAATTGATTGTCAGGCGACTTTGGAAGGCCAACTTGAGGAAGTGGCGATGGAGGCTGAAGAAGCTGAGGGTTGCTTAGGCGATTTGGGTATTCCGATACTGTTATTCTTTTGCTGGAGAGCATGTACAATTTGGATATATTAGTTTTGTTTTGGTTTGGTAGAGTACTAACTGTGTGTTGTCTGTTTCTAGTGGATATCCGTAGAGTAGTACTAGAAGGCATAATGGATGGACTGGTATGGCCAGAATGCTTTGTAAATCTCGCAGATAAAATCATGGCGGTGTTCTTCAGATTCACAGTTGCTTGGAGCAGCAAAGAGCCACAAGAACTTGAACAAACAGTCTGGGCTTCAAATGGCGGAGTGCCACCCTCACGAGATGAGTTAATGTCTGCTAAAAAGAAAGAAAGAGGACAATCAATTGAAGAACTAAAAAATAAATATGTGAAAATCTAAATAATTTAATAAAATTCAATAAAAAAATTTGTGTGGAGTTGTAATTTAAGTGGGACCCACCAAATGCATTCACACGGACAAAAAAAATCGGTGTGCAAGTAGTATTAGTAACGCCAGTAATAGGTATGGATTGTTAATCCGTCGTTGTACTGTGTGAATCAACGTATTCATACAGATTTCCTATGAAATACTTCGATTTCACACGGATTCTCATCCGTGTGTGATGGGGGGTTTTTCTAGTAGTATAAAAATTTCTTTTATTATATGTAATTTTGAGAATAAACTATTAAGATAGCTTATGCATGTAACTTAATTTTAAATTTTTTTTTCTGCTTCTAACCTCAGTCAATGTAATAGCCCGTTTGCACTAGACTATAAAGTGAGTGGAAGTGTGGTGTACGTACACTAAATTTGCACTAGATTTGCCCTTACCTGTAACAATAGACACACACACTTTGATTATTCAGAGCACCGCCGTGCACTTGCACCAACAAAAATGAATGGTTAGATTGCATTAAATACACTTTTTGTTTATTAAAAATAAAGTTGATAATAAATATCAAGGGTTGAGATTATTTTATAAGGGTTGGGTCACTTACACCGTCGGTGCATAGAATAATTTCCAATGATAAAAAAGGATGCTTTATGTTTATCTTTTTTTTTCTTTTTTTTTTTTATCAAACGCATTTATTTCATTAATCAAAATAAGCATTCCACCCTCATCAATAATTGAGAACCTAAAACGTGTGAGCATTAAATAAGAAAAAAAGACCTCAATCAATATAATAGCCCGTCTGCACTAGACTATAAAGTGAGTGGAGGGGTAACGTACATACACTAAACAACAGAAGATTTACCCTTTGTTTTTTTTGTTATAATGAGATTTCATTGAACATCCAAAAAGTAAAAAAATACAAAGAACTAGCCCAAAAGTAGGTCCAAACAAAACAACTACACACTCATATATATGATCATGTGAAAAACAAGTCTTGCTTTTTATATGATCAAAGTGGACGTTCTTTGTTTATATGTATATATGTGATCATGTGGAAAATAAGTCTTGCTTTTTATATGATCAAAGTGGACGTTCTTTGTTTATTTATTTATTTTTTTATCAAACATATGTCATTAATCAAAGTCGAAGTTCAGAATAGTACATAAATAAAATTTAAAACTCTAATTTTTTTTCTTTTTCTGCCGAGACGAAGATATTCATGAATATAGATTATTGAATTATGGAAAGCCCCTAGGAAAAAAAAAAAAATCTCTTTCTAGGACGCCATTGGCTGTACTGGTGCCTGTCCGGCTGTGTCCCGACGTTGGCGACGGCCTCTGGCCTAGCCAGCGCACTAGGTGTGTAGCCGGACAGGTCACTTGTTTGGTAGGCGTGCCTAAAGCTAGGAGTATGGAATCGGGAGGTGTACTGCATCTTCTCTCTCGGTGGATGGGATTGGCTGAATCGTGGCTGCAGGCTGGGATTGGAGGGAGATTGAGGGTTTACCGAGTCAGAGCAGTGTTTGATGGGGGTTAGGGGTCAGCGGTCGGCAGGCCGGGTTAGATGGATGAGATCGGACGTTGGTTGGTTGGCTGATGATGGTGATCAGACGATTGTTTCAGATCTTAGGGTAGATTTTCCAGGTGCTGTTTAGTGCGGCTTGGGAACGGGGATGGTTGGCGTCAATCGTCGATGCTTGGATAATGTCAAACTCGCATTGTTGGCCTGACGCTAGTGCTGGGGAGGTTGACTTGGAGGCAGCGCATTGCAGCAATTGCTAGGGTCGGGAGGGCTGGATACGACCCACTTTCTGGTTTGACCCTTTGGGATTGGGTACTGCTTGTGGGCTCGTTGTAGGCTGAAGATGGTGTTGGAGCCTATTTGGGCCCAGCCTTAGGTTATATTTTATTTAATATTTTTATTTGTTTACATTGTCTAGTTATATTGCGCTTTACGCGAGCAATTAGTCCCTACTTTGGTTGTGTAGGGCTAGTCAGGGTTTGTACCTGTGTGTGCACTTAAAGTCCCTTGTCTGCTCTAGGTAGACGGCGAGTTCTTTGCTTTGTCAAATGGTCGCTACCGCCTAGTGGTAGGGTGAAGCTAAGTGTTATCAGATTTATCCTCTGACGGCAACATAGTAGGAAAGCTGTGCGTCTGGAAATTATGCTACATTGTAATCGTGTTACATATCGATTTATCTTTTCTTTATGTCACGTCTATGTCAAAGCAAATAGAGTAGCCAGTAGAGCACTCTTTAATAGTTATTGCTTGTTAGAATACATGAATTTTGTAGAAATTTCTGATATTATTTCGGGACATACTCAAGATGCTTATTGTAATCAGGGGTTTAGGCATAATGTCCCCCGTTGTATCCGGCAGTTTCATTAATCAAGACTTGGAGACAGCCGCACCAGTCCTTTATTCACAAAAAAAAAAAAACAAAAACAAAAACAAAAATCTGAAACTCTAAACTGATTGACTCAAAACTTGATAAATACTGCTCATTAATAAGAACACCTTAAAGCTAGCTTTGCGAGCGAGCCCATAGACCACTAGGAACACCTCGTTTTCCCAATGCAAGATCATCTTTTACCTGTTAATCCGCCTTAGCACTTAATTGTGGTACAATAAAAATAAATAATTGTTGGCAAAGCGTATAGAAACGATCTTAACAAACCGTAGACCCGTAAGATACCCACAAGGGTGCGGCTATTGCCACCCTACAATTTTCTGTGTTCACTCTACAAATATTTGAATTATTGAAAGACTATATTACCCAAATGCAAAATGACTAATAAGCACACTAATTTTCTAAACTTTAAATCTTTAAGGAAAACTAAATACATAACTAATTAAATAAAAAACTACTTAATTTTTCTTATGATAACATTAATCTTCATCTTTTCCATCCAAATTTCAATTTACTACAATTTAGGGTGTAATGAGCAAGTAGGGTGAACAAAGAAAATTATAGGGTGACAATAACCTCACCCTACCCACAATTAGATAAAAGAAAATAAAACTAAATGAGACAACCAATTGACAAAACAAATAGTACACCACTTTACTAGGACAAATAAGTGCGACGAAGCCCATTAACTTAAAAGATTGGCATCTTAGTGATCTTACTCGCCGAAAGGGTTTAGTACGTGATGGAGCTTAAATTAGACAAATGTTTCTGCTTCGTTACTTTTCACATAAATTATTCTTCCTTATTAAATACATTAGTGGCTTCACAGCTGTTCCTCATAATTTGCACGACAGGACATGCATATTATCTATATCTATTCTAAAGTTCCAATCCTCTAATAAATATTTGCGCTGCATCGACGAGATGTTATGTCTCGTACTTAAATTTATTCGTTTACTAGTCATTTAGACAGTAAATGATAACTATCTTTACTTTTTACCCTCGGTCGAACTTTAGATGCACTAAAAGTTGACTTTTTATTTCATTTATTTTTTTTTTAAAAAACTTCCTTCATGAAAATTTTAGAGCACGTTAAACTGAATTTATAGACATGCGGAACGCTAAAATCGTAGTTCGTATGAAGAAGTTACAGTATGAAAAACAAAAGTTACTATTCCCACAAAATTTCTATAAATAGCAAGTTGTATATGGAAACTTTCCATTTCGGGAAGTTTCCATTTTAGTCATAAAACCCTATTCTCAATTCTCTCTCAATACGACCCGGTTCAGTACCCGACTCTGATGACTCTGATCCACGACTTGGCAGGTTTTGCCGCAGTCCAGCCACTCCAGGTCGCAGCATTAAATGTTAAAAAGTGTTCAAATATTTATTTCATTTTGTCAAATACTTCAAATGACTATTTATTTGTAACTACTCATTATATGTTAAACTTTCTATTATGTCTGCAATCAATTTTACTACTAATTAGTATAATTTTTGTTTTAGTTAATTGCACTTATTTATATTTTGTTTAATAGGCTCCTAAGACCCTGGTCCCTTCTCACTGCCTGTCTTTTAGTTTTTAAAACTTTTTATTTTATGACAGAGAGAAAGTTACAAAATAAAACCACGCAAAACATTCTCAGCTAATCCAGATAAAACGTTTGGGACACAGAAATGGGCAAGTAGGAAAACCAAATCCTAACATTCTGATGATTATAAGCTAAGGAAACTAATTGATCACTTACAAATTAGCTTCTCTAAATATGTTCCTAAAATTTTTCAAAACATTGGCTCCTACGAGTCTATTCCCTTATATTTTATATGAATCTATATGAAAGGACGTCACTGCTGGCGGTGGAATCAATTGCGAGACCCACGTTCCTATTAGAAGAAATAAAATAATCTCAATATTGTAATATAAAAAACAAAAAGAAAGGAGAAACATAGTTATTAAGTAAATCCTGATCTATGCTCCCCGTATTAAACTATGGACTAATTGAGATGCTGGGGCCCATTTTGATCATTGAACATTTCTTTCTTGATTAACTTTCCTATATAACACAAACCAAACTATCAAAATAATCACCTGCAGAGAAGATCTAGCTATACGTACGCTAATGAATCTGCTGCAAATAATGGCGGAGCTTATCAATAATGAAACCCTTTCACTACTACTTGTTGCCATATTCTTCATTTTCCTATACAGGTGGTCTTCCACTTCCGCTTCCAGTTCTACTCGAAAAAACTCACCACCTTCTCCACCAAAACTCCCCATCATCGGAAACCTTCACCAACTTGTCTCACCACGGTCTCCGCCACATCGCTTACTTGGAGCCTTGTCTCAGGTCCATGGCCCTCTCATGCACCTCCACTTCGGAAGCGTCCCAGTCCTCGTCGTCTCGTCTCCCGAGGCTGCTCAGGCGATCATGAAAACACATGACCTCACGTTCAGCAGCAGGCCCGAGTCCACCGTCTCCAGAAAGCTTCTCTACAACTCAAAAGATGTGGCCACCGCGCCTTACGGCGAGTATTTCAGGCAGCTGAAGAGCATATGCGTAATGAATCTGTTGAGCACCAAAAGGGTTCGGTCTTACCGCGGCCTTAGGGAAGAGGAAACCAAAGCCATGATCAAGCAGATAAGGGATTCAAAAGGAGTAGTGAATTTGAGGGACATGATTATGACGCTTACACACAATGTCCTCTCGAGAGTGGCTCTAGGGAAGAGCTACTACAGTGATGGGGGTTTTAAAGAGCTTTCTGTTGAGCATACGACGTTGCTGGGAAGTCTTTATATTGGGGACTATATTCCATGGCTTGGTTGGTTGAGCCGTGTCACTGGTTTGGACGTGAAACTAGACAAAGTGGCTAAACGGTTTGATGACTTCTTCGATGTAGTGATTTAAGAGCATATAGATTGTACTGATCAGAAGGAGGAGGGCGAAAAGGATTTTATAGACCTTTTACTTGAGATTCAGAAGGAAAACTCGCCTGGTTTTCGTATTGACAGAATTGGCATAAAGGGTGTCCTCATGGTAACTCTCTCTCTCTCTCTCTCTCTCTCTCTCTCTCTCTCTCTCTCTCTCTCTCTCACACACACACACACATATCTGTGTGTGTGTGTTTTCATTGGTTCCAGAAGTAATGTGAAAGGAGTACATGGGAGATGTTACATCACTCATTGTTAATTAATATTGATTAATGCTAATTTGTAGGATATGTTTGTTGCTGGGGTTGACACCACAGCTGTGGTTCTAGAATGGGCCATGGCTGAGATGATAAAGCACCCAAGTGTCATGAGCAAATTGCAGAATGAAGTAAGGGGATCAGTAAAGAAAGCTGAAGACGACATATTAACAGAGGATGATTTGATCGATATGCACTACTTGAGGGCAGTGATCGAGGAGACTCTTCGCTTGCATCCTCCGCTTCCACTACTATTCCCTAAGATATCAAACCAAGATGTGAAAATAAATGGTTACAACATTAAAGCCAACACACAAGTCATAGTGAATGCTTGGCAAGTCGCGAGGGATCCCAAGTCGTATGTTTACAAACCAGAAGAGTTCGAGCCAGAAAGGTTCTTGAATGCTAATAGTGGTTTGAGTTATAAAGGAAATGACTTTGAGTTGATTCCGTTCGGAGCTGGCAGGAGATTGTGTCCCGGGGTTCAGTTTGGTACATCTGTTAATGAGATTGCTCTAGCAAATTTAGTGCACGAGTTTGATTGGACATTGCCTGGTGGAGTAACAAGTGAAGATCTAGACATGTCTGAGGCAGCTAGTGGTACAGTCATTCATAAAGAAGACCCTCTTAAGGCCGTTGCTATTCCATATTCATCAGCTTAATATATGATTAAATACATCAGTTGTGCGTCCAGAATTGTATTACTTACGCTATATTATTTGGAATTAAATTCTTGAAGTATGTTTGGCTACGTATTGGAATAAGAAGTTGCTGTATTTATGTGATTTATGTCCACCTTAAAGTGGTGGCTTATATATTCAGTTATTCACCTTTTCCTGTTTCGTTTGTAAATGAGCAATCTCGTGCATGAGACAATTAATCAGGTAGCTTTAATTAATTATTTTTTCTTTGGTGTGCTTAGGCATTTAATTAGTTTGGTGAAACAGTCCCAGTCTTATAACAAGGAATGAATTGTTGTTGGAGCTCTTTAGACTTTCAAAATGCAGAAAAGCCTAAGCCTATAGATCAATAACACACGACAACTTCTGGATCCTGTTCAATAGGGAGTCCCCTTGCTTGATACAGTGAGTTCAAAAAACTCAAACAAGTACGAGATTTTCCCAATCACGGTTAGTACGTATCTGTCTGAAGCATCCACCACCTCTGAAATATTGGTCAAATTATAAAATTCACATATGCAGGCCTACTACCTAATAAATTAATAGGAACATGTAAACCAAGAAAGGAGGACATAAGCTAAAACCAAAGTACTATAACGCAGAATAGTAGTTGTGAAACCATGTGTGAGCACACATATTCACGTAAGTAAGTGATTTTCACTTTCAAAAGACTGCCATGAGTACTTTCTTGGAAGTAATCTAAGATAAATAGAGGAGATCATAAATTCTTGAGTTCGCATATGCACTTCAAATTGGCAGGTTCCCTTGAGTGACTTAAGATATCAGTATCTTAAAATTCATAATTGTATCTGGGCTGTCCATTTTACACTGATTCCTTTCTCTCGGCAAACACTGTTCCTTGGCCGCCTCGCCGCCAAGGACCTTGAAATCAATTCCGAGCTTGAAATCGTTCCAAACTGGAGTTTTTGCGATGGTCAGTTGTAAATTTATATTCTTTGATGAGAAATAGTCGGATTTGATTGTGGGTTTCCGTTGAAGTTTGATTCTCTGCCCCAATAGTGTGGATTGACGATATATATGCGATGTGCGGTCAGTTGAAGTTTGATTTGCGTCGTTTTAATATAAACGGGCATATGATCAATATATGTATGATTTTGCGGTCTCTACAATCTGCCTCCAACATCTCGGCCGCCAAACAATCAAGATTGAATCCTGAGTCCACATGGAGATCTTAGATCAAGAGATTGCATTTATTCATTATGTAAAGTCACTATTGGCTTATAAATAATTTGCTGATATGTATTGCTTTTGGCCGCCAAGCCACATATTGAATTTGTTTGGAATTTCTTTGAATTTGAGCAGGAAGGCACAATATAAATGTAAATAAGATAACGAAAGAAGATCAAAGTAATTCGACGCATGGCTTTGGCACTGGCCAGTTCTGATTCCTTCACTTCTCAGTGTGATTGAATGGGGACTCAAATGAACCATCACCATTCATCTTTCTGAGTTTGAACTTTGAAATCCCCTCGAAATCTCTTACAAAACCCCTTCAAATTTCCCAAACACTCATCACCCACTCTTATATTTAAGAACCCTGACACAATTCAAAGGAATCCAAAAACACCTGCGAAATACGATTGAAAACGCACAAGATGTCTTGCTTTGCTCCATCTCCTAAATATGATTGTTAGTGATTAGCGGTAATATTACCTACATAACAGTCCATGCCAGTTTTTTGCTTTGGTCTTTTTAAAACCGTTGAATTTCCCCGTGTGAAAGTAACGGCCCAGATGCAATTACGAATCTTAAGATGACATAACTTTTCCCAATTGATTACTTCTCTCTCTCCCTCTCTCTCTCTCTCTCTCTCTCTCTCTTAATTGGGACCTTGGTCAATATTTTTTTATTTATTAGACGAACTCTTACCCAGCCTAATGCTAACCCAATTCCACACTCTAATTCTAAACTTAATCTTCGCAACATAAAAAAGAATTGATGCAATTAATGCATTACACAAAGTGACAAAACCTTCTCGCTCACAATATTTATGGTTAATCTAAAATTTATAAATTTAAGAAACAAAATAAATAAATAAATAAATAAAATGGCTAAATACTCTTTAGTCCCCGAATTTTTGCTGAAAAAACACTTCAGTCCCTCGCCTTTTAATTTGACACGTTTACTCCTTGTTCTTTCAGTTTTTCGCTCAATAGGTCTATTCCGTTAGACTCCGTTAAATTGTGCCACTAACTCCCTATTTTAAGGATAAAATTACTATTATATCCCTGACTTTCTCTTTCTTTAATTTTTTTAAGTTATTTTTATTCTTCTCTCTTTTTTTTTTCTTCTGATTCGCATCGATAAAATTACTAATTCTTTTAACTGTTTTTATTCTTCAATTTAATTTTTTAATTTTTTTTTATTCTTCTCTTTTATTTCTTTTCTCTTTTAAGGATAAAAATTACTATTATATTCCGCCCATTTTTTCTTCTATTATGACTAATTTTATAGGGTGTTTGGGTGAGCTAGAGAAGAAAAAAAATTGCCATAACCAATATACGTTAAATTGTACCATTAACTCTCTATTTTAATGATAAAATTACTATTATAGCCCTGACTATTTTTTTTCTTCTCCGGCTCACCCAAACACCCAATAAAATTAGTCATAACGGCATAAACAAGGGAGGAAATATAATAATAATTTTTATCCTTAAAAGAGAAGAAAAAATAAAAGTGAAGAATAAAAATAATTAAAAAAAATAAAAGAGAAGAATAAAAATAATTAAAAAAAATAAAAGAGAAGAATAAAAATAATTAAAAGAATTCAAGAAAGCAAAAATAAAGGAGAAGAATAAAAACAATAAAAAAAAAAGTAATTTTATTGTTGTGAATCAGAAAAATTAAAAATAAAGGAGAAGAATAAAAACAATTAAAAAAATGTGAAGAAAGAGAAAGTCAAGGCTATAATAGTAATTTTATCCTTAAAATAGGAAGTTAACGGCACAATTTAACGGAGTCTAACGGAATGGACCTATTGGGTAAAAAACTGAAATAGCAAGGAGTAAACGTGTCAAATTAAAAGGCAAGGGACTGAAGTGTTTTTTCAGTAAAAGTTCAGGGACTAAATAGTATTTAGCTCATAAAATATAAGAGCATGTCCACCTATGGTGACCCGAGAAGGGGGTCCAACAGCGTCGCGACCCCGAGCCTATGAGGAACTGACATGTCACGAATGACATCCCGATAGCTCATCAACCTGAAACCGCAAGGCCTTTTGAGTTTAGATTGTTGGTTTACAAAACACGTTCTTACACAAATCATTCAGCAACCGAACAACATATTTTCAAAAGCGGAATTTGAAATGGGCTAAAGGATTTGGGTTTACAATAGGAGCCTAATTTGGAAAATGATAAATCACTAAGTAAATACAAGTATGGGAGACGCGCCCCAGGGTTACTGGTCTCCCGAAATTTAGTAAATAAGCCAGCATAAAACAAATAAAAAGTAAATAAATAAGCTACTTCAAAATCCGATAAGGGGTCAAAACCTTCCTTTAATAAAGTCAAAGAAGAATATGCCAAGCTGAGCCATGTGCCTCCTCTGTACGCTCCACTACTACAGAAAGGTCATCAGACGACGGTGATTTTCTGTTGTCTGATGACCAAACTAACCGTGGTCTAAACGAGTGTTGTGTGATTGAAAAATCAGACAACGGTGATTTCACCGTTGTGTGACAATACTTTGCTCAACAGAATATCTGTTTCCGTTGTGTGAATTTTGCGCAAGCATCTGCCTGGCATGGCATGCGCGCGGATGTGTCGGTACATTCAGACAACAGAAGAAAGAATTCACGGTTGTGTGAGATTCATAACACACAACAGATATTACTCATTCTTTGTTGTCTGAGATATATAACACACAACAGATATTACCCATTCTTTGTTGTCTGAGATCAATAACACACAACTGAAGTGAAATTATATCCCTTGTCTGTTGATTACTCAGACAACGGAGATGATTTCATTTCTGTTGTGTGTTATGAATCTCACACAACAGAACTTTGTTTTCTTTTGTTGTTGGTTGTTAGTTCACACAACTACTCTATTTGGTTTCTGTTGTGTGTTATGAATCTCACACAATAGAACTTTGTTTTCTTTTGTTTTTGGTTGTTAGTTCACACAACTACTCTATTTGGTTAGCTGTGGTGTGAATATTGTAATCAAATTGGGTAACAAACCAATGACTGTTGTAGGAAAAGCCTCAATTTTGAACTCTTTTACAGTCAGACAACACATTGATTTGCATTGTGTTGTAAGACTAAATATTGGACAGTAATTACCACATAAAAAGTACTCAAATCCATATCATTCCATTACCATTTTTCAAACATCCATACATTCAAGTGACTAGGTAATGTACCAAACAAGAAAGCATTCCTAGCTAGCTACACATGAATCAAAAGCTGAAACAAGCATGACTTTGGCTGTTGTACATGATCTCAAATAGTTGCATATATGCCAGATCCTGTTGGTAGTAGCAAAAAAAAGGTTTTATGCAGCAGCACCAGCTGCCTTTCCCTTCTTCCTCTGGAGTTTCTTCATGTAAAACTCTAATTCTTTCCCCTCCAAAATGTACCTGTTATACAAGTTCAAAAGTTATATATATGAACTTGAATAAGATTCCAAGGTTAGCATTAAAGAAACAATGGTCATCATGCTTACCCATCAGATCTTCCACATTGGCCTGGGCGGGAAGAAATGCAAGCCAACAACCTGCCACCACTAAACTGCTCTTCGATGTGGGAATCAAGAGTACGATCTTTCTGGCGCTTCTCAAGCTTCCTCAGGAGATTGCTGCTCTTTTTGGTTTCTTCTGTGGTGCCATCTGCCTCCTATAATAGTCACCAGCAACAAATAAGAGCAATTCATTTCCATTTCATTCTTGTAGAGTCTAAGAACACATAGTACACTGCTTTCAAATTCCCATAGTGTATACATGACAAGATTCCATAAATGTTTACAAAGGAAGAACAAAATTGCCAGATTCCCAACAACACATTACGAGTAAACATCAAAACAAGGATCAGATCCCACTATCTAATGAAACCCATATGTAAACTTCACAAAATTAGTGGGAGCCATTAAACTAAATGTCTCTTACCAATTGACAAATACAAGCACATTCTAGGACTATCAAATACAAGAAATCATACAAGTACAGAATTCTAAAACCCCAGAAAACAGAATCTACAACTTTAAGTAAGCCAAGAATCGGACTTTATAAGATTGGCATAGAGAGACTTACTTTCGCTTCTGTCTCCAAGCTTTCTTCTTGCCACCATTGGCGCGCTTCTTGTGCATAGAGTCCCTGGAAATACCTGAAATAAAAATATAAACAATCCATAAACCCAGAAATAGAAATCAAACAGAAACAATTCATTTTGAGCTGCAGAAGAGGATCGATCGTATACCCATTTTGCCTCAACTGCCGCTCCCCTTCTCGCTCTAAAATGCAAGAATTGTTGTAAGGCAGAAATGCAAAACAACTATAATACAACTGCAGCAAGAATTGAAACCAATAACTCTCTAGGTATACCATGAAATACAACTGCAGCTTATTCTGTAAATATTAGAGAAGCTATAAAAGATTCAAAGGTTTTAGCTCTATTGAATATATATGCTTTTCTTAACAGATATGCATTTATTTATTTTCACGTGTAATTTTCCTTCATTCCAGTACCACATTACCAATGCAACTACTTTACTATATTTGATTCAGGTTTCATCCTGCTTGTATAGACATGAGTGCAGAGGAAGCTGAAAGACTTGACCACTTTTTTTGCGAAGGTTGTTCTCCCGAGGGACAAAAGAAGTTGGAGAATTCGCATACTGTCTCCAGACAGTTGGATACAAAGGTATACTTTTAAATTAAGTGCTAGATGAATTGATCTAGGTTCGTCATTGCATTTCTAGAGCTTTGGATCATCTTATCTACCTAGCAATTAAAATTATTAACTTCTGTGATATTCTGTTTGCTCCTCATTGTACTGAGTGATTTCAAGAAAGGCTTTTGTGAAGCATATATACTTTCAGTTTTGAAAATCAGCATTTTTAATTCCCCCAAAAAAACCAAAACAGGAGATTAAAAATTTATATGAAGAGCTCATTATACACTGCCACAACAATCGCATTTTGTGCACCATGCTTAATAGATATTATAGCATAGTCAATGAGAAAATGTAATGCCAAGATAAAATAGTTGGATGTGTTTGCATATAATTTATGGTTGTAAAGTTGCATCTTAATATATGCTACTTTATACAAATCAGATTACTCTGTTATGTACATTGAGAGCACATAATACTTTTCATAGAAATATAGATATTAATGCAGTTAACTAGTATTTTGAAAAATATTGAAATGGTATTTATCATTGACATGTTGTGCACCTTAAACATCTCTTGTAAACAAAGTCTAGTAATACTGGTAACCAAGGAAGGTAAACTTACTCTGCTTATTCAACTTATCAATCTGCTCCTTCAGGGTCTCAGGATCCTTCTTCAAGATCCCCACCTCCCTCACCTTCTTTCTTTCTTTCTTTCCTGTTCTGTTAAGTATAAATGACATAAAGTTAGAAGCATATAATAAAGATTTCATAATCAAGAACACCAGAAAAACATTGTAAATGAAGTAACATTTGTTGAAGTCGCATATACATCATACTACCAAAACTAATCTGCTTTCAAAACGCCCATGTCTGGAAACACACATCTATGTTCTTGGCCTTTTGGCTAAATCCAAGTATGTGTCTGACATGGGTTTCCATTGCAAAGAGTGCTAGTATTTGAAGCAAGTGATTCTGCATTATGTCTCTTATTATCCCATAATTATCAAAGTACCCTCCACGCCCTTCAGTGCCAAAATCTTCAGAGAATATTAACTGCACATTCCTTATGTACTGCCTTGACCACAAGGGTTCAAAAATAAGATTGGAAAAGCGAAGAACTGAAAGGTTTTCCACTAGCTCCTTGCCCAGATAGTGGTCTATCCTGTTAATTGAAGGGAAAAAATTTATTAGATTATGGCCCACACTAATTGCATGATCAAAACCAACCTGGTCTGGTTAAAAATTTACCTGAATATCTGATCCTCTTCTAGGTACTGCTTGAGGGCTTTGGTCAAAGCAGCAGATGGTTCTGAATCTCGGCCAAATGGTTTCTCAACAATAACTCTAGTCCAGCCATTACCAGATGAAGCAGACAAGCTTGCACAGCGAACCGCATCTATGAATATGTTTGGAGGAACAGATAGATAGAACAGGCGGTTAGGAATTCTTCCAGCCTACACATGCAGTTCACTGTCAGTCTAAACAGAGTACAGTTAAGACGTGGAGAAATTTACTTGAATGCCATTGAAATGAGAAATAACAAAATGTAATCATGTGCAAGTCTGATCCCAATTAATGAATGTCCATGCAAAGTATAACAGCCTAGCCAACATTCTATCACTAAGCTCATCATAACGGCCAACCACTAAGCTCAGACACACGGAAATTACCTCATGTTCCTTTAGTTTCTTGTCCACTGTGCAAAGTGATCCTGTGAATCCCTTAAAGTGGCTAAATTTGTCAAAGAGAAGTTCACACCTGACAGTAATACCACAAGCCTAAGGATAGTCTTCTGAGTAGAAATTGGTGTTCAAGCTGCATGACCCAAAAATTCAATTCCTATGCATATCAAAGCCCAGACTTTGACCAAAAAGTTGATTGTGCTTGTGTGAAAAAGTTGGAACAAAATCAATACGGGCTTCATTCTATCATAGCTATTACCATAATTTAACATCCAAATCAAATTTGGAGAGTAAGAGAGTACTATAAGGATGCAGCACTAACATAAACGAGTGAGACTTAAATTCAATTATAATACGATAGAAAACAATCAATTAAATATACCACATTGTCAAGTTCACATATTCGACACAATTTGACAATTTCTCCAGGAAACAAATCATTTTCTCCAATTGATGATCGATCCTATAGACATATATAATTAATGTGCAGAGAGTGAACCTCAAAAGAAGCTCCAAATCATTGTCTCTTACCACTTGAGAATTTTCTCCCAAGTGATCGCTTGTCCAAGTTGAGAGTATATCAAACATGGAAGCAAAAGTGAGAAAACAAGCTGCAAGAAACAAAAAGGTAAGCAACCTTTGGCACACCGTAATACCAGAAGCAATTTAAAACACAAAATAGAAGTGTAATTTTGCCTTACCCCTATGAAGAGCTTCCTTCCATGTGCCGGGGAAGCTATATGAAGACACAAAGAATATATTGCATGTATAAACTTTTGCTATGGGCAGTACTGCAATCTAGAAACATATTTTCAGCTCACCATATTTTTTTGGACCAATCCAGCCTCCTTCGTTCTCTAAGAAGCAGAAATGATAAAGAATTTACCAAGCAATACAATCCACCCACACAAGCAAGGCCACTGATCGCTTTGCCCAGTGTTCTGAAATTCACAACACACAATTCAATAGCAATCCAAGCAATATATAACCATCTAAAAAAAATCAATCCAAACGCTAAATCTAGAAACATTTGATAACCCCAAATTCTAGATAAAAGTTGAGACAAATCCTAAATCTCAAGTCGAGACAACCCTGGTAACCCCCAATCTCATAGAGATGCAGGTGCAGAACCCAATTATAAACCCAGAACCCTAAACCCAATGACAAACCCAGCACCTGGAACCTTTATATTTCTGTAAACAAGCCTTTTGTCGGGTAGAGAGAGGCCCAAATCTACCGCTTTAGGGTTTGTGAGGGAGAATTGAGAGAGGGAGGACTAAGAATGTTGAGAGAAGACTAAGAGGACAACTTTTAATAGAAAATCACCATTTCTTATTCTGCAATTTGAACAAAATTCATCGCTGAAGACCCAAAGGGAAGCGGTCATGGAGAGCTTGGTCATCGCTGACCTCGACTTCGGCGCGAACTCCGTAAAGTTGATACCGTCTCCATGGCCATCCTTCATCCGTTTAATAAATCGGAGAATTAGGAAGGATGAAACGACTGAAACAACGAAGGCCATGGTTTTATGCGATGGATTGAGACGAAGGCCATGGTTTCAGATCGAGAGACTGAGAGACCTTTCACGAGAGAGAGGGATTTTGCAGAGAAGAGAGGGGGAGGGAGAGAGAGAGGGGGGTGGTTTCACGACTGAGAGAGCTCGAGAGAGGTTACGTTTTGCAACTTAGAGAATTACAGAGAGGGGGGGGGGGGCGCACAGCGAGGGAGAGGGGTTAGGGTTTGATTTCGAGTATATGGTTTTCTAGTTGGAGGGAGTAAACGGGGCTGTTTTGCAAGGAGTAAGAGTGCTTATCGGGTTTGGTGGGAGTATAAGTTGTTCGGTGGGAGACTTCAATTTGTCTCATGTTTCTCCAACAACAGATAAATAAAAGCACCGTTGTATGAGTATACGATGACAAAGCGGGTTGGGAGGGAAAATTTGCCGCCTGTGCCTACATAAGTTTCATCAAATTGAAACACTTTGCCGCACTGTGCAAGTTGCTTTCATGCTCAGACAACAGAACCATGACAATCTATTGTACAAATTTTTGCATCTTGCACTAGGTGTATCTAGTAGAATTTCTCAAAGTTCATACAACACTTTGTTATACAACAGATAACAAAAAGTTGTTGTGTGATAGTTCAAATTTCATTTTGGTGAGCTCGTTTTGGGAGGGAATTATTTGCTCATTTCCCTCCATTCTAGGCCTCACATTTACACAACAGAAAGTTCTAAACTCAATTGTGCAATATCTTCCTAAAATTTTTTTTTTCAATTTGCTTGCATTCACACAACAGAAACATATTTGTACCGTTGTATGATAGAGGTTGTGTTAACACACAACAGCATATTTTTGTTCTGTTGTGTGATGAGTGTTGTGTGTTTCGATTTTTGTAGTAGTGCTCCCCGACCACGTGCTCAAACCTGAACATTATTGTAGGGGTGAGCTTTCGTCCTCACATGCCCAGTAAGACCCAACCATACTAGGTTTGAAAAATAATATACTTGAAAATATTTACTACATAATATTGTGCACGTTTCTCAAAAATATTTTAAAAAGAGGCAACCACAAACATTTGTTCTCCTTTATAAAACATATGCAGCATGCTTCACACAATTTGGAGCTCCGAGATACTTACCTGCTTGCTAAACTAAAACAAATCGGTGACCGACCCGGTTCGTCATCATTCGAGAACCGGTCAACTACTATGTAGTCCTTGTGACTACAAGTAGCGAAAGTGTCCATTTCCTGGCCCTGAGTTTCATATGACTAGTTCACTGTCAGTACTCACCCTTTGTCGACAAATATAGGAGCACAGCCCCCTTTGGAGGTTCATGGTTATCGATACCATGGGATCCCTAGGAATCAACGCGTCTAGGTCCCATTCACTTTTAGGTCACCAGTACAAACATACATTGGGTACAACATCTCAACATGCAAGTCTACCCTTAGTTTTCGCTATCAGAATTATCAGTTATGAAAACACAGGTATCACGAGGTATAGACTAATAAACAACCAAAAACGCACTTGCAGGCAACATACTATCTTAGTATAGCATTCCACATATATCGAAAAGCCTCTAATAAGGAAGGGACAACTCACCCTACCTGGAATTGGAGTTCTCGCCCAAACTTAGCGTCGTTTCCGACTTTCAATACTTCGTCTAGTTCCAAATGCACACGCACAAGTCCTTTAACAAAAATTATACCGATAAGTGATTAATTCATAACTCACTTTAAAATTCACCAAATAACTCATGATCGATAATTATTAGAAACCATTCCCAAACAATTTACTTAGAATGGTAAGCTCATTCGGGATATGGTGATCATGTTTCTTTCGATAATATAGTTCAGGTTAAATAGTTAATGCCATTGTCTAGTATTTCTTTCTTAAGCAACAAACACCCTTACCATTCCCAAATAATCCAAATGAAGTGGCATTTGAACCATTTGATTTTGCACCTTGACCTTTATTTCTTTACCCTTTTTACTTTAAGGCTTAGTTTGGCATTGATTCCTGACCTGCTTCTGCTTTTGAGTCTACTCTAGAGTGTTTGGTAAAATTTTCAAAAGCAGCTTTAGGTCCAAAGAGCTTCTCCCTACAACTGATTTTGAGAAGCTACCAATTGGTTGATTTGGAGCTACTTTGGGGAAAAACACAGAGCAACAGTAGAAACTTAATGAAATTGGTTAAACTACCAATTTTGTCCTCCTACTTTTCAAAAAATTACATTGAAACAAATAGGGTTCAGCTTTGATCTTCATCCCTCTTTGCCGTCAAAACTACATTGCAACATCTATTGCTCATCAAACTTCTCCTCCTTCTCTCTCTGCAAATTGCTATGCTTGAAATTCCGGGGCAAGACAAGCCTCGCAAACTCCACAGGGTCCCAAACCACGAAGCTTCTTCTAGTAGAACCCCACGATATGATCAAATCCAGCGACGGGTCGTCCACTAAATCAAATGTCTTTGCACAAAAACGGAGGCACCGGAGTCTCCTGCAGGCACTGAAGTGGCTGCGGCACTCCCACATAATCGCTACTCCCACTACTGAAAGGTTCAATCTTGCTCTCCTCACCATACTCTCAGGTTCGATCTTTTTTTTTTTTGATTTCATATTCGTGCTGATGTAATTGGTATTGTTTTGTGAGTTGGGTTTGTGCTTTTAAGCATTATTGAAGTTTCTTCCTTGCTTAATTTGAGATATGAAGTATAAAGCTTTAAACCTCTTTAGTTCTGCAGTCACTCCAATTATATGTAGAGTTTGGCAGAGAGTGAACACTGTAAACTCTTGAAAGGTCGTCCATTTCAGTTTCAGGTAAGCTCCTTCCTTTTCATCACTTCAACTTCCAAACTGGTTTTCTCTCTCCAATTCTATTTCATTTATTTTTTATGCATTTTGGGTTACGAAGAGCTTCCCTTTGTATAATGATTGTTTTATTGAAACTGTTTGTATGTGCTGTTGCAGGTTGAACTCACCCAGCACATTTACAATGGATTTGGAAGTTTTGGGGCATGAGTTGCAGTTCATTCAGGTTTTGATCGTTTGCTTGTTTTTGGGTTATTAGTATTTACGTTAGGAAAGATTTTAGAATTAGAAGTGATGAGGTTAGTGCTCATAAAGTAGATTCTTCTAATAATTGCAAAGTAGAGAGATATGTATGATTCAGTATGTGGTGGTGGTAGAATGGATCTAAAATGCTTATTTATTTGATTTGTTTACCAATCTACCTTCTACATGTTTATTGCATTACCATGGCTAATAATAAACTATAGCATACCTACTAGGCTAAGTAGGCATCCTGTATCGGTTGCATGAGTTAACCATTATCAACTTTAGTTTTTCTTTAATCTTCTATATTGTAATAGTTTCTGTAGATACCTCTACTAACAAGGTTAATATCTATGTCACCAAGCATAAACAACACCCTCGTGGGGGGCCCCACAAGCCATGGTAGGACCCAATGAATATATGCATCCCGCACCCCGACGTCCAAGCTACTCCATGATGGTCGGAAGTGCTCAAGAGCTTGTCAGGAAGCCAAGTTCCCAACCTTGCCAAGTTGTCTTCACAACATACTTTCTAGACTAGAATAGTTATTTTTGTATCCCACATTGGAAAATAAGTGAAAGAAGGAGCCTCCCTTCCCTATAAAAGGGGAGTCCTTCCCACTTACTCATCATCCCATTACTACTCTTGTAATCTGGTTGAGGCTCAAGGCCCGATACATAGTAAAGCTTTAAGTGGACGTAGTCTCCCCCAAAGTGGGAGACGAACCACTATACTGTCGGTGTTATCTCTCTCTCTCTCTCTCTCTCTCTCTTCTCTTTAATGTTAATCAGAGCCTTAGGTTTCTAACATTAACATTGGCGCCGTCTGTGGGAAGCCAACACAAAGGCTTCGTCACTTTTTCACACACTTGAGCTAGGTCAACGTTAAATCAAAATCAGTCAACGCCAACATTTTTCTCTGGCAATTGTGCTCCGTCAAAATTTTGCATGCTTCTCTGGCATCAACACATTCCATCCTTAGCGGTAAAATGCACACAAAAGCTTCCAATGACTTCCTTCATTGTGTACCACACTTAGCAGTAACACATATACAAAGGTACATGGCAGTAGGCCAACAAAAAATAAAATTCCATCTTTGGCGGCAGTTGTGCCCAAGTCTGGTTGTAAAAAAAAAAAAAAAAAAATTCCATCTTTGGCGACAGCTTGTGCCCAAGTCATGGTGGTAAATAAAAAATAAAATAAAAACTTGCAACAGCAACCTTCGATTCTTTGGCGGAGGATTGATTGTGGCCTTAACCGGCATAGTCAATACACCTAAAGGATAATTGGTTTAGTAGCCTTAACCGGCACTAGATATGGCATCCTAATCTTTCATTCAATCAGCTATGCTTAATCTTTCTTATGTCAATGCAAAAACTAAACGATCGGAATGTCACTAGGGTGTCTTTTATCTGTTCTTTCCTGAGGAGGAGGAGTGATGGCTCTGCTAGGGTTTTCACGCTATAGAGTCTCGACCTCTTTCTGCCTTTATTAATCATTCTGACTTCTTCATGTCTGGTATGTTTGAGCCACGATCGTTTTGTCCGTGGCCGTTCCTCGCTGCAACTACGCCAGCGCTGCCTCAGTCTTATGCTTCTGCAACAATGGCGCAGGTCATTCCGATTGTGAATCTACCTGCGCCTGTTATTCATGATGGGAGAACGACCGTGACAATTTTAGAGGAAGGGTACCAATCCAGATTAGAAAAATGCAAACACATGTTATTGGGTCATCTCTATATGGCAGCCAAGGATAAACCCTATTCTCCATCAGACTTGTATCGTAAGTTGGGATTGGTTTCGGGTGATATTGGCCATTGGAGAATTATTCCTATAGGCAAGGGATACTTCTGTTTCAGCTTTACATCTGATGCGGCTTGTTCTAGGGTTTGGGAGAAGGGTGCAATTGCCCTTAAGCCTAGGATACTGAGGTTTATGAGGTGCGCACCCAATTTTTCCTTGCAAATCAAAACACCAATGCTCAGGTTTGGGTGAATTTTTGGGATTTAGGTCTTGAATTTTGGGAGCCTCTAACGCTGTTTGAGATTGCAAATAAAATTGGGGTGCCTGTGAAAATTGATCAGAATACCTTGGATAGAAAACTTGGTCTCTTTGCTAGGGTCTTGGTTGATATTGATTTATCTTCTGTTCATCCACATGAGTTGGCTGTTCGTCGCAACGACGGAGATATTGTTGTGAGCGTCTCCCTGATCTTTGCCCGCATTGTGGCAATGTTGGGTACAACGTTACAACTTGTAAGCTTCTACGAAATCATGCAGCTTCTGGTCAGACTGTGATTGAGATGGGTCAAGGTCAATCGTGTAAGCGTTGTCGACGGAAGACAAAACAAGTATTTGTTGCAAAGAATATTGAGCAAGTGGATAAGGGAAAGAAGATGGTTGTTGTTCCTATGCCAAGTGTGAATGTAGATGCTAGAGAGGGTCCTTCATTGGCACGAGTATCTCCTCCTCTTGCTACAGCAGTGGTTGTTGATTCAGAATTGAATAGGGTTATGGATATTGTTGAACAAACTCCAATTGTTGAGAAGCTTACTGCTCCAACTACTAGTCCATCTGTTTATGAGCAAGCCATTCTTCCAATAGTACAGGAGATAGGACAAATTATCTCCAGCCCAGTTGCAAGTTCAATTCAACAAACTCTCCAGGTAATGTTAATGTCAATATTTCCACTGGTAATAGCTTTGAGATTCTTTCTCAAATGTAGCAAGGAAAGAGCATTGTTGTAGATGAGCAAGAGGAAGTTGGAGAGCGCAATCACAATTTTGTTGGCAATAATAATACAAATTCTACTTTGGTAGAATCTATTGCTCATCAAGCTAAGTTCTGTTGGGGTGGTTTGGAAAATGAAGAACCCCTTGGTCATCATACATATGCTCAGGCTGAGATAAGTCTAGTGTGTTCTTGGTTTGATGAGGGTGAAGCAATTCTAGCATATGAGAATCTTCTTAAGTCTCTCTCAAAGTCTCAAAATAAAAAATTGAAAACCAAGAGAGATTCACGTGATCCTTACCCTACCCGCAATCGAATGCCCGTTGTGCGTCTTGATCTTTGATTCAATCGGCTCTGCTTAATCTTTCTTATGTTTTGTTGCCTTTTGAGTTGGCTGTTTTTTCTTTTCTAAGGGGTCTTGGTTTCATGTCCCCCCCCCCCCCCCCCCCTATGTACTATATTTTTTAATTAATAAATTATTTTAATTGCCAAAAAAAACCGGTACTAGATACAAGACTTGACACATCTAGGAAATGCATGTATTTGTGAAATTGACATCGATGTTTACAAGAGTGTTAGTGTGAATCATCTGACACTCCTATGTTTTCATTAATTTGAAAATCCAAATTTAATTCTTGATTGATAATTAGTTGTTTGCTTTTATTTTAGTTTGCATTTAATTTAGTTAATTTTCAATTCAAAACTCCCAAACAAAATTCTACCTTCCGTTGTGCATTACTCATTTGGGCTACAAGTTAGTGGCTTTGATTAGGTTTAGTGTGAGCTAAGTCGAGCATTGCCGAGGCATGGTGTCTTGTGAATATTTTATTTTATTTTTATTTTTATTTTTTTCATTGTATGCTTTTAAGTTATTCTAGCGCCAATTACCTCGTTAGGTCCAACACCTAATCCTTGAGGTACGATAATCAAGGTTCAAATATTTCCCTTACTTGACAACGATTCGTACGTTTGCGAGAGTTTATGCATCAAGTCAAGAGTCAAAGATGAAAACATAGAGATTACTTTTTGAATTTTTTATAAATTCCCAAGTTAGATTCACCTCTCAAAATAGAGAAAAGAAAAAAAATGCATGTCTTGAAGGAACAAGTGTGATGGCGATGCATATGGGTGTCGATGACGATGGTTTGTTTGGGGAGAAAATTTCTGGCCCACCCCTAAATATGTGTCCTCTAGTCTAACTATGGTTAAATATTTAACATTTAGGTCACGTTCCAGATTTGATCTAAAACAATGGGTTGTTGAATAAATGTGTTTCCCTGTGCCACCAAAAAAAAAAAAAGTATATATACGTATGTGTGTGTATGCGATTTGCATAGCCAATGCTTTTGCCTTTGCTTTTGTGTATGAAATCTCTTAAGTTTCAAACGAAACAAACTCATTGCTCCTTTCTTTTTGAAGCCCACCATCAAGCTTTCTTCTTCTCGCTTAGACACCAAATTTGATTACATTTTGCAGCTTTCATTTCAGCTCCATACCTGTTTCTATTTCTAATGGGCTTAATTGATTGTTGTTGTTCTTGTTAATTGGTGGTAGTACGTGTTGTTATTGTTTGATAGTAATAGAATTTTCTCAAAATTTATTATATAATTTTCTGTTGCAGAAGAATGACAATAGAAGACACATAGAGAGAGACATATATGTGGCTTTTTTTTTTTTTTTTTTTAAATTTCTGTTTAAGAATAAAGGATTCGAGAGAGATTGATGAGAAAATTGTGTGTTCCATTATTGATAATAGGAGCCCTATATATAGAGATTATAAAGTACATATTCTAATTATACAAGGAAAACTATTCCGAATAGGCCTAGGAATTCTAGAACATTCTCTCCTATTACAATCATAGAACTAATCCTAATTTGACAAGGCATACTAAATGTCAACATTTTTCAACACTCCCCCTTGTACCGCTCAAAGTTGGTGGTGACGCTTCAATTAGTTGCCTCGTTAAAAACCTTGCTCGAGTGAAAAACCCTATAGGACAAAAACTACCTAGAGGAGGAGAAAAAGAGTACAACACGTCCTTGACTCTTTGAGATCGAACATGTAGACATCATACCTCTCCCTAATGTCGATATCTCCCCCTTATTGCTACAATCATGAGAGTTCGGATAAGTTTCTCAATGTAATGCTCTTCACATATTTCTCGAAGGTAGATTTAGGTAACGACTTAGTGAATAAGTTTGCTACATTATCCTCTGATCGGATTTGATTCACTTCAATCTTTAAAAGTGATTGTTGTTGCTAATTATAAAAGAACTTAGGCGATATATGCTTGGTGTTGTCGCTTCTGATGAAACCTAACTTCATTTGTTCAATACAAGCTGCATTATCCTCATAACTGCATGTAGGTTCATCCATAGTAGACTTCAAACCACAAGTCCCTCAAATATGTCTAATTGTAGACCTTAGCTATATGCATTCATGTACTGCTTCATGTAGAGCAATAATCTCTGCATGATTCAAGGAAGTAGCAACAAGAGTCTATTTTGTAGACCTCCAAGATATCGTAGTGCTTCCCATGGTAAAGACATAACCTGTTTGTGAGCGACCTTTGTGAGGATCAGAGAGACACCCTGCATTAGCAAAACCCATCAAAACATCATTGTCATTTTGATGGAGGGTAGGGGGGACGCCGGCCACCATGGAAGATGGCGGCGCAGGCTACTTGGCCGGTTATGGTATTATGGACGGCGGCTTCTTGCCTTCTAGGGTCTGATCCCAAACATCCGTCATTCATTTTCTCTCTGTAGAGATAAAACAAACCCATATCAATCGTACCTTTTAAGTAGCGAAAGATTATCTTTACACCAATCCAATGGCGACTTGTTGGCACAGAGCTATGTCTAGCTAACAAGTTTATTGCGAATGAGATGTCCAATCTTGTGCATTGAACTAAGTACAATAATGTGCCTATTGCACTTAAATAGGGCACTTCAGCCTCTAATAATTCTTTGTCCTCATCCTTTGGATGGAATGGATCTTTTCTAGGTTTAAGACTACGACCAATCATGGGAGTACTCTCAGGCTTTGCTTTATCTTCATTAAAGAGCCTTAGAATTTTCTGAGTATACGCAGACTGATGGATCAAAATCCCATCATCACGATGCTCGAGTTCTAACCCGAAACAAAACGTGTTTTCCCAAGATCTTTCATATCAAATTCAGATTACAAATACTTAGCAGTTTCCTTTAACTCATCTAGATTTCCAATTAGTTTCATGTCATCGACATAAACTGCTACAATTGCAAATCCGGAACTTTGTTCTTTTAATAAACACGTATGGGCATATTTCATTGTTAATAACTTGTTCTTTTAATGAACACGCATAGGCATATTTCACTGTTAATATATCTCTTCCCAATTAAATAGTCACTTAGACAGCTTACCACATCTGTCTGGATTGTTTTAACCGATATAATGAGCGTTTTAATCTTATTGAAAATGCGCTCCGTGGTTTAGAGCCACTTGATTTGGGTAATTGAAATCCATCTGGAACCTTCATATATATCTCTGAATCTAGATCCCTAGAGAGATATGCTGTAACCATATCCATAAGCTGCATGTCAATTTTTCGGAAACTACCAAACTGACAAAGTAGCGGAACGTTATGACATTCATTACTGGAGAATATGTCTCATCGTAGTCAATTCCAGGGAGTTGTGAGAAACTTTGCTCCACAAGGCTAGCTTTATATCTAACAACCTCATTTTTCTCATTACGCTTTCTAACAAAGACCCATTATGGCCTACAGGCTTTACATTTGGGGGTGTTTGCGTTATAGACCAAAATACCTGTCTCTTTGCTAGTGAATCTAATTCATCCTGGATCGTATCTTTCCATTTAGGTCAATCTGCTCTTTGTTGACATTCTTCAATAGAGCAATGTTCGATATCATCATACTCTATAATTCCTTTTGCCATAGAATATGCAAAGGCATCATCCATAGAAAAAGAGTTTATATTCATCGTCTCATGTATACTAGTGTAATTCATGGAGATCTCTCCATTTTCTAGAATTAGTTCTGACAATGGAACTTCCCTCAATGATGTCTCTTGGACATAACCATAATCCGGAATATTCTCATGAGACCGATTATTTACATCGATGATTAATGGATTATTTTGTGCCAAACTCGCTTTCTTTCTTGGGCGAGAATCCATCGAACCTTTGGGCCTCCCTCATTTCCTTGTAGGGAGCCTGGCCTAAGCCACTGTGCCATCACCATTGTGGGCAGCAGCGCCATGCCCAATAACACTAGGGACGACACCATCTCCTCTATTTTTAGGGATCTTAATCCTTGTAAGCACGTTAGCAGCAGGTATGTGTGATCTCGTATGTGTGATCTCGTCACTTTAACGATATTAGAAAATGCATCAGGCATCGAATCTACTACGTTCTGAAGATCAAGAATTCTATGTACTTCAATTTTGAATTCTACAGTTCGGGGATCAAGATGAGACAAAGTTGGGTTAGACCACGATAATTCATGATGTTCCTACTCAATATTCTTTTCTTATCTCCCCCTAATGATGAGAAGACTATCTCATCAAAGTGACAATCCGCAAATCTAGTGGTAAAGAGATCACCTATCAAAGGTTCTAAGTAGTGGATAATAGTTTGAGAGTCATATCCAACATAAATGCTTAATCATCTTTGAGGACCCATTTTGGTGCGTTGTGGTGGCGCAATTGACACATAAACTGCATACCCAAATATGCGTAAGTGTGAAACATCAGGCTCATAACCAGTCACCATCTGGGACACAAAAAAAGGTTGAGTGGTAGTGGGCCTCAAACGTAAGCACAGCTGCATGCAATATTGCATATCCCCAAGCAGAAATATGGAGATTGGTGTGCATAATCAATGCTCTAGCAACTATTTGTAGTCATTTAATGGCAACTTCTGCAAGACCATTTTGGGTGTGAACATAAGGAACTGGATATTGAACTTCAATCCTAGTGGACATGCAATAATCATCTAAAGTTTTTGATGTAAACTCCCCAACAATGTCAATTCTTATAGACTTAATAGGATGATCAGAGTGGTGAGCCCTTAACTTAATAATTTGTGCTACGAGTTTAGCAAATGCAGCGTTCCTTGTGGACAAAAGTATGACATGTGACCAGCGTGTCGATGTATCAACTAACATCATAAAATATCTAAACGGTCCGCAAGGTGGTTGAATAGGTCCACAAATATCACCTTGGATTCTTTGCAAGAATGGTATGTTTTCTTTAGTGTCCTTAGCATAGGATGGTCTCCATCCTAATTTTGCTAAAGAGCATGCTTTGCAGAATAAATGATGGGCTTTAGAAGCAACCAATGAGGATTTTGGTTGAGCCATGAAGTCACAATTGACTTTAGAAGTAGAAATTGGAGTCGAATGAGCATATGTGGCGTCAATGCCACTTTTGGGCAACAGGGCAGCACGGGCCTTTGATAGCTGGACATGGAGGGGGACGGTGCTGTGAGGTGCAGGTGCTCTTCCTTGATCCAAATTTTTGAGTTTTACTTCTTTTCGTTCTGAAAAATGGATGTCCGTGTGAAGTCTTTAAGATATGGATCATCATATCATGACCTGGGTGTCCCAAACGGTCATGCCAATGCCTATACGTGTCGGAATCCCATAAGTAATCTCTCATGACTTGGTTGGATTCAATAATTCGAATAATGGTCGCATATAGCCCACTAGAACGATACATAAGTTTCTCTAATACTCGTTTATGTCTGTAATCATTACAGGTGATGCAAAGGAACTCTTGTCCATTCACACAATGTATTTCCACATGAAAACCATTGGCTCTTCTATCTTTAAAACTCAATAGGGTTCTTCCATCCCTAGGAGCATATAGAGCTTCGGTGACATTAATACTTGTGCCATTTAACAACATAAATTGAGCTCGTGCTCGATGATGAATCGATCAATTGTGATTGTCCAACCATTGTAGTCACAGAAGAACGAATAGGATTCATCCATAAGAAAAGTTGCCTATTTCGAAGTATAGTATGTGTGGTTGCACTATCCATGAGGCATTCGAGCTCTCCGAGAAACATACTGAAAAATAATAAAGTTCAAAATTAAAATATGTCTAAGACATTCAATTGAAATAAATCAATGCTTTATCAATAATAGCCAATGATTACATCAATGTTTCTTGACCAAAAATATAATCCAAAATAAAATCAAACTTTGACAAATCGTAGTCACTCAATCCTTTCGGTAACTCCAATTTGATTGTGACCAGGTAAGGTAAGTCAAGATTTTGGTGGAGCTATGCTCTCTTGTAAAACCATTCTCTTAGTTTAGACCTTTCCTAGACATCACAACTAATTTTGGATGAGCCTAGTGAGAAAGAGTTAATACAAAATGTCATTTTATTGATTAAGGCATAATTGCCATTACATAATTCTTGAAAAAATAAAGGACTATTCTAATAAAAATCTGCGGCATCCTTGTTCACTTCTTTGTCAGATATGAAGTCCGCTATAGTGAGGTTGACATCATTGTCATCACCATCGTCTCCTTCTTTGGCAAGATAGACTTCTTGCTCTCTCAAGTCCTTATATGCTTTGTATCGTGCAGCTAATTGATTGCTTGCTTTACATTGTTTGACCCAATGCTCACTCGATCCACATCGATGACACACGTCATTGTGGTTGCCTCCCTTCAATTGAGGTGCACCTTGTGCACGAGGGCAATTTTGGTGTCCATGTTGGACAGTGGCGTCATGCCTATGGCCGGCTGCGCCATGCCTTCCTCTCCCCTTTGTGGCATTCTTACCGTGTGATCCCGCTCCATTTTGGCGGTTTCCTTCATTTTAGGGCGGTCATATGGACCTACATGTCCGTTTTGTCCCTTAATTTTAGGGCTCCGCTCCTTGCGCATTATAATTTGCCTCAGGAACGCTCTTAGTTCAAACGGGTCTTGAATTATAATTCTTCATGAGGATGTTGTCATGTTTCTTAGCTACAGACATAACATTGATTAGCTGATGAAACCTCGTGATCCGTCCCTCGTTGTACTCACCTCTATATTGCTTTGAGACCAAAACTACTGAGACAGGGAAGGTGGAGAGAGTTTTCTCAATTGGCTCTTGCTCGATGATAGGTTGTGTTAGTATATATACCGCCTAGGCACAAATATCGGAAGCACAAGGCTCACTAGCTACTTAAAAGGATGCCGATACCGATACCAACTAGGTATACTAATACCGATACCATACACTAGTGGTATCAGGTGGACCATAGCTAGTCCCACATTGGAAACAAAGAGGTGACAAGCCCATCTCCACACTATAAATACATGTCTCTCCACTCATTCAAGGTAAGCCACCACTCTCTATTTTCTCTTACCTAGTCTACATTTTTACATGTATCTAACTTAGGAATCGAAGGGTCGAAGGCCGACTAGCCCGGTCTTTCCTCTGACCTCTATTCATGGTTGACAGGTATTGAATCTTGGAGGTGGAAGCTCCCACGACAACCCTGTTTTTATCACTGAAACATTTGGCGCTAGAAGGAGCCCTCCGGTGGTGCCACGAGATCACCACGAGCAATATCATCACCTAGCCGGAAAATTTTTTCTGAGAAACAAATGTTCTCTTTCTTCTTAGATCTTTCCATTCACACATCAAGAGTTCATCTTCTTCACATATTTCTCTTGATTTTCATCTCCATCACAGACGAACCAAGAATTTTTCAGCCGATTGGTTTCTTTTCCTTTCAACTTATAGAAAGCTTTCAGGAGAGAGAAAGTAGATATGAGATTCTCTCTCTCCTCCATAACTAATCTCTACGCAGCTTACCTCCTTCACACTCTCTGAACCCAACATCAAAGGGTTCTGTGTTTTGAAAATCAAACCCAGAAAACAACCCATCATAAAAATCAATTCATTCAGCTTCTGGGTTTCAGGAGAGAGAAAGTAGATCTGAGTCTCTCTCTCTCTCCTCCACCACTGGTCCACAAATATTGCCGTGCCTCACCTCTACCACCACGGAACTCACCACTCCCCAATGAGCTCAACGTAGCTTTCACGTCCTCCGGCGAAGCTGGAAGTGAGCCCACAAGACATCACAGCCGATACTCGAAATTTTCTCTGGGCACCCAAGCTTTCTTCCTTGCTGGAACTCAAAACCTACAGCTGCAGATCCTCTGCTAGACAACCTTCCTGCAACCCCGCCACCACTTCTTCCTCACTCTCACTGGCTCTAAGCCCAGCACAACTCAAACCATCTTCGGGGCACTGCATCTTTCGCCAACGGACACTTTGACAAAGCCAAGCATATCGGGTTTGAAACCATTAACCAAGAGCCTCCTCAAAATTTTCTTGCTGCAACTACCATCTCCATCAGAGGAGACTCACCTCCCCCGTAACTCTCCCAGCCCATAATTTGGGTTCATGGAATCCATCAGGCAAAGGAGGCAGAAGGCGGAAAAGAGCCGGTAGAGAGGAAGTCTTTGTGCTTAGTCCAACTCTCTATTTTTATGTGTGATTCCCACAATTTCTGAAACGATCTCATGAACTCCATTTCCTTTAATCAAGCTTTAAACTAGGTTTCTACTCTCCCTGGCGAGCTTGCCTCTAAGTTCTCACAAACTCCATTATTTATTTCTATTGCAACTACTCTTCTCAAACTCGGGTTGCCATTTCATCTCGGCGCCCATGGCAGCTCTAGGCAACTCCAGCTCTCGGAGAACCAATTGATGTTATTCGCCGATCCTCCAACTCGGTATCGGATAGTATATACTCTGTACCATCCCCTTTCGGTATCGGCAAGCTCCAACTCTCAGTCTCCGTCTCGGTCTCATCAACTTGTCACTTGAGCACCGAACAAGCTCGCCATCCTAGTCTCGCTCCCTTACATAGTGTCTTGAATAGAACATTGTGCCCCTCTACCTCTCGGTATTGCTTTGTGAAACATAGGCTCCCTAACGTGGTCGTAGATTGAAATTGGTATCGTCGCCCACTTCTCGGTATCGCTATGCGAGACCCACCGTCAATGACGCCAAAATTGGATTTTGGATGTTATGGGTTTTGTTGCTACTTTAGTGTCTAAAAGCCAACTACATGATCTTACTGTTCCACCTGTTTTGGGATTTGAGATTGAAATTGAGTTTCAAAATTATACTAGTAATGTGGAGCGAAAATGATTGAAGCGACGCTAGTCCACAGAATCTTAACATGGATTGTAGGTGAAGAGATTCTGAATTATATTCAGCAATGGACTTGAAGTCTGCAAAATGCAAATTACTCCATTAGATCTTCAAGTTGGGGAGGAGGGAATCTTGGACGTTTCCAAAATGCTCTTCTAGCGCTACCCATAATTCTCTTGCAACTTTGATCGACATGTACTCCAAACGGAGTGATTTATCCATGTGTTATCGCATCAAGATGAGACCTTGAGCAAGTCTCATAGTTGTGTGCTCAAATACGAGCTCCGGATTTAGTTCCCGGATTATGAGTAGAATTTCCTTTGAAGTGAGATGGTTTTCAACATCAGTTACCCAGCTATGGTACTTGGATCCTGTTGAGTCCAATATGGGGAAGTCAAGCTTTGGCTCATTCGGCATCCTGAAAAAGGAAAAAGGAGAAAATAGATTAGTTTCGGAGTTAAACTTCCATGAAAACTAATATAAATAAGATTTCCGAGCTATGCTACCAAGAAATAGATTTTCAAGAATTTTTGGATTAGACCAAAACAATGATGTTTATATGGTCATAAATCGATGCTTACAGACGCTCTAGTCCGAAGTCTTACGAAAACTCTTAGTTCGTATATAGCGTGAATCCCCACAATTCCTCTATTTAAATAATCAAACCTACATTATAAGAAAGGTGGGATGTAGAAGAAGGGAGGTTGCAAGTCGCTGAAGAAAAAGAAGGAAAATAAAAGACAAGAAAGCGGGAACTATAATCTTAAATACTTACTTAGTTAATCGAAGCTTGAAACCTTGAAAACTTGGAAGCATGAACTTTGGAGTTGTTTTGGGGTCGCAAGTCGGGGCTAGAAAGGATGGACGAAGGCTGCAGGAAGCTTGGTTGAGGGCTACTATTACTTGTCCGAGGCGTGGTCGAGAGTTGGTTGAGATGTGATGAAGGTTGACCGGTTGGGCTGGCTTCTTGGCTGGCCGAGAGGGCTACAGGGGTTGCGAAGGCACACGGGCCAGCTACAGGACAGGCGGGGGCAGTGCGCGGGTAAGGATGGTAGTGGCGGCGGTGAACTTCGGTGGTTGTGAGGCTAGCATGGGCTAGGTGCACGGTAGGAAATTTTCTAGTTTTTGGTTTTTAATTTCAGGATTAGGGCTCGTGCTGATAACGTGTTTAAGAATAAAGGATTCGAGAGAGATTGTTGAGAGAATTGTGTGTTCCACTATTGATAATAGGAGCCCTATATATAGAGATTACAAAGTACATATTTTAATGATGCAAGGAAAACTATTCCGAATAGGACTAGGAATTCTAGAACCTTCTCTCCTATTACAATCAAGGACTAAAATATCGAATATCGAGGATATATTGACAGTCTGAAAAATGGAAATTTCGATGGAAATATGGATATCAGTAAATATTTGAGAAACATTATGGAAATTTAAAGAAAAACTTAGAAATTTTGAGTGGAATTTTTACGTATGTTTATTTGATCAATTATCTACTTTATTTCAAATGAAAATATTGAATAAACATTGTTATATATTGAGTTGTAATAATTTAAGGTGAAGTTATATATGCTGAGTCGTCTAACATTTCTTGATATTTAACTTAATACTCTCAATGTTTTTCAACCTTTATAGTAGATGAAATGGTGAATATAATTAATTAGACCAATAAAATACAATATGTAAACCAAAACTTAGTAATTGTAAATAATTGTATACCTAGTAATATTAAACTTAGTAATTTTTATTACCGAAATAACAGCATGAGAAAGGTATGAAGCATGGGAAAATTCTACAATGTGTTAACGTATGACATGCATACAATTTCCTTAAAAGTGGTAAAATGAGTCATCAAAATAGTAATATTAGTTCTCAAAGTGGTAACATGAGTCCTTAAAGTGGTAAATTTTCTTAGTTACCACATGAGTCCTCAAAATAGTAATATTAGTCCTCAAAGTGGTAACAAGAGTCTTTAAAGTGGTAAATTTTCTTAGTTTACCGTATGAGTCCTCAAAATAGAAATATTAGTTCTCAAAGTGGTAACACGAGTCCTTAAAGTAGTAAAAATAGTTGATGTATGAGAAATGTTAACATACCTTAGCTTTACCCTGAAGCATGAAGCTACGAAACTTGAATTGTGTAATATATTCGATGATAATGTTTTTTTTTTCTTCAGAAGTAAAATATTTGAAATATTGGTACTTCAAATTGAGAATTGGTGGTAAAAGAAAAATAATCGTAAATTGGTTATTGATTACATATGTACTATAACCTTGTGGTCACTACTTATATTGAAAGATGTAACAAATGCTGAAGTGGATGTGTTGCAAGAATGGTTGAGTCATTAATGTTCTCCATGAGTGACAAAGGTTTGACTCTTGGTCCGGGCATAATTTTTGTTTGCAAATTCAAGTCTCATTGGGCATGTGGGCTTTTAGGTTGGTGGGGCTGAGTGATAAAGGAAAAGTGGATTAGAATTTCACGAAATATTCGAAAATATCGCGAAATTCCTAAAATTTTGGTCAAAATTCCTTTGGTAACTAAGGAAAGTATCGGTGTCTCTCAAAAACGAAAATTTCGCCAAAATATCGGCGCAAATTTTGATTTTTAGTCCTTGATTACAATCATGGAACTAATCCTAGTTTGACAAGGCACACTAAATGTCAACATTCTTCAACAATTTCCAGATTATTTCATTCTTTTATGTTATCTCTCTTATTATAAAAAAATTCATTTAATGTCAAATATTTAACCATAGTTAGTCAAGGGAACACATGGACTTAATCTATGAGATGGGCTTTTGCCCACCTAAATTGGGGTGGGCAGCAAATTGGTGGTGTAAATCAACGACAAAGACAGCAGGGATTTGGTTCTGGTGCCCGATGCAAAATATTGCCTGCTATATGGTGCTCAATAGACTTATGTTAATGGTGCTTTAGGTGTTGGGAGAAACCTCACTTCGGCCTGGTTTCTTGTTGGTGGGTCTTAGGCTAGATTTGAGATTCAAGCACGGAATCTAGGCTTTTCAGTTTGGTTACTTGGATTGAAGGTAGCACTCTATTAAGAACTTTTGGTGAGAAATATATTTGGTCGATCATATTACTAGTTTTATTGATACAAACATGATTGGTATACCATTGGTAATTTTTTACATAGTCTGGCTTACATTCAACACTTCATTAGATGCAATCTTGCATCCAGCAATATTCTTTTTAAGTTTAGTTTCTAAAACCTTGAAGCATCTTGTATTATTTTCGTATTTTTTTAATTTTGATGTAGTTTCTATATGTATCAATTGTAATCTTACTTTCAACACAGTTTGCTATCTATAATAAAAGAATAAAAAAACATACTTTTGGAGAAAATGTTAGATTGGAGACAAAATCAAGCTTTGCCATAAAAAAACACAGATATTCCATGAACTGAACATATCAAATTTGGCATGTATTTCTACGAATTTTATTAGGTTCTTTTATGAATCAAGCTCAATTTGAAACCAACTGATGTGTTATATATAGGGAAGGAGTATCATTTTGTCTCTCACAAGTTCATTTGAAAAAAACAAAGGAACAGTTAGGCCGCCCAAGAATGCACAAAAACAAAGAACCAAAGCTAGAGAATAAAACTAGGAATCACCAACAGCCAAGAGCCTACTTCACAGCCCGGTGCCAGTCACGTTGCAGTCGTCTAACTCATTAAACAGACAGGTAATAACTAAACACGAATATCCAATCTGTTTTTTTGAAGCCTGCTTTGCATGTTTCACAAATGCTTTCTTACAATTCTAAAACTATGACTAGTCATTGGCATCCCTGCGCAAGTGGAGAGTGTCATCCTAATCTATTCTCTTTCAGAATCCCACCCCAAACTAAAGCTTTTGGCTACTAGTGAGGAACTTGTTCATCAATAACCAAGCCTATTGGAACCTCAAGAAAGCTGCTGTAGGGTGAAACAGGCAGCTACTAACTAAACACTAATATCCAATCTTTTTTTGAAGCCTAGCCTACTTTGCATGTTCACAAATGCTTTCTTACAATTCCAAAAATATGACTAGTCATTGGCAAGTGGAGAGTGGCATCCTAATCTATTCTCTTTCAAAATCCCACTCCAAACTACAACTTTTGGCTACTAGCAAGGAACTTGTTCATCAATAAGCATGAAAGTGAAACAACTCATTCGGAACCTCGAGAAAGCTACTTCAGACTTCAGAGTGAACTCTTTAGTTACCAGACTAAAGCCTCCCTGGGATCGCACATCAAGCATAGAAAGGATTGTAGATATGTTAACTTGCTCGACGAGTACTCACATATGTGAATCAACGTATACCAATTCACTTTAAATTACAATGCCTTATTATGTAATAATATTTGTTCAACATTTTCTTCTGAATAGAGTATAGTTGATGAAATAAACATTTCCTAACGTTTCCTTTAAATTTTTTTTTTCTCCAAATTTTGATAGTTTTGTCATATATTTATCGATAACGATATTTTCTTGATTTTTTGTCAAATTTTTTTTTTTCTGTCGAAATTTTCTCGATGTTCGATATTTTGTTTAATGCTGCTGACCCCACTAACCATACAAAGCAACTTCTTGTTTTCTTCACTTCTCTATCTTTCATTTTCCTATTTTTGTTAATGGAGTACTGGAGTTAATATGTGATTCACAATAAGAATACACAACTTGTTGCTACTGTCACTATCCTCTAGATCCAATATTGCATGGTGGTAGAGTAAAAGTGTGGAGGCGAAGAGGCAGGGGCTTAGTATGATCGGAGATGGTGAATGATTTTTTCTTTTTCCATTCGCAAAAGATAAAATCGGATTTAAAGTTATACAAAAAAATTAAGAGATCCAAAGATACGAATAGAATACACTCCAATATGATTTTGGGAAAAGAAAACATTTACTCTGAAATAGAATTTCTCACATGCATCTGCATTAAAACTCCCAGTCCCAAGGGTTTTACTCCTCTCAAGCTCTTTCTTCCAACACTGACACTGCCTCTTCTTCTTCTTCCCCTCTCCCCCTTCACTCTTCCCCGTTGAAACAGAATCACACCTCACCAACTCCTTCCCCACTTGACTCTTCTCCTCCTCCTCCGTTCTCTCCACCCACAACCTCTTCAATCTCTCCCTACCCTCACACCCTTTCTCCTCATGCCCATCCTCATCGCAAAACCCACACTTGACCTCCATTTTTGTAACACCCCTAATGCTCCTCACTTGTTCAAACCCCAACGCAAGCAGCAATGCGTCGTTTAAGGAATCGGGTTTCTAGGGAACAATCCAATCCCAAAACTCCTCCTTCACCCCATTCATAAACACCCCTTTAATCAAATCATCTCCGACTTCACTCTCATCCCACCCAGGCACGGAACCAGGGGTAGGCTGAGGTATGCTGCAGCACACCTCAACATTTTGGAGAAAAAAAAAATGATTATATATATATATAAGCTGCAAGTCCCTGCAACAAGCCAACAACTCTATTTTTTTCTCCCCTTTTCTCCTCGTCTGTTGTCCCCTCCTCACCTTTTCTCCCATTTTCTCCTCCTTTCTGTCTTTTCTCCCCTTTTTCTCCTCTTTTTTGTCGTCCTCTCCTCACCTCTCTCTGCACATCAGCGTCAATCTCTCACCTCTCTCTACCAAGTCACTCACTCCTCCCCTCGGCACTCTGCTCTCATTCTTTCCACTTTATTGAGGTATGAATTTTCTGATGAAATTAGAATGTGATTTTGGTTAGAATTTGGGTATTTCTAGTTTTGTTGATGTAAGGGATCATTAATATTGTTGACTCATCTTCTAAGCATGTTTCTAAGTTAAAATCTATTCAAGAAGTTGAAGTTGTGGAACAAATTGTTGTTGGGGAACTTGAAACTGGAAAGTGAGCTAACCAGACATGCAATTTGCAAAGAGCTGGAGCTACTCAGTGGAGTTCAAGGTATTATTCTATCAAGAACTTGATGAAATTGTACAACTCAACTAGTTCAGTCTTGAAAAACATGATAGATAATGGACTCAATGGAAAAAATACGTGGAGAGGTTTGGGTGCTTCTAAAGTTCTTAGATCATTTGACAAGTGTTTGCAATTGAGATATACCATGAAAATGAAGTGGAACAATCCAATCCCGAAAATCCTCCCTCAACCCATTCATATACACCCCTTTAATCAAATCATCTCCGACTTCACTCTCATCCCACCGCTTTAAAATCCACTGCAATCTCAGAAAATAAGAACGCACCGCCTCCTCTTCTCCCTGATGAATGGTCGTCAGCTCTATCTTTAGTTCAATATTATTATATGCCTCCAAGAACAAGGATCGGATTTCATCCCAATTAAGAGAAAGGTAGGGTTCTATGTTCAAATCGTTCCATAGAGCAGCCTCGTTTTCCAGCTTGACCGGGAAGATCTTCATCATTACGTCCACTGTTGGCTGAAGTGTGAAATTTGCGAGGCAAAATTTGACCAAGCGGCTAAGATGGGTGACTGGGCAGTAGTCAGAAGCACCGTGAAAGATGGGTAGGGCTGCAATGGGAACGTACCAGTTTAGCGTGTTGGATGGTGAACTCAGACAAGGTGGGGGTTTGATTTCGTTAGCTTCGGGGACTGAAAATTGGTCACTTGGTGAATTAGTTTTTGGTTTGGATGGAGCACAGGAAGATTGAGAATGAGATTGCCAAGGGTTGCTGAAATCATCGTTTTGTTTAAAAAAAATTCAATGAGGTTTGCGTCGCGAGATGGGAGAAGAAGAATTGCAGGAAGAATAGGAGTTTTTCCTGGTGGTATGTGTCATTGGTTTAGGATCTAGAACTAGAAAACCGTAAAGTTAGTTCATGGTGTTTGAACAATTTGAATATATGATTCAAATTTGGAGAGTCTGAAGTAACTAACGGTTTGAGTTCGTCATTTTGGAGGCGGGAATGGTGACGCTTCAGGAGCAGTAAGCCCCCTAGTGGTGTTTTGGAACCCTTTTTTGACATTTGACCGTATCGGCCACACCATCAGGTATATGAAAAAGACTAGTTCAGGCAATGATTTATTTGTTTACTAGCCTCATACGGTCATACCCTTGCGATGCACGTGATATTATTGAAATGATGAGAAAGTAGAAGTTTTCTTCTCATCTACTTCCTTATTTTTATATTTCTTGCATTTTTTTATATTATCATAATAAACTTGTTAGATAATTTTTTTTTTTTGTGAAGAAGAAGAGAGATCAGCCAATTATATAGATTCAGCAAGCAATACAAAACCGAAACACCCCTATGGGGTCGACAGAAAGAATCATTCCATAGAGAACCCTAAAACATATTCTAAAACAAGAATAAGACCCAGGAAACCCCCAATACACCCACCTCTTAGAAAGTCCACGCACCATTATTTCAAACAAAAACCTAGAAACTCCTAAGCTAATAGAGTAAAATGATCCTCAGAGCAACTGGTTTTTGCCACCTAACAAAAAATTTAAACAATACCATGGGCCCAAAACAGAACCCGAGCAGCCAATACCAGGCCTAACCAAAACACTTACGGCAAACCCTAGATGAGAATGCAGTCAAGCCGCCACCGCCATACACTACTCGTCGGAGTTCGACGCTTGCGCTACCACCACCATTGATGGCACCCTTCTGGATGCCACCTATACCAGCAAGAAACCCAAACATAAATGGATCCTATTCCAGCAGAAGGTAACAAACCCCACCACCATACTCGATACCCAAATCCAGCTCGACATCCACCTCTACCGGGGAAGGAGAATTGAGACCCACCACCGGTCCATTTATCTTCCAATAGAAACAACCAATCCTACCCATGGCCAAGAGCACCACCGTCACATGGAAAATCCAGCCTCCTACAATTCAAGTTCCATATTCGATTGGATCCATCAGGTCTCCAACGTGACCCAGATGTTACAACCCAGGACGGCTACAGACACCAAGCGCTACCAATCGCTTCACCCAAGAGCACACCTCTGTATAGCCGGTCAAACACCAGATCACCATCACTTCCGCCATCAGAAGCTTGAGAGAGAAATGTAGGCAGGTTTCGACTGAGAGGCTCGTCTTCACCTCTACAGTTTAGACCATAGAAGGAGCCAAAACCATCCTTCTAGATCTGAAGTACACGGCCTCCACCAGCAAAAGGAGGTGGAGGAGAGAACTCTCTTTCGAGAGGCAGAAACATGTTTTTTTACTTGTTGAATAATTTTATTATGACTTTTTAATTTTATTCTAAAAAGTATTGTGAGCATTTTAAAATTTGGTGAACCTTTTGACACCAAACTTTGATTTCCAATAAAGATTTGTTATTCACTTTTTTTTTCCTTATATATTTTTTTCTCCTTTTGTTCTCCTTGCCATTAGTTGTGTTTAGCATGCTATCCAAGTACTCTAGTTGGCCAGTTATGCTTGCATTTACTTATCCAGCTTATAAAGATTTGGAAATTATTAATTGCTAGCTTGATATCCAAGTCTCTCAAATACTTGCAACTTGACAGTAATAATTTCAAATTGGCTATCTAAACTATGAAGGGATACCTTACATCACACATATGTACTTGTCTAGTACTAGCTAGTTTTAATTTTTAATAGACTTTGGTATGCTAACTTGATCTCAAATTATTCAAAAAAAAAAAAACTGGACCTCAAAAATTAGCAATTTAAATTACTTATGTTCTCGCTTATTCTTATTTCGTTCTAAGGCTCTGAGCATTAAAAAAATCTCCTAGATAGGATAGTTGTTATCTGAAGGGGACGAGTTCCTTGATTTAGTAATAAGGGAACTATCATCATAGCAAATGTTATTAAATCTAACGGGTTATCGTTGATGGTGAGAACATAACTTTCATCGTTGTTAGGTCCCTATGTCGACTTTTCTCTCTGCTAGGGTTTTCTCCCTAACAGAGAATCTGATCGAGAATTATGTTGCGATGGTGGAGGAGGGAGCGGCATCTACTCCTTCATTGTTGGTTGAGGCCGTGACGAGCCTGATGGGGGGCGGAGAGATTATCGAAGTCCCTTTCTTCTATCTGTGTGGCCGGCTGTTGCTGGAGAGGCCTGCAAGGCTTCTGGTGGTATCAACGGCGATCTCTGGTGTGAGGAGATTGCAGGATCTGATCTGTGAAAGGGAAGGGGGAGTCTCCCAGTCCCAGGAGCAGGAGACGACGATCTTTGCTCTTCATGGAGGATTGTGGGTCGATTAGAATCTAGAGGCGTCGGAGTTAGAGCCGGGCATTGCTGGGATCGAACTGGCATTGGTGGCAGCCTTGCTTCTGTGGGCAGCGTTCGTGGGCTCGGGGTTGAGTTCATCGACGTTGTCAAGGTTAGTAGCGGTAGCTGGAGATGGTCCATCGATGGCGGAGAAGGGTGGGTCCTGGTTCATGATGGATTCGCCGATGGGGCTGCCGGATGCTTGGCTTAGCAGGGCGATGGTTGGAGCGGCGGCTAGGATTGCAGCCGGGGCTGCGCTATTGTCTCCCTGTATCTCAGCGGGAAACTCTCTTCTGAGAAACCCTAATGGGTCAGAGGATAGTGGGCCTGGGTCTGGGATGGAGTTGGGTCAAGTTGAGGGGTTTGTGGAGCTTGGGCTGGTTGCAGCTGATACTGGGGTGGAGACTGGGCTAGAAGGGCCTGCATTTGAGGGGTTCGCCTCTCATGACATTGATTAGGTGTTTTGGCGAGGGTGTTAAGCCTATGAGAGTGTGATCAAGTTTCTATGAGCCTTTCTATGACGTTTCTAGCTTCTTGCTTGTACCACAATTGCGTGATTGGCAAGTGAGGGTTAGTTGAATGATTTTTTTCCGTAGGAGGCGAAGCTTTGTCATGCTTGGATAGGCTTATTTAATTGTGAGCTTCCCAATGATGTTAATTAGTTTGCTTTAGCTTGGATAGGTTTTACCGGATTTTCTTGCTGGAATTCTTATGTAAGTTTTGTAAGCTATGACCATTTGGCTGTTGGTTATTGAATAACAATCAACTTCTATCAAAAATCATAGCAAATGTTGACGATACTCCAACTTTCTCAGGCTCCACCTCAGTACATGACACTTCAGGGTATAGATGAAAGTGCGGCAAGGACACATAAGTACACATTTATTTATTATATATGATTCTATATTTTAAAAATAAATTATTTTCACCGTATTTTTGATAATTTTTAATGGGTGGTGCTATTCACACACATATTTTCTCTATTCACACACCCCCTCAATTTTTCTATTACTTTAATTTAATTTTCTTTTACAAATTACCCTAACTACCCTCCCTTGAAATTATGTTTATTTTTCTTATTTCTTTTTTCTATTTGACAAGTCAATCATGAATCAACCATCATCATACAATAAATCAATTTTTTTTGCTACTAAGATATTATGATACGAAGATCTTCCAACACTAATTTTCAGCAGTAAATATGGTTTTGCTCTCCACACTCTGATTCTTAGATAAAAATGTATCATACCTAATTCAGCATTGTGAAGAAAATGCCAATACAATAACAAGTTGGTTATTTAGAGTAGTAGTTATAGTTACTGAGCTGAAATGTATAGATTATAAAAAGTTGGTTCGTATATAAAAATGAAATGCATAAACCATAATTGGGGCTGCAAAACCAGAGAGTAAAAAGTTGCACATGAACTTACAATAGCAAAGAGCAAGCTATCCTTATCTCAACATATTTAATTGCTTTCAACTAGAAGCAATGATAAAATTGTCAGCACAAATACTTCCATAATATATATTGGAGCATGAATTATCCAAATAATTTGGTAGGAAATAACAAAAACTAATGTACCAGTCCACAACATTGCTTCATAAAAATAAAATCTAATAAACAAGAGTACCTAGAAGCATCAAAACTAATCAACCCTCAATAAAAAAAAACACAAACCCTTGCTGAAACCGACTACCACCTCCACAAACAACCACTCCTTATCTCTAAACCCCACCCCAACTCATAATTGTATAGTTTGTTATGGCAAAATCTTTCGTATTCTAGCATAATATAGTAGAACAAATCATGTCTATAATCATAAGTAATGTTCTAAAACTCGACCGCCCAGGCCGGCTAGGCGCTGGGCTGCAGCAAACTGAGGCAAGTAGTGGCAAATTGGAGTCCGTAGGCGGATAGGATTTGGACGGTCGCCTAGGCGGCCTGGGCGTCCGACTGGGCGGTCTGGGAGTTCTGGGCGGCTAGGCGGTTTCTTCCTTCTTCTTTTTTTTTTTCCTTCCCGAATCCTAAACTCGACATCAGCGAACCCATTGGAACCCAGAACTGAAAAAATAGACCGGAGCTTTTATTTGCTCTCCTCACCAAGCCCCCGCGCTTCTGCTCCACACCTCTACCGCAGCTCCCCCCAAGCCACCGCAACTCCACGCCTCCTCCGCGCCTCTATTCTTGGACTCTTGGTAATGATTTATTCATTCTGTTAATGAAAAAATCAATGAAGAGAGAAGGTGGAGATGGTGGCTATTAGTTTCGCAGAGAGAGAGAGAGAGAGAGAGAGAGAGAAGGGAGTGAAAGTGAATGGGGGTGGTTAATTGTGTCAGAGAGAGAGAGTATAACTTGTGGCTGTATTTAGTCGGCAGAGAGAATGATAGGATGGGCTCATGGGCACGTGTGCAACAAGAAGTATAATTGCATTCTGATTCTTTTTTTTCTGTTGGATAATTGAATAATGAATTCAACTTCAGTTCTACCTCTCTGCTACCTCTATTTAATTAAATAAATGGTTAACTAAATAAATATTTAGTTTATTATTGTTTATATATTTTTAATTACATAAATAAAACCTATAAAAATAAAATAAAAATTAAAAAATACAAAACTGCCTAGGTGCTCCTCCTTAGCCCACCAAAAAAAAAATCATAATTGTATAGTTTTTTTGGCAAAATCTTCTGTATTCTAGCATAATATAGTAGAACAAATCATGTCTATAATCATAAGGCTATCATTATTTCGCTGTTGTAAAGTTCTATAATTGCTTAATGGATTCAAATACACCAAATAATTTCAGTTAGAATCTTACCAGGAATGATGAATTCAAAGGGACTCGAATTATCACTGAACTCATATTTTTCTCACACTTGTCCATTGCAAATAAAGTGTAAAATTTTCGTTGAAGATGGTTCTAAAGTTGCTTGTTCTGCTTTGATTGAACTTCAAAGCATCACAATAGAGAGATAGAATGACTATGTTAGAGTTTTTGATGGAAAAAGGAATCAAAAAGAGTTTTGAAATCCTTTCTCCCCTGCGAGAAAATAAAGGTTTAGGATTTGGGGATGATTGAATTGCCAAATAGAAAAAGAAAAAAGGAAAAGAAAAAAAAAACTTAATTGCAAGAGAGGGTAGTTAGGGTAATTTATAAAAAAATAAAGTAATAGAAAAATAGAAGGGGTGTGTGAATAAAGAAAAATGGTGTGTGAATAGCACCACCCTATTTAATAACAACAACTTCCGTGATATATAGCCACCTTTTGGATTGAAAATATTCTATAAGAAGTCAAAAAAGTAGCTATAGAAAATTATATAGTAGCACATGACCAAATATGTAAATACTGAAAACTCACTTAAAAAAATATCTATACAAATAAGGACATGAGCCCAGACCCAAAAGTCAAATAATGCAAGCCTGACTCTTAATTTTAATGGAAAATGACCAAAATACTCGGGTTAAGGAAGAGATTTTTTATTTTTTTTTGCTTTTGAGAACTAACATAAAGAGATTATTCTCAGGAAAAAAAAATGTAACATAAAAAAAAAAAGTCAAAAGAAGTAATATAGGGTAAAAAAGTAAATTAACTCATGACATGTGGCAAGTGGAGAGCAAATTGTCCTTATTTATAAGATTTAGTCCTTATAAAGGGATAAGAAGTCAAAAAAGTAGTTAAGGGTAAAAAGGTAAATTAACTCATGACATGTGGTAAGTGGAGAGCAAATTGTCCTTATTTGTAAGATTTAGTTCATATATGTTTAATTCAATCTTTAAAAGATGCATTTGTTATGTCATCTTTTGTCAATAACTCATATGTATTTATTATATTCTACCATATGTTTATTTCAAAAAAAAAAAAAAAACAAAATTCTACCATATGTTACATTTTTTAGCGCGCATCGATAGAATAAGGACATGAGAAACAAGAGGCTTGTTAAAAAGAGCCATTACATAAAATACACCAACATTTTTAAGGTAGTAATCCCAAGTTAAAAAAATAATAAATAAAACTTCTTATTTATTTATTCATAGTTTAATGTACATTACAAGTAGATTGTCGATCTAGATCAAGTGCAGTAAGTTAGCTCTCATGCCAACAGAAATGTAATCAAATGCACTTCTTCAGACTAAAAAGACAGAATGGAGCAGAAGATTGAGAGAGCTTTTCGCTTTATTACTTTATGATGACGAATTGAGTGAGAAGACTAAAAGCAATTAGCTATTCAGTTCCTGACTTCAATGATGCAGAACTCATGACAAAAGTTCAAATCTTCCTCTAGATTTCTGCATTAAGATATCACGCATCTAATGTCAAGCACTAGATTCAAATTTATGCAACACATGGAAAGGAACAAACTATTGAAGCTTGAGGATACCAAGAGACATAATCAAAGATCTCAAGGTCAAATGATATATCAGAGTAAATGATCAAATGCGCATTTGGAGCTATATATAAAGATGAAAATTATTCTATGCACCGACGATGTAAGTGACATAACCTTTATAAAATAATTTCAACCCTTGATATTTATTATCAACTTTATTTTTAATAAACAAAAAATGTATTTAATACAATCTAACCATTTATTTGTGTTGGTGCAAGTGCACGGCGGTGCTCTGATTATACTGATAACGATTAAGGAGCCAAATATTTCAGCTTCAATTGATGAATCATTGGAAATACAACATATGAAGGGAAAAACCATGTTCTATCTTACATACATCATTTACTTTCAGTTTTCAAGTCTCAAATACCTCTATCAGTTACTTGCTGATGTTTTTACAAAAATGTTAGTAGATACGTATATCTCAGGTAATTGCTGATCAGTCACCACAAACACTGGCGGATCTAGGTAGAGGATGGAGCCCGTCCGAGATTTTAATGCATTAGATGTGTGTGTGTGTGTATATATATATTTTTTTTAATTGGGTACAGTCCATAGTGAAGCCCACCCGAAGTACACCCGAGTCCCGAACTCGAAGTTTGGTCTGGACTCTGGAGACTACGGCCTATTCGAACACGTCATTCTCCTGTCTCTCCTCCTCCTTCTCTCGCCTTCTGCTGCCCTGCCCTCCCCCACTTCTCGCAGAGATCAAGTCGTATCTACTTCTCTTACTCTCCCTCTTCAGTTTGGGGCATTGAATTCAATGTAAGTTCAGTTTTATTTAACTGAATCAAATCCAATTTGGGACAATTTATAGGGTTAAGGATTGATGTGAAATTCAATTTCGTATGTTGTAGTGGATTGAAGATTTCGTGGATTGAAGAATGAAGGTTGCGGTCAAATTCTATTGCTCTGGTTGGGGTCAAAAGAGGGATAGCTGCTGCTGTGCTATCCACAACCATGGTAACTCTCTCTCTCTCTGAGTTTCGACTGAAAGTTCTTCGAGTTTTCACTAAATCTGTGGTGTAAAGGCTAAAGATTCTATTGAGCTAGGGCTAGGATTTGATTCAATTAGTGTATACAGAGTTGTTTTGCTGAATTTAGTTCAAATTGATTTGGTAATTTGGAAAAGAAGCGTGTTTCTAAGAAATGGTGAATACGCAAGCTTAGTTGAAGAGAAAGTTTCAATGTTGTGAGTAAGGGTATCGAAAAAAACCAAGACCCAAAATGATGGGATTTCAGGAGTCTCTGGTTCTATGGATTTTTAATTCAGATTTGACTACTGTTGACATTAATTGTAAAAGGAGTTCATGGGTTTTAGATGTAAGCATCCCATATCCAGCTGCTATTGGAAATTTGGAATTGGGTTATAGTTATAACCAGCTGCTTTGTGATTGGTAACTGGAAATCTTTGTTGATTGCCAACCTATATAAATATCATACCAAAATCTAATGTCTATAGCTATGATATGTTGTTTATTGAAGTTATATCAGGAAGGAGAAACACAGAAGGCTAAGACAAGGATTTAGAAAATTACTTTCTGATTCGACTTGCAAATGCAGTAACTAAAGGAGAAGATGTTGTTGCCTTATTAGTTACAGATTGGAAGGCCTTTCTGCATAGATGGACTCATTAGAGCATGCAAAGTAGTGTGTTGGTGTATTCAAGTGATGTTGGTGCACCAATAGGTTCTACTTCCTCATGTATGGGGTTATTCAATATAATTTGGTTACTTTTTTTTTCTTTCTTCTTAATATGACATATGACTGGAAACTGGAGGCCCTGCTGGTTAACGTTTTTTTTTTTTTTGGTTAAGAAGTTCTAGCCCACCCGAACTTTCATTCTTGGATCCGCCATTGACCACAAAGATGAAGTGTTGGCTTGTTTGTTCTCGACTGAAACTAGATACAGAGCAACTACTCCTACTCACAAATTTGACAATAGCTTTCTCCAAATCTAAGCTCATTCCAAGGTGGACAAGTGACACAATGTAATTCATGAGGAATGAATCACATGGTAATACGATAGGCTCATTGCTTGATACTCCGAACTCTTCTTCAGACATTTTGAAAAGCTTTTGGAAAATGTAGCTACCAAGATAAGATAAGGGAAGCACAAAACGCGCCTTGTCAAGGGTGTAAATAACAAAATTGCCTTTCGCTGCAGTAGTATCACATGACTTTCTACCAACTCCTCTCGGGTATGAATTTTTTTTGCTCCCCATAACGTCATTCATCTGCCACTTTCTAGCCATTTTAATGAGCCTTTTTGGGCTGAGCATCATGTCCATATTTAGATGCGGATGAAGTGGCCTCGAGAAATTGAGCAAGAAAGCAGTGGCAGCTTTGCAGGCAGTTGAAGCTTCTGTGTCAGAATACTGAATATTGCTATTGCTGTGATAATGAGAGATGGAAAAACCAATAGGGGTGGGTTAACTATATATAGAGAGTTCTCTTAGGACCTTCAGATGATTTATAAATGTATTGCGGGCTTCTTGTTGTAGTGATTTTCTATGATAATCATTTTTGTTATTAGTACTAGTTAGTACTTTGTTGGAGAAAACTCCAATGTTTAGAACCAAAACATCTTGGTCCTTGGATGCCTGAAGGAATCAATATAACAGAAATTTTTTTTTTGCTTTAAAAGATCGTTTTCAAGTTGTTATAGAGCCATTATGAACCTCCGTATGCTTCTTGTTTTTTCAGTACAAATTCTGGTAGGATACTTCAGTTAAAATCGTTACAAGAAATGCCAGAGCTAAGGAAAATTCCAATGTCTAGTCTGGTGGCCTAGTTAGTCTCGGTGTGGAGAAAACTTCAATGTTTTTCAACCGAAACATCTTTGATTAGGACATAATTTGAGTCACAGAAATGCTGCTTGGACATGCATATAAAAATACCCAGTCGCTATGAAACTCTACACCGGAAATTAACGACATAGAAACATATTTCTAACAATTCTCAGGTTCATCCTTGGGTGAATTAGCATATTCACCATCTTTTATAGTTAACGCATAATAACTTTATAAATTTTTAATTCAACCATTTATGTTGTATAATGTAATACAAAGATTAGCTCTGTAAAAAATCAATGAAATTGAAGACTTTTTAGTTATTCATTTCTATGAAATACATGGACGGTTCATCATAATAGCAGTAAGTGTTGTTAGAACCGTCCATTTGTTTGATTCAAGTAGATAATTAAACCATTTTCGATTCAATTGATTTTTTACAGAGATAATCTTTAAAGGCTAATTTAAGATATGGACCGTTAGATTATAAACTTATTAAGTAAAAGTGAGTTAATCGACAATGGAGGTGAACATGTTAAGAATTGTTCTTAATTATTCGGTTATACTTCTTGGTTAAGATTGAAAATGACTTTATTATTTACGTTGGTTGTACGGAACTACGGATTTTCTTATTAACAAAAAATTAAAGGGTATCATTTCGCATAATAAATCCCTTCCATTATAAACAACGACTACAAACTCAGTGTCTTTCTCTAAATTAGCTTTATAACCGAAAACTAGCTCAGCTGCCAATTATGTCCAGTTCTGTGGTGGTTAGCTAGGTTGCATAGATAGCTGTTAAGCTACTGTTAATCTTTGCTAGAACACTAGTCAATATCTCTGTGTGAAAAGCACATATTCAGAGAACTCTTTCAGAAATTCATCTTTGTTTCTTCATGTTCGTGGTCGCCTTCTAATTTAAAAAAACTAGTCTCACATGCATCGGTTATAAAACATGCATATTAAAGCTTCATTCGAGAAAAAAAAAAAGTTGCTTAATTATTCTAGCATTAGGGTTAATTCTCAACTTCTCATCATTAGAAGGTTGCTAGGCTTTTACACCTTGATTTGAATTATAGTACTTGGTATGTCTCTATAGATAGTTGCAAGTAAATCAAAATTAAATACATCACTATAACAAAAATTATACTTTTTCTCCATTATATTAATTTGTACAAAATTTATATTTACTTCAAATTCCACGTAACATTGACATAGATAGTGAAATCCAAATATGTAGACGTAACTGATCTATTTAGAAACCAGAAAGTTATAATTGTTGTGTTGTCTGTAGTTCTCGATCAACAGTAGATAAGAAGTAGCTACTCCTAAGCCTAATGATAGAGTTGAGGATAGCTTTCTCCGATTCTAAACTCGTTCCCAGTTGTACAAGTCACAGAATGTAATTCACGAGGAGTGAATCACATGGGACTACAATAGGCCCGTCACTTGGTATTCCAAACTCTTCTTCGGACATCTTGAGAAGCTCTTGAAAAATGTAGTTGCATAGAAAGGATAAGGGAAGTACAAAACGCCTTTGGTCAAGAGTGTAGATAACAAAAGTGCCCTTATTTGCAGTAGTACTATTAATTTTGTTACTGCGAACAACTGTTTGCTGTGTTGTTCTTTTCCTCCCAATAACTGGTACCTGCTTCTGCAACTTCTTGGTCATTTTGATGAGCTTCTTAGGACTGAGCAATACGTCCATGCTGATTGTATGTGTGTGATGAGCTTAGGGTGAGTGAATATTTTGAATGCTGAAAATTTGTTACTGCAATGCTCGTAGATGGAGAACAATGTGGGTGGGCTTCGAATATATATGAGGAGATTATCTAGGTCCTTCGACGTGTTCTAAAGGAATTATTACATTAATTGGAATAGATGCCTGTTTCGTTACTTATTCTCACTGAGTTGAGAAAATTCCTATGTTTGGCAAATCTTGGATATGCTTTGGAGTAAGGGATGCTTAAATACTACGTAAGATATCATATTATAGTTATTAGTTAAATTAAGCTACAGTGAACCTCCGTACCACTCATTGATACAAACAATAAGCAATAACAAGCTGAACTCTTCGATCAATACCAGTCAACCTCTCAAATAATACCAAATGTGGTTTTATTTAAGAGCTAATTTGGGTGGGTAACAAAGTTTCTCTCATTCTGTTATTGGTTGATTCATTCTGGTGAGCTATTCATTTTGTTTTGGGTAAGATTCCATTGTTTCCTTACAAGAATGTCCAAGGGGGGAGGAATTTCCAATGTTAATTAGTAGCTTAGTCGTAGAGTGAGACAATCCCAATATTTGGTAATTAACCACATTTTTGTTTGACCTACAATATGTCGAGGGTTTACAACCTCGCACCACGCAATGAGGACAGAAGTAATTTTCTTTGTTTTTGTTATTGGACTAATGAAGGACACAACAAGTATATTGATCGATATTGAGCTCGTGTGATGAGTTAGTTATTGGAATAGTAAGGGAATGAGAAACTTTCCAAAAGTTCTCGGGTGACGAAAATGTTCACCTGGTGTAAATTCAATAGCAGAGAGAATTATTATTAAGTTGAAGTGTTTTATTTTCCACCATTTGATGTAAATTTAAGGGTTATTGAACATAAATTCTTTGGTCAGCAACTGACCAGGTGAACACTACTGTGCTACCGATTTGCATCTGGACCACCAATGAAGGGCTTAAACGCCTAAATTTTGCAGAGAATCTTATTCTACCTGAAGTAACCCTAGAGGACCAATAGGCCGATGACGGAAGCACCATTGCAGTAGAATAGTTGTTTTCTTATCGTTAGGTGGACAAAAATAGCGACGGCAAATTTAACAAAATCTTTCCCAAACGTGAAGCTTGACATCGATCAAAGATTCTAGAGTTCGACCAGGTTGAAACACGCATTTGGACCCAGAAAGGACTTCCGGCAAGGAGGTCGAAGTCGTCATAGTTACCTAACTGGACCACCAATTTATCTTAGTACTGCGGACATCAAAAAAAGCTGCTTCCTTTAGAGTTGCGAAAATTTGAATGTGCCTTCAGATCTGCATGCTACTCTTAGATCTGAAGTTTTCCTTCTATCTCCATTTTTTAATCTAACACCTTATTGAAGTACTTCAATCTCACCACTTGCTTATTTTCGACTTTAGTCTTCCTAAACTAGGTAGCTGGACCAGATAGATTTTGATCTGTGGAGGAATAATTGAGAGAGTAGATTCAGTCAAGGAAAGAAACAAGGTTAATTAGTATTCAATTACAAGGTTGAAAACAAATAATTGATCTATCTCACATTCTCACCGAACAAAGTTGGATATTGATGAGAAGACGTCATTTTAACATTAGTTTTTCTCCATTATGTTTGTACAGAGTTTTTTTTTTTTTTTTTTTGATAGAAGGGTCATGTTTGTACAGAGTTTATATTGACTTCAAACCTTATTAACAAAAACAGTGACATATGTGGTTGCCGCTGGAAAAAGTAGAAGTGCACCCCCTCTAGGCGTAACGCTCCCCTACCACGTCTTGTCTAACCAAAACTCTCTCGATACAAAAGTATCTATTACATATGTGGATGTATGAACTCAGTAACCACAGAGGAATAATTGTTGGCTTGTCTGTCCTCGACGATCAGAAGTAGATATGGAGCAACTACTTCTAATGACAGAGTTGAGTAAAGCTTTCTCCAACTCTATACTCATTCCAAGCTTCACTAGTGAGACTATGTAGTCCATGAGGCGTGAATCGCATGGGATAACAATAGGATCACTACTCGATATTCCAAATTCTTCTTCAGACATCTTGAATAGCTCTTGGAAAATGTAGTTAGAAAGATAGGACAAGGGAAGCACAAAGCGCCTCTTGTCAAGGTGTAGATAACGAAGGTGCCTTTATCTGCAGTACTAGTATTCATCCTGTTACCGTCGACAGCTGCTCTTTGGTATGAAGTTTTCCTTCTCCCAATAACTGGTAGCTTCTGCAAGTTCCTGGTCAGTTTGATGAGCTTCTTTGGACTAAGTAGAATGTCCATGGAGGTTATATGCTGAGTTTGTTCAACAAAACACAGCTATAGAGAGAAGGTGTGTTAATCTTTTGAATGCTGTTATTGCTAAGCTGGTAGATTGAGAACACATGGGGGTGGGCTTCCAATATATAGACATATCCAATAATAATTCCATTGATGTAGCTTTCTTCATGTTAGTGAGTTTCGATGGCATTAAAATATTCTGTGTGATTAGTTATGTTGGATTATACGGAGAAGGAGAAGATTTCAATGTTTGACAACCGGCAGTTGATCTTGGACATGCTTTCTTCTAGTGTATATCAGGTTCTTCATATAAGGACACTATCAAGAGTTCTTACTTATGAGTTGTTTACTAGGCTAGGTCATAGTAAGTTAAAGCCTCTCTGAACCTCCGTACGTACCACTCATTCATTCTGGTAGGAATCCTACATGATGTACCTTTCCTAAACTAGTACAAATTCTGGTTTCGTTACAAGAAAGTTCAAATGGGTGGGCAATTTCCAATGCACACATGTTAGTTAGTTGCTTAATTTCTTAGTCGCGTCTTAGGCCTCATTTGATGCACGAAAAAGAAAGTAATTCATTTGTCTTTCTCATGGGAAGGGAAATGAAATTTCCCAACAACTATCCATTCCGATATTTGGTAACGTCAGGAAAATTATCAGGAAAGTTGTTAAAAAATTTATAAATAATATAGTAAAATAATATGTTGTGAGTAATAAATGTAAGGAAATAAGGGGAAAAAGTGATTCCTTTCAGATTTGGAAGGAACCACTTTCCTCCTTATTTTCCCTTCCTTCAGGAAACGATTTCTTTTCCTTTTCCATCCCAAACGCAGGAAAGGAACAAGTTTCCTGACGCTTCCTTTCCGCGAACCAAACATGGCCACAAGTATATATATAATGTTAATTCATCTTAGAGCAAGACAATTCCAATGTTTGGTAATAACCACATCTTGGACATTTAGAACTATATCATAGATACGACACCAAAAAGTATATATAATGATAATTCATCAATGCGACATTTGTTCTAAATAAGGGTAAAACCATGTGTACCACATATTGATACCACGTCTCTAATAGATGTAATTGAGACCCACATGAATATGTGAGTTCTACATTGTAATAGAGATTTGATACCAATATGGTATAAAGAAGTGTAGTACATCCGGTATTTCTCTGTTTACAATAGAGTAATGCTAGGTGAACCACAATAGAGTAATGCTAGGTGAACCACCTTTTAGGAAACCACCTAGGGCTTACCTTATGTGGCAGTTTATGAGGCATAGCCACATCATCAAAGCATAATTTCTGACTCTTTTATATTTTTATTTTTTCTTAATTACGAATTTTTTTTTCACTTTCTTGATTTTATCTTTAGAACCCTATTTGTTTTCTTTCTTATCTAATTTGCGACGTTTTCATCTTCATCAGACGTTGTTCTCTTCTCTCCTTTGCTCTTCTCCTCTCACCCCGCCTCTCAACCCTCTCACCTCCTCTTCAATTGATCAACTCATTCTCAATCCTATTTTGATTTCCTTGCAAGCATCGTTAACAAAAGCACTGCTCATTCTAACCGTGGTAAGTTTTTTTTTTCCTCAGTATTAAATACAAATAACATGTTTGGAATTACAGTGGAACTTCCATTGATCATAGTCGGGTAAAAATTTTGTCCTGTGACCGCGACGCTGAGAGTTGTGAAGAGGTTACAGGGTACTACAAGGGGAAGTAGATTTGAATTAAAGTTTAGCATGTTTCTTTTTTTTTTTTTTTCTTTTTCCCTGTTTGTTCTCAATTGTCAGGTGTCAATTTTTATTTACTCTTTACTCAAAGCTTTTGCTGCGTTTTTTTATCTTTTGGATCCCACCTTTCACGTCCAAGGCTTTGCCAATAACGAAAATTAGATCATCAACATCTAAGATGACGTACTGTGTTGTTCTATTTGAACACTACATATGGAAAAATAATATCACCATTTACTACGTAGGTAAATAAACATTATACAAGAAGTGTGTTATAATGATATTGTATTGGCCATATTGGAGCAGCCCCATCATCCCACAAAACATTTTCCCTCACTCCGTTTCTACCCCATTTTATTATGTTCTTTCCTCTTCCACTATCATCCTCATTGTCTCCATTTAACTCATCATCTTCGTTATCATTACGTTGTTGTTTTCGGTTCTCAACAATATTCCCAACATCTTCTGTGAAATTGTCCAAGCCTAAGTGCTCAAGGACATTATCTTCATCACCATTACAAGCCTCCATATCTAAAACAATATATGTTACGGTCTATAAATGGAATCATATTTGTAACACTAATTCAATTACTTTATTGTAGCATTTTTCCTAACTATACTCATAATCAAAACAAAATCAACTGAAGATGGCTATTACTGAAGCCAATTAACATTCAGGCAAATAAGGTCAGGGCACTTGTTTATATAAACAAAATTAAAAATATTAGATCTATCTTCAATCAAATTATTAGTAAGCAATCTCATATAATAGAATAACAAAACGCCTATCCACTCTGTGTATGTGTGTGTGTGTGTGTGTATGAAACAAACCAAAACTCCTTCAATCCTTTTTATCTCAATATAATAATCAACAATCCATAACAAATATAAATGAAATAGACCTAAAATTGATCGTAGATCCTTTCAAGTAGTGAGTAACCAGTAGTGAAAGCTTCAATTTTGGACTTCATCAGTTGCCTCAGCATTTGCCCAGAAGATCGAGTGTTTTCGAACCGGTAATAAGACTAGTGCAGATATATACTGTAGTCTAAACCATCACAGACTTGGGCTATAGATCATATGTGGTTTGGTAAAAGCTATAGACTTAGGGTTTGGGGAGAAAGATCAAGATTTATCAGGTGAGTATGAGAGACACTTTATGTTTTGAGAGTACTAACTAAAAGTTTTCCACCTAATTTCCATTTAACTAGGTATTTAGATGGGTTTCCATGTATATCTTAAAAAAATTAAATGGACTAGGCCCATTCTATGGACAGAGGGCCGTGTGAGCTTCTTAAAGAGCTATAGATTTGCTTTCCCGCTGCATATAAATTTTGGTTTCATATTCATTTGTCTTCTTCAAAGGTTTGTGTCATTTAAAATGTCAAACTCTTATAATTGACAAAACAAACCAAACCACATAATTGTAAATAAATACGTGGTTTATGCCTTGTTCTGTAGTATCACCCAACATTCTGATGAAATATATTTTTACTACCAACCCATTATTATTTTTTTCCAATTATTAAAAATAACTTAGTTGAATGTGAAAAAAAAAAACATGCCTACACCAATACACCATGAAGAATAAATCTCACTTACATCAGTACGAATACTAGCATTAATCAAGGACTGCTATGTACTTGTTGTGGTTACAAGTACATCCATAACATCATATCTCCATATTATTGCCATGGTTAATTTCAAGAACTTTACAAATTATATTTCTATCCAACTTAATTAGCTCGTTAGGTCCCTTTTATCTCGTTTGTAGTAGCAACATAATTCTAAATTAATCCCTTAGACAAACTGAAGATGCTTCTCACTAATTGTTCTGGAATACTAGACAATGGAGGATATAAATCACATATTATGCAATCTAGTGGAATCAAATGGACAAGAAAGCTACAAGAAGCCAACAAGCTACACATTCATCATCAGCAAAATGATCCACAACCCAAATTGTACAATAATCGATCAAAATCTGTAATGAAAAGTGATCCATACCATTCATGACCAAAATTTGACATTGGTCAGATCAAAGACAACATTATCTTCATTATTTCCTAATCTAACACAATATCTGGCATATCTGATCTTGCAACAGTCACATCCTCAACATCACCATGGTCATTGTGTAGTTCCTGATGTGCATATGGTTCAGGCACTGAGTCTGCACCCATGTCAAAGTAATCTCTTGGACTTGTCCTCACAATTACATCACAATCCAATTCAACTGGACACTTAACATAAAAGACCTGTAAAGTTTGTGAGGCAAATACTAAAGTGTCAGGCTTAGGAAGTAAGTGATTGAAGTTAGCTAATAAGAATCCATACTCGTCCTTTTTAATCCTGCGATTGACTGACCAGTTATCAATCCAATCACTATCAAATAATAACACTTTCCGACCACCATGGTAGTTTAGCTCTATGATATCTGTTAATACACTATAGTAATCCTGCATTCCATCTCTTGGTTGGCGGCATGAGCATTAGAATAACAATTTCTTCCAGCACTAACAAAAATTCCACAATTTTGAGCATTGGATCCGGTGTCCAGGGACTTCACGTGAAAGTGGAAACCGTTTATAACATATCTCTTGTATCTTCCAGCTTTTTTAACAGGGCTAGCAGCTAATGCTCTAATATCAGGATCAATATCTCTATCAACATTCTAGGCCTTTTCTTCTATCTACATAATAATTTGAAAAAAAAAAAAGTTATAGCTAGTGATTTCAGTATGCAGTATGCTGATGTATCATGGTCATATGGTTTGAAACTAAAATGAAAATCCATAACAATTTACAAGTTTCTTGAAGTATGCAGCAAAAGATAAATTTGCCAATCTCTCTGAGTCTTGTAGTGGCGTCGACACCTCTTCTTTTTAGCAGCATCCACATGTTCACTATGAGTACCAAAACCAGAAATATAAATTAATTATACTAGCACGTCCATATCATATATCAGGACAATTGATAAGAACATGTGTATAAGCTCTTAACCATTCCTCATCACTTAGCTTGAACTCATGTGGTTTCTCTAGAGCACATCCTTTATGAGCAAAGATCTGCAATCCCAACCTCTGAACATTATTTGGGTCATCTGCGTTTCGACCTATTCTTGTTCTTTTGGAATCCACTCCATCTGCTAGATACATAACACAGAACAAAAGTGTCTCTTTTATTATGTACCCCTCTGCAATACAACCTTCAGGAAGGTTTTTGTTTCTCACATACTTCTTTAACGTGAAAAAATACCTACTAACAGCAAACACAATATTATAAAAAACTTGCAATTCACCATTATCATCATTGCATTTGACCAAAGTTAATAAATGATATTTAGTGAAACCTGGGAGTATATATTCAACATTAATAAAACACACCGAAGCATAGACATAAGGTTTCTGATACATATATACATATATATGGTAAAAGTAAAAGCTAATATGTATAAATGATATTCAATGAAGCCTGGGAATATATATTCAAACATTAATAAACACACTGAAGCATAGACACAAGGTTTCTGATATACATATATATAGGTAAAAGCGAAAGCTAATTAGTAGAATGGTTGTACCTTTCAATAGGATACATCCAACGATAATGAACTGGTCTAGCTATAGCAGCCTCGTCAGCCAAATGAATCGGAAGATGTTCCATGATGTCAAAAAATGCAGGTGGCATGATGGACTCCAGGGTACAAAGTGTTATAGCAATTTCAGAAGACAAATTGGTAAAATATTCAACTGATCCCACCTTGCTGCATAAGTGTTTGAAAAATGAACTTAGTTTAAGTAACACCGTGACCAAGACCTTATGACTAATGGCTCGACGAATGGCAATAGGAAAAAGATATTGCATTAGAATGTGACTGTCATGACTTTTAAGTCTCACCAAAGTCCTTTCTTCAATGCGCACACAATTACTAACATTAGAGCTAAACCTATCTGGCTGGTGGATGTATTGAAGCTAGCACCTTGCATATTGTGGACTTCTCAACATTTTTTAAGTTGAAAATTGCAGGATGATATCCTCTTAGTGTTATTGGGTGAAGTCCGTGCTTAACATTCAGAAGTACCATGTCCTCACGAGCTTTTGCGCTATCCTTATTCTTCCATTTCATCCCAAGCAATGTCCCAACCACACTATCTGTTACATTTTTTTCGATATGCATAACATCGAGGTTGTGACGTAGCAACAAATGTTCCCAATATGGCAGATAAAAAAATATACTAATCTTCCTCTAATTGTGATCGCTTTCTAGTTAGAGGAGATTTTGTTCCCTTCCCAAATTGAAACTTTAAACCACTTATAACTCTAAGGCAATCAGACCCTGTCATCAGCTTTGGTCGGTCACGATGCTCAGGAAAACCATTAAAGTTGTTTTGCCAACCACGATATTGATGGTCTTCATCTAACCATCATCTATGACCCATAAAACATTCCTTCTTCCCATTATGCAATTTGGTGGAATCAGTTTCTTCCATACAAATAGGACAAGCCTTATAACCCTTGTACTATAACCAGACAACATGACATACGCTGGAAAATCACTTATAGTCCATAATACAGCTGCACGCATTGTAACTGTACTATTTGTGAAAGCATCATATGTTTTAATACCTTCGTTCCACAAATTCTTCAGCTCTTCCACTAGCGGTTGCAAATAAATATCGATATCATTATTGGGCCCTTTAGGTCTGGGAATAAGCAAAGAGAGCATGATGTAAGGTTGCTTCATGCACAACCAAGGAGGAAGATTATAAACTGTCATTACAATCAGCCAAGTGCTATGTGAAGTACTCATATTTCCAAATGGATTGGACCCATCACTTGCCAAATCCAAACGTACATTACGGCTCTCATTTCCGAAGTTTGAATACATCTCATCTAACTTGGACGAAGTAGGAGAATCCGCTGGATGACGGAGTTTCCCGTCTTTAGTACGTTTAGTAGAATGCCATGTCATTAACTCTGATGTGTACCGAGACATATACAACCGCTGCAATCTAGGTCCCAATGGAAAATAACGAAGTACCTTTGCTGATCTTAGTTTACCAGTTGCTCCATCTTTAGTAGGCCTCGGGCTGTATCGACTTGCCCCACAAATACTACAATTTGTCTCAGCAAGATGTTCTTTCCAAAACAACATGCAGTCATTTGGACAGGCATCTATCTTTTCATATGAGAAGCCAAGGTCTTTCACCAACTTCTTAGTTTTATAAAAACTAGCAGGGAGGTTCTCACTTTCAGGGAAAGAAGCCTTCAACAACTTCAATGCCTATGTGAATGAAACATCGCTCCATCCATGCAAAGACTTGAGTTGATAGTACCTGACCAAGAAGTCAATCATTTTTTTACGAGCACCAGGGAACAAATCCATATTAGCTTTACTCATTAGCTTGTAAAATTTGGCTGCATCAGGTGTTAGACAAGGATCTTGATTGGAAAAATCATCACCTTCTACATCTGGGACATAGTCATTATCATGAATGCCAAAAGCATCTTGTAACATGTCTGGTATATCACCAACTATGGTAGGATGTTGTGACTCTAATGGTGTTGCAATATTGATTGCTTCTAATTGCGGTAACTACTCACCATGCTCTACCCATAGCAAATTAATATAGACCGGATCAAAGCCGTCAACATAACTATGGTCTTTAACAATTTCCACGGGCATCGCCCATCTGTTGCGGCACTTTCGACAAGGGCATTTGATTTTGTCTGGGAATGAAGAATACTGTAATGATTAATTGATAAATACATCCCGTCCTTGTTGATATTCATCACAATCATGATCAAGAAAAACCCATTCTTTGTCCATGTTATTTACATATATGAGGAAATGAACTCAACGACATCTATTGCCATGCTGCATATCTGACAAACAACATAATTACCCATTCAATCTGAAGAATAATAAAAGCACAAATATATTGCAGCATTTCCATCAATAGTGTATAGTACTGAGTAGTGAAATACCAACAATATTCAGGTATGAGGGCTTGACAAAATTAATGAAACTCAGCAATTACACATTAACAAGTGAGTAACACAAAAAGAATCAATCAAAGATTCAAAGGTTAACAAAATAAAAATCCGTGGAAAGTTCAAACATGTAAAACAAATAGCAATACTGTAGCAACTACACTACTACAAATTTCCCCATTAGCACCCTTTTTTTAGCCACCAAAAAGTCATCAGTCCCAAAATGAATAGTATACCACTGATATAAAACATCAGTGAGTTTTTTTTCCCCCTCACTGATCATCAATGACTAATATATACAGTACACACAAGTAAATAATTGTTTAATCCCTATGTCACTGTTAATGGTGTCAAGAAGGAATAGTCTCCTTACTTTAAAGCACTGTTCATCTGTGGTTGCATTGACAGAAATAAAAAAGTAGGACTTTAGCTTATTTTCACTCAATTACATAGCCACCAATACAAATTATAGCCGTCGGATTACTGATGGAAGAGCTGATCTGACGCTGAGAAAACACTTCCTTCAATATACCCCCATCAAAGTTCAAACCTAATTCTAATACAGCTATAGTCTCCGGTGTTTTCAATAAAACTCCTCTCTCTCTCTCTCTCTCTCTCTCCAAGAAATATCCAAAACCATGCCTGTAAGATCCACCCAGCCATGGCTGACGAGCCCTCAATTGCACCACCGCAACCGCCTTCTCCTTCATCCTCCAATTCGCCCCTTGGAAACTCCGTGATCCCCATAGTGAACAAGCTCTAGGACATCTTCTCGCAGCTCGGTTCCCAATCCACCATCGAGCTCCCTCAAGTCGCCGTTGTCTGCAGCTAGAGTAGCGGCAAGTCCAGTGTGCTCGAGGCCCTTGTAGGCCGCGACTTCTTGCCCCTTGGCTCTGAAATCTGCACGCGCCGCCCCCTCGTTTAGATCTAGATCTGGAGGTTTCTCCCCTTCTCTCTCTCTCTCTCTCTCTCTCTCTCTCTCTCTCTCTCTCTCTCTCTCTCTCTCTCTCTCTCTCTCTATCTCTCTAAATCCAAACCTAAATGAGATCTAGATTTTTCTCAGCCGTTTTCAATCTCAGCAAAGAACTCGATGCCGCCATTGACGTGCTTCCAAACTCTGTGTCGAGGTCCAAACGACGTTATAGTCAAGCCAACGAGGAATTCTCGAGAAGAACGACTCTCCATTCGAAGCCTTCAACTTTGTTTCTTAATTTCTCTCTGGATCTTACCCCTAGCCGCTTAGTCTTTAGGAGTTGATAAATTCGTATATTGCTTGGGATTTTTCGCTTGTGCAAGGGAAGATAAATTTGGTATTGTTCCTAACTTTCATTACGTTCCTCGGTGAATGTGTTTTCTTCTTTCATAGCCTGATGAAGTATTCTTTAATCAGTGATGTGAATGCTCTAGCCTTCTTTGTTTCCTGTAGTTATCCATTGTGTGACTCATGCTATTTTCTTGTATGCATTGTTTGTTTGGAATGAGATTGGTAATGAGTCCAACAAAAGTTATTGATGAAATGACAATTTTTAAACCGTATGAAGATTGTGTGAGGATGTTAGAGGTCAGAATATTCACTTTGTGGTCATTGTTTTACCCAAGGTTGCCATTCTGAGTACTATGAGGTTGAACATAGCAAAAAAGTGCTTGCTTTTCAGATTCTCCAGGAAATTTGGCTTCGTGGTTGTGTAATGATTTCCCTGTGAAGATTATCTTTTCATTCATCTCTTTATTCTGACAGGATCATCCTAGTTTTGAACAGATGCCTTTTAGTTATTTCTGAGATAATATCTACTTCTGATATACATTATGAATGATATGTGTTATTGGTCTTCTGAAGGACCTTTAGAAATCACCCAAATCCCTATGTTTGATAGTACTTCAGTAGTTCTTAAATGTTTATTATCTTTGAGTTCAGACCATTGATAATGAGATATCATGCAGTATAATATCGATATATGTTCCAATTATTAAAATAACTCTATATGCTTCTTTATGAGAAATTCTGAAGATTGATGTCTATGATCAGGATATTGGATTTAGTGTGGAGTATACAAATGCGTGTGGGGAGAAATCTGTAAGATGAGCCATGATTACATGAATGTTATAATGTACTGCCTTTATTGCTTTATTGGTTTTAACTGATTTGCTTTCTTGTAACTATCCTGGGGCAATGACGATTACTGCAGCTCATTTTACCTTACAAACGTTACGGGTCTGACCAAGTAAGTTTAATATTTCTTCTCATAAGTTGTCTTCCGAGTCTCTTGACTTTCTGTACCCAAAAAAGTAGTCTCTTGATGAAAATATTTTGTAGGGGAATTTCTGCACATGCGAGGCTGGAAACTACAAACTCGTTTGGGACAATTCATATTCAAGTTTCTTTAACAAGGTATGCAGACATGTTTGGTTCTATGTTCTGTTTATGTTTCACTTTCCCACTCGTCTTCTCATATCATCACTTTGAAAAATCACCGGACCATTTGGGATTTGACGGTTGAAATTATGGTAATACTGCTAATAAAAATATAAATCTCTGGAAATTTACTCTACACACGACTGACTTTTTTTAATGTCACTTGTGTCAGCTCGCGGTTCAATTGACCTCTTTTGCTTACACTCTCATCATTTTTTTTTTCAGTAATCTCATATATAATAAGTAGATATACTGGCTTGAAGCCATTTCAATTTCCCCATCTCTACTGGATGATAAGCTTCTGAGAATAATTGATTATTGATCTGTCAGGTCATAACTTCTTAATAAATAATTGATTATTGATCTGTCAGGTCATAAATAATCTGCTTTACTACACCTTGCAGTTTGCTCCACAGGCCTTGCATAGACTTGGAACCAAACCTTGCATTTAGTGGTGATAAGGATAATCTTGTAACCACCAGGAAGATATATAATCTGGCTTCAAACCTTACAACCAAGATGCTACTTATGACCACATTAACAAGTCATAAGAATCTGCACTGGGTAAGCTTTCTTCAAGCTTTGTGACTAGCATCAAGTATCTAGAACAACATAGCTCTTTCATTTTGGCATGTAGAACTGTTCTCTTTTTGAATGTTAATTCTCTTGAGTTATGGACACTTGTGCTACTTAATATTTATATATTATGTGTGTGTGTGTGTGTTTTAATTTGTATAGGGGACTGATCTAGTCTAGGCTGTCTTTCAGTTCACTTCTGTCAATTAATCCTGCCTTGTGTTGGTTTTACATATTTTGTTAAATATTGTTTCTGCACTGTTGCATCAAATTGAAATATGGGTAGTTCTTTATAGTTAAATCAGTGCAGATTTTCATATCCATATTAAGAGACTAGTACTTAACAGTAAAGTAGAAGACATTTCAATTTCAATACTAACATCCAGGTTATTAAATTATAATCTACTTTTTTGTATCTCAGGGTGGAATTGTTCTCATAAAAGTTATGAAACTGACAAAGCATAGTTGCTGGATGTAACCAGATGCAGCCATAGAGGAACATGAAGAGATTTAAGTTAGCTTTTTGTTAATGTTGTATTTTATTTGAAATTGTATATGATTTGTACTGTACATTTTAGAAATACATGGTTGTAGCTAGACCAAATTGTTAATTTTTTTTTATATATACTCCCAGTTTGGCCACTGATATTGGTGGCATTGAGAAAATGCACTGATTCAATAACAGTGGGAAAGAAAAAGGTGGTTTGCTGCATTGGGTGTCGGTATGCCACTGATGTTTTATCAGTGTGCTTTGTCCCAATAGCACCTATAATATAGGGGACTGATATCTCATTAGTTGCTGCATAGTGGCTAATGTCATTAGCCACTCTTTTCAGTGTGCTTTGTCCCAATAGGGACTAATTGAAATCAGTGTGCTTTGGGCAAATTTGTAGTAGTGCTAACAACTCAAAATTTACAACTTGAGCTACAGATTAGTGCCCAGAAATAGAAACTAGAAGAAAAAGCACAATAAAACAAGGTCATGATATCTCAATTGTCTATCTAGATCATATGTCTGACTAAACAATGTTCTTGACTGAATAATTTCATCTCACCTACAGAGTTAGATAAACAACTTCCTATAACTCAAATCTCTACTAAAATAACAAAATTCATTAAAAACCCAACCATATAAAGTTATACACTATGTAATCTCCCTGATCAGATTAGAGAGATGAAGAGTCCAATTACCTCCATGAAATTAGTGGATGAAGAAAGGGAATCTGTTGATTCCTAACTTACAGATCATTAGATCTTTGAGACATATGCATGGAAAAGTAAGCTGAATGGATCAAATCTCTTGGAAGGGAAACAAACAGTCTTTGAAGTGCAGAACTATTCTGAAGAGATTTTCGTGTTTTTGCAAATGATAAAAACAATAATTATGTCTTTGTTGGGGTTGCAGACGATTAAAGAGATATAAACCAATATTCACACGGAAATCCATGGGAATATACATCATTTAATTAAAAGAAACGTATTAGTGGGAAATTTAGACAGAAGGTTATATACTTATAAAAAAATTAAAATTAAAATTACAAACATTCCCAACGAAAATATAATAATGTTATATTATTAGATGAATATAAATACATAAGACATAAAAACTTATAACATTCACATAACATAGATAAAGAAATAAAACATTTGTGCATCACTAGCATGCAAGCAAATATAGTACAAACAATACCTAATTTTACAAACAATTACTAAAAGGCAGGAAAATAAAATCGAATATGCTCTTATTAGAAGATGCGTACAACTTATACGTTCTCAATTTTCATCAGATGAGACATCAATCACAATGGTAGAGATTGGACGAGATGGACTGGCTTCTGGTTTTTCAATCTTTACCCGAGTATGGGAAACACGAGGCTTTACTTCAAGATAGTCATTACTGAGATTAATAGGGTAACGAGGGTCTGTCCCAGGATAAAACCAAGCTGGTAAAACTCGGCCTCCCGGACAATTAACAACTCCTGAATTTAAAGGGTTAACCTGTATAGCAGGCAATGGAGGTGCAGCAGGTTGAACACCATTAATATAACTCAAACCAAGTGATGAGGTAACTGGAGGAATTTGTGCACCAACATCTATACTAGAGTTACAAAGATAATTATCATTTCGTCCATGATTACGACTCCTATTTGGACGCTTAGAAGACATTGAAAAAATTAACTGAAAGACTAAAAATGCAAAGATTGAACTTCAGAACTCAGTTCGAAGGCAAAGTTAACAAAAGATGATGATATTTTTTGGAGAAGAAGGAAAGGTGATGTTGAATTTATAGAGGATGCTGAAGAAAAATTATTGTAACCTATACACGGTAGTCTGTGTGTAAACTGAAAAGAAAATTTTGATAAGACTAAACGCTGGTATTAGAATATTATGTTTTTACATATTCACACGGAATACAGTGGGTAAATTAAATTTACACTTATTTGACATGACTAAAAGCTAGTGCTGGAATCTTATTATTCATATTTTTACACATATATCCGTGTGAAGAGATATTTCACACAGAAAACAGTGTGAATTTTTAATTTACACTCCGACAAATTTACAAGATTCTCTGAATTGTACTTTACTTCACACGAACTCCGTGTGTAAATTAGATTGTAAAATATTGGGTCCCAGTTTGAACCTTATGTGGCCACAGTAGTCTGTGTGGAAAATATATACACACGGATTTCCGTGTGTATTATAGCACTTTATACACGGATAATTGTCCGTGTGAACCTCTGTGACAACACTTTCCTTGTGAAAAGACTTGTTTTTCTAGTAGTGCGAACTATGTCCAAGGTCAATGTTTTAAAAGGCTGAGGCGTAGCCGAGGCATTTTCGGGAGAGCTTCAGCAAGTCGTTCGCCTTAAAGCGTAAGGCATAAGCCTTATGTATAAATGAGCTGTATTTATGTAATAATTAGTCTTATATATAGAACATGTATTGTAACTTAAAAAATATTATAAATTGTCATCCATTCATAATAAGCAAGTACTAAAACCATATGATTCAACTATTGTATGTAAATTGACGAAAGACTAGCACATTCACCAAAGACCAAAGACTAGCACATTCAACTATTGTATGATTCAACCATAAATTGACCAAGACTAGCACATTGTATGTAAATAGTTATAACCAACTATTTCATTTATGCTAAGAGGGTAAACTAGTTAAGATATCCTACCACTGCTGAAGCCTTTGATTTATATCTATGGCTACAATCTGCAACAAGGTGCATCTCCACCTAGACAAGAGGGATATTCCTTGGGTTTATACAGACAACTCTCAACTCCAAGCTAAACATTTGGACCCTCCCCATGGCCCTGACCCTATCGTCCTTTGCTAAGTTTATTCCGATAAACTCAATCTTTAATAGATAGACAAACCCCAAACAATTGCTCAGTCTGGATAACCTTTTATATACTTTGACCATAAACATGGGTTGGACTAGTTCTATCATGACAATGAGGCAGATTGAAAACTTATAAACGGACCTCAGGAATTGTAATTAAGCGTAGTGAGTAGAAGAGAATATCCTGTGAAAACTCCAATTTCAATTGTCATTCTTTGCATCTGCTAGCTTCAACAGCATCTCTAGTCTTCAACAGAGAAATTTCATATAATCAGAAAACTTATCGCTATCTATCTACGATTAGATTAGCAAGGCTTTAACATCGAATTGATTCTAGCCTAACAAAAATCCGACAAGAAAAACAAAGTTGGATCGCAACATTGAATTGATAAAAAATTCATAACTTAAACTCTTCAAATCGAACTACAACTTTGAAAGTGAGAAAATTTCTTGCTCCAATTCTGCAAACAGCTTCCTTTAGAGCGAAATCCTTGAGAAAACCAATGGGCTCTTGATCATTTTATCAAATTTGCTGCTTGGGAATTGGGATATGGAAGTGAAGGAGTCAGAGTTTTGATGAAGGAGGCTGAAGGAAGTCAAAAATGACTTCAACTCGAGACCTAAAGGAGGTTTAGTTCTCAAAACACCGAAACGATATCATTTTGGTGTTATAAAAAAATAAAAAATATATTAAAAAAAATTCTGAGCGTCCGCGTGAAAAGCCTCTGGACACTTTATTGGCCCCTTCGCCGCCTTGATCTACGCCGTCACCGCCTCTACACCTTGCCAGCAAAACACACTCATTTTCTCATGCACGTCACACCTTTTGAGCCTCTCAGGCCCGCCTTTTAAAACATTGGTCTAGGTTGTTAGAACAATAATTTTCAATCTTTTTTTTATTAATAAAGAAAATGTAAGATTTTGGCTTTGATAACTGGATAACATGCCCTTTATTTTAACCTTTTGTTGTGTTTGGAGTCTAGGAATGTTGTTCACTATGTCATTATTTTGTTTAGGTGCTTAAGGAATGGAACAATCGTCAAAGGAATCGGAGAACATTATACTCACTAATGATCAAGGTATGTTGTTTATATTAAAATTTTCTCGAGTTTTGTTTTGGTAGCACATCTGTGAAAACAAAATATTACTTAAATTGTCTAGGAACAGTGGATGATTCATCAAAGAGCCTAGAGATTAATTAATCAAGAAAATGAGGTGGAAGAAGTAATGCAAGAGCCCTTTGTTGAGATGAGTTTTAATTCTATTCAGGAGGCATATGACTAGTATAGAAAATATGGGAAGCAATTAGGATTCCCAGTAAGAAAGAGAACATTGAGAAGGGGAGAGATCGACGATGGGAATACAAAATATATTACTATGTCATGTGGGAAATTTTAGAAGCAAGAGTCAAGTAACTCTCTAAAGCCTCATCCAAGTGTAACGTTCATTTACTTAATTAGCAATCAAAGAGAACAACATGGTATATCAAAAGTTTTGGACGTGAAAGGTGGGTTAAAAAAGAAAAGAAACACAACGAACGCTATGAGTATGAGTAAATAAAAATTGACATATTAAGAGACCTGACAATAGAGAACAAAGAGGAAGAAAAAAAAAAAAAAAAAAAACAACACTCTAAACTCTAATTCAAATCCACTTCCCCTTATAGTATACCCTGATAACAGTGTAACCTCTTCACAACTCTTAGCGTCGCGGTAACAGAACAAAATTTTTACTTGACTACTATAAAAGTTCCACTACTTTTATTCCAAACATGCTATTCATATTTCATATTGAGGGGAAAAAATTACCACGGTTAGAATGGACAGAGTTTTTGTTAACGATGCTTGCAAGGAAATTGAAATCGGATTGAGAATGAGTTGATCAATTGAAGAGGAGGTGACAAGGTTGAGAGGAGGGTGAGTGAAGGAGAGAAGAGAACAACGTCTAATGAAGATGAAGACGTCACATATTCTTATCTAAAACAAATCGGATTTAAAAGATAAAATCAAGAAAGTAAAAAAATTAAGAAAAAGGAATTTTCGTAATTAAGAGAAAATAAAAATATGAAAGAATAAGAAGTTATGCTTTGATGATGTGGCTATGCCACATAAGATGCCGCCCAATGTGGGTTCTAGGTAGTTCCCTAAAAGGTGGTTTACCTAGTATTACTCTTTACAATATCAAAAGGGTTAAATATTGTTTACTCGCTGAACTTTCAAGGAAAAAACAGTTTAGTCCCTCCTTTTTTAATTTCACACGTTTACTCCCTCATCTCTCAATTTTGGACCAATAGGTCCATTCCGCCCAATTTCTCGGTTAAGTCACTGTTGTGCTTATCCCTTCCACGTCAAAATGTCTCATATACCCCTCAATTCTTTTTTTAATTAATTTATTTTTTCCTCTCTCTCCTCCTCTCTCCTCTCTCTCCTCTCCGCTCTCCTCTCTCTCTCTCTCTCTCTCTCTCTCTCTCCTCTCTTTTTCCCTTCTGCTTTTCTCTCTCTTCTTCCTCTTCCACCTCCGATGGGATTGGGTGGATCGACTGGATCCTAAAACACAACTCCATCCTCCACCTTCCCTTCCAACTTCTCCTTCACCCCATCCGAATCCGAATGTCTGACTCAAAACCCTTCACATCAACCATCTCCTCGATCTTTCAGCTCCACTGCCCTCTCCATCTTGCAATTGTCCACCAATCCTTTGATCAAAATCCTATACGTCATCGGAGCCGACTCAATCTCCTTAGTCTCCTTCTTCACCGACTCAATCTTCCTCACTTCCTCACTCCCTTCTTAAACCCCTATCCTCCATTTCTCTTCCTTTCTCTTGCTACATGTTTTCCGACGACAGCGGATGAGTTGATCTCCCCTCTGGTTGAGTGCCATGCAATTCCGATAGCCATGGCCAACTCGGATTGGTTGGTTTGTGCTCAGATCGGGTCTGGAAAGATGGCGGCGTTTTGCTTCCCAATTTGCAGCTTGAGGTCAGTGTCGTAGTCCTTGACCTTGCCGGTGAAGGAGAGGACATGTTTGGATTTCGAGGATGATCCAATTCAGTTTTGGATTTTGGGAAATTGTTTGTGATTTTTTGTGGAAATTGTTTGTGATTACGAGAGTTGATATATGGGTTTTGGTAGAAAGAGAGAAAAGTAAGAAAAGGCGGGGGGGGGTAGTGGCGGTGAAAGGGTGGTGGTGCAATGTGGGTAGTGATGGTGGTGGTGACCATGGAGGTGGCAGTGGCGGTGGCAGTGGCAGTGGCGGTGGCAGTGGCACGAGGATGGAGGGGAGAAGATATAAATAGAAGAAAAAAATCAATAAAATAAAATAAAAGAGAAAGAATAAATTAAAAACAAAAAACAAAAAAGATGAATGGAGGGTATAATAGACATTTTAATGGGGTATGGATTGCCACGTCATCTAGTTAACGGAGCTTTTTGACGGAGTTGGACGGAATGTACCTATTGGTCCAAAATTGAGAGATAAGGGAGTAACTGTATGAAATTAAAAATGAAGGAACTGAATTGTTTTTTCCCTCAAAGTTCAGGGAGTAGACAGTATTTAACCCATATCAAAATATACAGGTATGGACAATGAAAATACTTTGGTGAGTTATGACATGTCTAGTCCTCGCAAAATCATTAGTTTTGATCATGGATCATCCTATTTTCTGACGTCATCGTGATAGACACTTATGGGAGATTGAAGATGTATGTACTTCGAAGTAATGAAATGAAAATTAATTCATATATATGTTATGCATTCGTATGTATCAAATATAACAGTTTGTACATATAGTCCATTCGTGCATACATAACTGGCTTTGATTAAATACCAAATGCCCAATTTTAGACTATTATGAACCCACTTACTCCAGTAAGATGTTAATATGCCCACTTACCCAATTTAAAGATAAAATGTCACTTTTAACCTTCAAAAATTATGAAACTACAAATCACTCACAATTACACATTCTCTCTCTCTCTTCCCCCAGCCCTCCCCTCTCCGATCTCTTTCCGGCGAGGAAAGAGATCTTGCTTGGACCCCGTAAGCAGCAGTAGTCTTGGCGGTGATGACAACAACGAAGACGTGAGAAGTGAGCACTCGTCTTGGCATACTTGAGCCAGAGAAGTCAGTGTGTTGCAGAGCGATCCGGATCTCAGCCGGGTCCTGCTTGGGGAACCTGACAGCGACGAAGACGTTGTTAAGGTGGTTGAGGTTGAGGTCGGCAGTGGTGCGGTGGAGGAAGAAGCCGCGGAAGATGAGGCTAGTCGAAGATCGGGTACTTGGTGGTTGGGGAATGCCACAGACGGCGACGTTTTGAGCGGCAACGGATGAAACTGGTGAATCATAATCTTCTGGGAGGATGGAGTTGAAGAAAAGTAATGAAACCCACGATTGCCAAACCAAAGACTTTCATCTGCTACCATGATATTATCTCCTGGGCAATTACCATGTGCAGAAGAAGTCTGGGCCCTCAGCTAGTCAGCTTAATTAGATAAGAAAAGGGAGATAAGACATTGCGTATCAACTGAGTGTTGTCTTTTACGATTTTTTCTTTTTCTTTTTTCCATTGAATGAGAAATTTCATAAAGCCCAAGTGCAAGCAATAAAAAGATCATTAGTGGGCAATAAAATGATTATTAGAAGATAATAATGAGATTATTGGGTGGCAGTAAAAAGATTATTGGGGGCAATAATAAGATTATTTATTTCGATAAACATACTAAAACTTTCAAAATTAAAAACATCTTCATTTTTCACTAATTATTGATCCCTAATAAAAATGCTATTGGGGGGCAATAATATGATTATTGGGGGCCAATTATATGATTATTGAGAGGCAATAATATAGTTACTGGGTATTATTAGGGAGCAATAAATTCAGACGCCGGAATCCGGTCGCCTGATTCAGGTCACCGGAGTCCTCGGCTGGCCAATGGTCACCGGAGTCCGGCAAAGGTTTCTGTTGACTTCTCTCTCTAAATGACAAAGAAGGAGAGGGCAAAAATGTCCCAAAAAAATAATAATAATAATTGATTGGGTATTAGGGAAATCTCTTAGAGTATTTGTGTAAGTGGACAATTTTTATTCTAAAATTGTGTAAATAGTCATTATCCCAATAAACTAATTTGGTAGATACGAGTAGTTTCCCGGCTTTCCATATGGATTGTTTACCCTATGTTACGCATTCAACATTCTCTTTTCTTTTCTTTTTTTCAAATAAAGTTTATCGGTCAGAGACATTGTAGAATTAGGGTTCTCGCTACTAATCAATTAGGATCCAAAAATATATATTATCACACACACACATGCAAGTTTTTTTCCTTGTGAATTAGCTTCGCATATAACATTAACTTTCTGACAAAATGAAGAGAAATACTAATAAACTCGAAAGGTACATGTATTATTTCAACTTTTCAACTCAAATTCAAAAGTACGTTAAATCCATACTTCAATGCATCCTTATTATTGAAAATAAAGAGTATAGCCCATGATCACATTACAGAACAAGCATTAGGGTTTTCGTCACTGAAGGCCGTCGTAGGTTGATACCCGTAAACGGAGGAATGTGCAGGGTTCTGAGAATAGCCATAGTTAGAAGAAGGACCACTGTCATATCCGTGCTTGTAGTAGTTGTAATATGAGGAAGGCTGGGGAGCATAGTTATTAATCGGACCATTACACTGACTCTGATTGTATACATAGCTGTTGTCTGAATTTGAATTATTAAAGGGGAATTGCCAGAGCTCCGCTCTTCGACCAGTTTTTCGAACCGTCTTGAGAACTTTCTTTTGGTCTGCCCACCCGGTCACTGTGACCTTCTGCAGAGCCATGTCTATCTCAACATTGTCGATACCTAAACCAAAACAACATACAAACAATCGATCTGTAATTCACCAAATGGATTGATGCATGATCATGTTTTCCGTACCCTGATCGGGTCTGTCGAGCTTAATTATTAGCTAGGTTGCGATTTACCTTAATCTCAGATACCCGGAATTGACTTACCTTTTAGCTTCTGAAGTGTACTTCTAACCTTGCTCTCGCATCCGGGACAGTCCATATGCACTCTCATCTCTATCGTCTGCATGATCAGTAATCCAATTAGTATGTACTCAAATCAAAGTCTGATATTTTTGGCCAAAGTATGATAGACGTTGTAATTAGTGAGGAAATGAATAGACCAAAAAAGAAAAACACACAATAAAGGTCGAGGTTGGCTTACCGTCATTCTGCTCTTGGACAAATTGTGCACTTTTGTATCGAGCTATGTGTTTACCAATATATCAGTATCAATTTATGATATTTTGGAAGTATGATCAATGTAAAATTATGATGGAGTTTTGCCACTATAAATATATGGAATTCTTTCCTGGCTCCCAGAATTTATAATTGAACCATTCTGGGTCATAGTTTATGAATTTCATACACCGACCTTCAATTGTTTTATAAACTGCCTTGCATGTTACAGATGGTTTCCTTAAGCAAGAGGTTACTTTAAACGTTTAATTAGATAGAGTTGGGGGCATTGACTTTCTGTTTCACACTTTGAGTCCTTATTTAGTTATTACTCATAATAGGAAACTTGATGCATGATTGATATTATTGACCGATGGAGCAGAGAGGATGTGAGTAGTAATGGAGAAAATGCACATGTATGGTTGGACATAGTATAGCGACCTAAACGGATCATGTTTAATGCTTGCTTTCGGCTCCTCGCCGAAGAGCTGGCCTTCGAGTTTGCATCTTAATTATAATAGCTGTTATATTGACACTCCTCTAAAATCATTTTCTCATTTAATTAGTTTTCTACACTAGTGAAACTTCTAGTCACTTCGTTAAATTTGTTGGTTTTCACAATCAGAAATTCTTGGTTAAAACAAGTGAAACATCCTAAACCCATTCACTTTGCCTCGGCAACATCGATCATTCTACGTACCCTTCCAGGTTCTTACCGCTATATTTGTGTTCTTGCAACTTATACATGCAGATTCATAATCAGAACATCAAAATTAGATCGAAAAACATGCTTTATTTCTCTAAAATTTTGAATTTCATTGTCCCCCCTAATATAGCTGGTTAAAATCCATATGCACATGGAGTGAATTAAAAGTATGAGAACTACTTTGATGGATCTCTGCCTCATCTTTTTCTGTTTCTTCTTCTACTTAGCAGCTCTGGAAAACTACAGTATTTGTAGCTGAAATGTTCAGCACAAAGTTCAGTCAACAAAGAATCGATAATAGGACGCCGACATTGTACAGGATGGAGTTAGGGACCTTATACAGTATGCACACAAAGATGTTATTTGCCAATTATATTTGTCAGAAGACCCAAAATAAAGATCACACATCTTTGGGTAAATATGACTTGCAGTAAATTAGATAGAAGATTACACTTCTTTCATTTCTAATGCAAGTCTGTTTTTGCTTTTGGTTTGATTAGGTTCTCGAACCAATTGACAAAATAATATAGCTAAAACTACATGTACGTACATTGAATAAAATTATCAATCCTTTTATTCATTATATATATATATATATATATGTATATAGAGGGTTTCCACTAAGGGATCCCTTTTTTTTATTTTTTATAGGGATAGGCATTTGACCAACTTTTAGATCATATTTACATATCTTAACCGTTCAGTTTTTAGGTCCTAATGTATAGATCATTTCTGTAAATTTTCAGCCAAATTGGTGATCGTTAAGGCATCCAAAACTGCAATTTACCATTATAAACACGAACGGTTCCGGTTGGACAGATTCAGTCCGTTTGTGTAAATTGTAGTTTTGGATGACTTAACGATCACCAATTTGGCTGAAAATTTACAGAAATGATCTATACATTAGGACCTAAAAACGGAACGGTTAAGATATGAAAATATGATCTAAAAGTTGGTCAAATGCCTATCCCTATAAAAAATAAAAAAAAGAGATCCCTTAGTGGAAGCCCTCTATATACATATATATATATATCAATCCTTCTGATTAATACTCTTAGAACTGGAGGCAGTACACAATCCAAGCAAAACTGAAGTGGCACCTTCAGAAGCTTTTATATATCAATCCTAACAGTAAAAAAGCCTCAATAGACATAGAAACCATTGCCAAGTAGGATTACGTAAGCAGGTAGGAAACAATCAAAACTCCTCTTTGATCAAGGATTAACAAATCCTTATCCTATGTGGAATCGGATCCACACACCCAACAATCTTCCACTTGGAGCAGATTACGCTAGTAACTAACATTCTTCAATACTCTTCAATCATAGCCAACACAAAACCCATTATCATAGCCAACATCTCCTTCTTCAAACTTGGAGACGAACTGAAGCCAAGCACAGCTTCAGTTTACTTATTGACACAGACTTAGTCAACATATCAGCAGGATTCTCACTTCCTTGAATCTTCAACAAATGTAGCACTTCAGTTTCCACGTGTTCTCGTATGTAGTGATACTTCATAAGAATGTGTTTAGTCCTTGAAGTGAAAAGCAGGGTTCGTTGCCAAGTGAATTGCACTTTGACTATCACTGTGCAATGCACAATTCTCTTGCTTTTTACCCAATTCCTCCAACAGACCCTTTAGCCACACCATCTCCTTACCAGCCTCTGAGACTGCTACATACTCGGACTCCGTTGTAGACAGGGCCACTTGCCCTTGCAAATTTGAGACCCAAGATACGGCAGCACCACCCACAGTATACACATAACCAGTAGTACTCCGACAAGTATCATGATCTCTTGCCAAGTCTGCATCAACATATCCTTGTAGTTCAGCACTACCTCTCTTGAAACAAAGAGACATATCAGTAGTACCCCGAAGATACCTCATGATCCACTTCACAGCCTCCCAATGTTGCTTTCCTGGATTACTCGTGTACCTACTCACAACTCCAACTGCATGAGCAATATCAGGTCTAGTACACACCATAGCATACATTAAGCATCCAACTGCCGATGCATAAGGTACATTCTTTATATATTCTTTCTCTTTTTCGCTCTTGGGTGATTGTTCCTTGGACAATTTAAAGTGAGCCGCCAACGGTGTTCCAACAGCCTTCGATTCATCCATATTGAATCGCTTAAGCACCTTCTCAATATACTCCGCTTGTGAAAGCTTCAGAGTACCAGCCACTTTATTACGGATAATCTTTATATATACCTAAGATTTTCTTCGCCTCACCCAAATCCTTCATCGCGAACTGGTTTGACATCTCTCTCCTCAACTTCTCAATCTCATTGAAGTCTTCCCCAACTATCAACATATCATCCACATACAGTAAAAGAATGATATAAGATTTGTCAAACCTCTTGAAGTAACAACATTGATCAGATTGACATCTTGTGTAGCCACTCCCACACATGAAAGCATCAAACTTCTTATACCACTGTCTTGGGGCTTGTTTCAAGCCATAAAGGCTCTTTTGCAGTTTGCATACCAAGTCCTCCTTACCAGGTGCTATAAAACCTTGTGGTTGCTTCATGTATATGACCTCCTTCAAATCACCATGAAGAAAAGTAGTCTTGACGTCTAGCTGCTCCAAATACAAACCTTCAACTTCCACTAAACCAAGCACCACCCGGATTGTGGTATGTTTCACAACCGGCGAAAAGATCTCATCAAAATCAATTCGGCCCTTTGCTGAAAACCTTTCACAACCAACCTTGCCTTGTAACGTTTGCTCCCATCAACTTCTTGCTTAATTTTGTAAATCCACTTGTTATGCAATGCTTTCTTACCTGTTGGTAACTTAGCTAACTCCCAATTATTGTTGGACATGAGAGAGTCCATCTCATCTTGCATGGCACCCTTCCACTTAGCAGAATCTTTATGTTGCATTGCCTCATCATAACTCACGGGTTCACCACAGTCAGTTAATAGCAAATAGTTAGCACAAGGCGAGTATCTATCAGCTGGTATTCCTTTAGTACTTCTTGACGATACTCTTGGCACAAAAGGAGGTGTCACTGGCTCATCACTAGGAACTTGTTCTTCAGGTTGTGCGACCTCAGAAGCTTCTTGTTGTTGTCGTTCCTCCCCATGATTTCCCTTAGACACATCTTCATTGGACAATTCTTCCAACCTTGCAAACTGCCGATCTTTTCTTACAGGACTTTTAGGCTCTGCTGCTTGCCTATTCTTGTACATCACCTCTTCATTAAAAATGACATTCCTACTCTTTACAACTTTCTTATTCTGCATATCCCAAAACCTATAGCCAAGCTCGTCACCGCCATAGCCTATGAATATGCACTTTTGAGACTTGGGATCCAACTTGCTTCTCACACTAGACTCAATGTGAACATATGCACGCAACCAAACACTCTTAAATGCGATAGGCCTATCTCTTTTCCACTCCATTTTTCCTCAGGTAGGAGATGGTTCAAGGGTACTGATGGTCCACGGTTAATTAAATAAGCAGTAGTATTAACTGCATCAGCCCAAAACATGTCTGGCAATCCTGCATATATCCTCATACTCCTTGCGCGCTCATTCAGAGTCCTATTCATGCGTTGAGCCACTCCATTCTGCTGTGGAGTTCCTGGAATTGTCTTCTCCATCCTAATCCCATTCTCTGCACAATACTCTTTGAAATCATTACCACAGTATTCACCTCCATTATCCGACCTCAGACATTTGATCTTCGACCCGGTCTCATTCTTTACGGTCGCCTTCCACTTCTTGAAAGTATTAAATACTTCCCATTTATTTTTCAAGAAATAAACCCATACTTTCCTTGTGGAGTCATCAATATAATTCACATAGTACTTTGAGCCACCTAACGAAAGCTCCGGTGCAGGTCCCCACATGTCAGTATGAACCAACTCTAGTTTTGTATCTTTTGGTGCCTTGCCACCCTTTGAGAAACTGACAACCTTTTGCTTCCCAAATATGCAGTCTTCACAAAGCCCAATCTTCACTGAGTCCACACCATGTAGTTTACCCTTCTACTGAAGTACAGCCATACCTTTCTCACTGATGTGCCCAAGTCTAAGATGCCATAAGTATGCATCTTCATTTTTCTCAACGATCGTAGTGCTTTCATTGTTCTCAACAATAGCAACAATATTCAAGGTTGTATAAAGTGTTCCTGTCTTGATTCCACGAGCTAACACCATAGCTCCTTTACACACCTTCCACGTACCTTTCTCAAAGGTAGTGTGACATCCTTCATCATCCAACTGACCCACAGAGATCAAATTCCTCTTCAACCGCGATATGTGTCTAACATTGGTCAAGGTCCATGTTCCACCATTTGACAGCGAAATATTCACATCACCCCTTCCCACAATCTCCAAGGCTCCACCATCAGCAAGAAACACTTTGCCAAAATTACCACGTCGGTAATTCACCATGAGCTCTTGTTGTGAAGTTGAGTGAAATGACGCTCCAAAGTCTATGATCCATGACTCCAATGGTGCTTCAATAACGCTTAGTACAAGTGCATCCGAATCAAACTCGGTTGTGTTTGCCATCTTCATTGTCTCCTTCCATTGGTTACAGTCTCTCTTGACATGTCCAGATTTCCCACAATGCCAACACCCATCGGACCACTTTCCTGACTTGGACACGCTTCGGCCTTTTCCAGGTGCCCTAGACTTGGACCTTCCACGATTGTTGTTTGAGTTCTTGTTGAACGTTCTACCTCTATTTTCTATAGAAGCGCAGAACTTGAAGGATCTTCAAGGTTATTTTGTCTTCGTGTCTCTTCATTCAGAAGAATGTCACGCACAGCATTAAACTTCAGCTTCTTCGTAGTCCCAGCTCCACTACAAATCGAGTTCACAGTCTCATCCCAATCTGAAGGCATGGAAGTCAACAACACCAAAGCTTTGATGTGTTCGTCGAATTTAACATCCACCGATGCTAGTTGCTCGATAATATCACCAACTATCCCAACTTGCTGGTGAACAGATATACCCTTACCCATCTTCAAAGTGAACAGCCGCCTCATCAAGTACAACTGTTGAACGGCATTTGGCTTCTCATACATGTTGGACAAACTATCCATCATCCCCTTCAACGTAGTCTCCTTGATAACAAATCGCCGTACATCATTCGAAAGCGATAGTCGAACGGCTCCAAGGGCCATCCTATCCATCTCGACAAATTCTTTCTCCTTCATATCTTTTGGGAGCTTGCCCTCTAAAGTCTTAGCAAGTTTCTTCATATTCAAGTAGTCCTCAATTTGTGACCTCCATAGGCTAAAGTCATTACCGTCGAACTTATCGACCCTCTTCTCAACGTCTTCTATGCTCATTGTTTCCACTCTAGAGCCTAAGCTCTGATACCACTTTGTTAGGAATTTGACCTAAAATTCCTCTTGCGGAAGCAGACAAGTGCAAAACAATATAGATAAACGATCGAGAAAACAAACACGAACTTGTTAACGAGGTTCAGCAAAGAACTTTGCCTACGTCCCCGGGCTGCTTGGGTTTCACTATAGAAGAAGAAGAATACACGAACAAGAATACAAGAATCTCTCACAAGAAGTTATCACCAACTCTCAAGACGTCACTTGCTCTCTCTGTTTAATGCTTCAAAGACTTGATCTACTACTACAACCTATGCTCTTATTTATAGATATCTAACTAGACCCTATAAGACATTGGAAACCTATTCCCAATAGACATAGAAACCATTGCCAAGTAGGATTATGTAAGCAGGTAGGAAACAATCAAAACTCCTCTATAATCCTTATCCTATGTGGAATCGGATCCACACACCCAACAGAATGGTCTTATGTGGCCTCGAAACTCACTCCACCTGAGAGAGAGAGTAGGGAGAAATAGTAGATGGTAAAACTTACATGAACTAGTGGTTCAGTTTAACATTTTCCAATCACCAAATTAAGACCCAACTCTAGTTCCCAAACATCCATTTCCCCCTGAAGATGCTTAATAGTTCAGGTATGTGCTGTTGATAACTGATCACATACTTATCCAAGAAAGACCTTAGCAATAATAGCCAGCACAGTAGCTAAAATACATTCCCGTTCAGCATATTGTTCAACAGGAGAATTCTAATTACAACAGCCCTGGGAGTGATCTGCGGTTGGAAAATTTAATATTAAATTATTAATTTTCTATAATTTGTGGATGAATATATAATTTAGTGAAAAGCTGTGAAGTTGAATATTTGTAAATGACTATACAATAAGATGTCATGATTATTAATTTTCTTTCGTGCTAGAAGTAGACATATATTTTCTATTACTCATCACAGCACCAGCCAGTACCACATGCATTATGATATCCAATCCCAACAGCATTATTTGCAACTCTATTTGGCATAAAGCAATCATTTGCCTGAAATGTATTGATATTTGTGTTGTCTATTCTACTACATCTGCAACTTTTTCTTGTTCTAGCTTTTGTCAGATGACTTCTAACTTTTTTTCTTCAATTTTATTTTGGCAGGGTCAGTAGCATTATAACAATGTTTCCAGGTTCATTTGGATACCTTTTAAACTGGTTGTTTGACTATTTTAATTTCAGGTTTTGTTGATCTCCAGACTTCAACCCAGAAATTGCTCTAGTATCATAAAAGAGGTGTGCAGGTATACTCTAAAGCTCCACATATAGTATATTCTTTTTATTTTTTGTAACACAACATACTGAGCAATACTTGCTCCATCTTCTTCTTCTTTTTCCTTTTTCTTTTCTCTCTCTTTTTTTTTCTTTGTCACGCAGTAGACAAGTCAATAACACTTAATTTTAAGCAAACAATAAAGACAAATATATAGACAACCCTCCATCTCAAGTTTTTTCCAGACTAAATTCAAATAGCCACATCACTAGCTTAGGAAGTTGTCACTTTAGTTCTGTTTTTTGTTTTCTATGAATATTATAGTCATGACTACTGAATTAAGGGTTTTGCTTGATATTTTGATTTCTAGTCTTTTTGCGGTTGTTATCTGTGGTTGGTGTTATACTACTGCAATTTGTTCTGGTTCAGTAATGAAAAATGTCATAGTTTCTTTAAACTGAGTTTGTTTATCTTTAAAGTTCAATTGCATGTTCATAGTTTGTCAAATCCAAATTGGTATAGGGTTGAGGAAAATTGACCTGGTGAATAGAGCATTCTTGTACCAAAGAATGAGACAACATATATCAAATTTAAGGCTATAGATATGCATGTAAGGACGAAAGTGATGAGATCTCACATATGCAGATATCTGTCATACGTACTCCACTGATGTCCACACTCAAGCTTAATTATGTCACACAAAACAGAAGCAAAGCCAAACACCATTGCCGTCAAGAAATCTCTAATATATATGTTTCTTTTGCAAAAAACATTCTACCATAAATAGTGCTTATAAGATCTGTAGATTCGAATAGATATTGCACATGAAGTAGCTATAAAGTACTTTGTGTTTTTCTTTCCATAACCGCCCTTTGAATTTTCAAATCACTAAAGTGGTGCTTCTGCATAGAAAGGAACAGATCGAGTAGTTACTTCTGAATAGATATCTGTTACTATTGTTTATGCACACGGATTTCCGTAGATATTTCCCAATCTTTTCACATAGATATCTGTGTCAATATTTCAAACAGATATTTGTGTGTTACTCATTGCACACCGAAATCTGTATCAAATACTTATTGTAACTGAAATCCGTCCCTCCATAATTCACATAACATAAAAAATTAATTATTTCGAAATAAACTAGTTTATAATACATACATAAATCAGTGTGAATTGATTTCCACACAGATATCCATGTGAAAATGTTTTAGTTTTTACACAGATATCTGTTACTATTGTTTATACACACGGATTTCCGTTGATATTGTTATTGTGTAAATTACTGAGGGGCCCAATTATGCTCTTTTCACACGGATATCTGTGTCAAAATTTCACACAGATATTTGTGTGTTCCTTATTTCACACAGAAATCTGTATCAAATACTTTTTTTTTTTTTTTTTTTTTTTTTTTTTCAAGGGGTTTGGAACCCAGCCTGACTGGGAGGCTCAGCCCCACGCCCGAATATTATTAAAAAGAAAAGACAATTGGACATCGAGGGGGACATAAAACCTGCACCTCGAGTACTAGTACAAGAATACCACCTGAATAAAACAAGTAGCTGAAAAAGAAAAATACAAGATGGAACCCCAGAAGGGAGCCCGAGAGAGGCGAGACTAAGAAAATCTGTAACTAGGACGCCCTGAGAAGTCATGACCAAAATAGGATAGCAGAAACGGTGGTAAAGACTCCCACCAAGCATAATTCTCCATGGTGGCACCATAGTTAGCTAGCTTATCTGCAACGGAGTTACCCTCTCGAAATATGTGTGAAATATGGATATTCATCTGACGTGCAGTATGCATGCAATTGCCCCAAGCTATACGCAAACGCCAAGGGACAGATTGTGGCACTTTGAAATACTGTAACAAAAGCAACGAGTCCACCTCCAACCAAAGATTATTCCATTGTTTTGACCATGCTATGCGCACTGCCTCAATGACTGCTAACATTTCCGCATCAAGAGCACTAGGCACTTTAACATTAGCAGAGAAAGCACCCATAAACAATGCATCACTATTGCGAAAAATGCCACCACAACCTGCATGTGCTTGATCGTGAAAAGATCCGTCTGTGTTCACTTTCACCCACTGAACAGGAGGAGGCTGCCATAACACTTGCACAACTTTGGGGGCTGTAGGTCGCAATGGTGAAAGACCCAAAAGCTCAAAAATTGGCATAGATTGGGTGTTAGACGAAGGGGTAAATATCAAACAAGCTGATTCCTTAAGAGACAGGATTAGCTGCTGTTTGAAAATAATCTCATTAAAACCACCTCCTTCATGCTTTAGTCTGTTACGCTCCATCCATACATTCCACAGTAGATTGCAAACAGTAATAAACCAAAGAAGCTTGGAAGAAACAGAGAAGCTAGAGATATAATTGTCACCAAAAAGATCCACCAACGACGTACCTGGATCAAATTGAAGCCTAAAGAGGGACCCAACCCAATGCCAGATTGATAAGGAAGCTTCACAGGTAACAAAAAGATGACTAGCGCTTTCAACATTGGCTCTACACAACTGACATCTAGAGCAAAGAATAGAGCCGCGACGTTGGAGCCGGTCATCAGTGGGTATTCTGTTAATCAGAACTTTCCAAGTAACCAAACTCTTTCGAGGTTGGATGGCCCCATGCCATATCCTACGTCCCCAAAGGACCACTGGGAGCTGCTCCGCCAGCATGCAGTAGGCAGACTGGGCAGTGAGGACTCCTGACTTCTCCAATGCCCACACCGGTTGGTCCGGCATGTCAAAAGCTGGTATCTGAACAGAAGAAATGGCCTCAGCCGCCTCGTTGTGAGTCTGTTTGAAACTCCAAGGGATTCTCCATTCCCTATTGTGTATGAAACTACAAACATTGTCATCAAGAAAAGGGAGAATAGCAGGAGCAAAATCGATAGAGTCTACAAGTGCTTCACCCAACCAATTATCTTTCCAAAACCGTATCAATTTACCATCACCCACAACCCATTGCAGATTTGTATGAAACCGTGGCCACAACTTCTTGAGCCCCAACCAAATTGATGACTTCTTGTAAGAGTTGGAGGGAATGAAACCAGGGGTTAAGAAACGGTCATGAAGCAGGATAGCTGAAGGAGATGATTTGGTGATTACTTCCCAACAACGCTTCAGAAGCAGCGACTTGTTAAGGGTAAATAGGTCTTTCAAACCCAAACCACCTTGATCTTTGGGCACACAACAATTCTTCCAAGCTACAAGTGCAGAACCATTATTTAAAGGATCGCCATTCCAGAAAAAATTCCGTACCCACCTCTGGACTTTCTTCAAAAGCTCATGGGGCCATTCATAGACCTGAAAACTGTAGATAAGCTGACTTTGGATAACAGAATCAATTAATTGCAGCCTACCTGCCTGCGAAAGCAATCTACCTTTCCAAGAGCTGAGCTTGCTTTTGACCTTATCAGCAATAGGAAGCAAAAAAGCTGATTTAGCTTTCCCCGCAAAAATGGGGACGCCCAGATAAGTGAAAGGAAAGTTGCTGACATTGATGGCAAAAATTTTTATTCTCAGCCATCTTGGAACTGCAAACTTACCAAGAAATAGCTGTGACTTTGCTTTGTTTACTGCCTGACCAGAATTTAATGCGTATTCCTCCATGAAAGACATCAAGTTCCTTAGATGTTTGTAACGGCCTTGAAGAAAAACCATAACATCATCCGCAAACAAAACATGCGATGGAGGCGTTACATTCCGTGGAGCCTTAATGCGCATGATCTTATTCCGGGTAACTAAGGAGGCAATCCCCCTACTTAGAACTTCTTCAGCAAGACAAAAAAGAAGCGGTGAAAGGGGGTCACCTTGACGCACACCCCTGGAGCAGGTAAAATAACCACAAGCTTTGCCATTCACATTAACTGAAAGATAAGCAGATTGTAAAATTGCTTGGACATACCTGACAAAGGTTGAGTGAAATCCAAAAGCACCAAGGACCCTTAGTAGAAAGTTCCAATCTAATGTATCAAACGCTTTGCTAATATCAAACTTGATTGCAACGTTGCCATATTTGCATTTGCCATCAAGCAGGTTCACACATTCAGAAGTTTGGGTAATGGGATCAATGATATTACGGCCCCTGATAAAGGCACTTTGGCTAGGAGAAACAATTCTTGCTGCAATGCGACCAAGGCGGTCTGCTAAGATCTTTGTAATGATTTTGAAGCTAAAGTTTGCAAGTGCAATGGGCCTGTAATCCGAAACTTTTTCAGACTCCTGAAGTTTGGGAATGAGTGTAATGACATTAGAATTAAAATGAGGCATAATGAAACCATTTTCAAAGAAAGTTTGGACCATCAGGACAACATCATGACCAACCGCAGACCAACAAAACTTGAAGAAACTACCATTAAAACCATCCGGACCCGGGGCACTGAAGCTATCCATTCTCATTACAACGTCGTGAATTTCCTGGGATGATGGGACTGCCAGAATGGCACAATTCTCTTCCTCAGTAACTAGGCGGGGAATAGTACGTTCCACTAGCCCGGTATTCACAATATTCGGATCACTTGTGAAAGCATTCTCAAAATGTTGGACCACATGAGCTTCAATGGCATTCATATCAGTAATAGTCACCTGGTTAACATTCAAGGAGCAGATGGATTTGTTTAAGCGTCGCAGTTTGACCATATTGTGCAAGAAAGACGTGTTTCTGTCACCATCTTTTAACCATCTTATCCTAGACTGATCTCTTAGAAAAGTAGCCTGGATGGAAAGGTCGGCAAGGAACTTTGAGTGAGCAGCATCTTCTCGTATAAATCTCTCTTCAGAAGGACCCATAACTGAAATTTCAGACTGAACTGTATCCAAAAGAGCCTTTGAATTCCTAACTCTTATATGGACATCCCCAGTGGTGGCCTTACTCCAGTCCTTTAGCATCACCTTCATAGCTCTAAGTTTGGATGCCAAAACAAACTGAGGGCAACCAGAAAAATGAAGAGAGGCCCAGAAGTCACGAATCAAAGAGAGAAAATTGGGTTGTTGCGTCCAGAAACTCTGAAACCGAAACGAAGGCCTAAAAACTTGCTGAAGTCTGGAGCATGTCAATAGAATAGGGCAATGGTCAGAGGTGGCTTTAGTGAGTGTGCAACATTCCATTACAGCCCAAGATTCCAACCAATCCAAATTACCAAGGGCTCTATCTAGACGCTCATCAATTCTACGATTTGTCCAGGTGAAAGCAAGTCCCTTTGTGGGAATATCAAGAAGATCACAAGAAGAACACATTTGCTGGAACTCCCGGCATGATGCTGCATTTGGTGGATTACCCCCACGTTTTTCATGGGCCCCGAAGACACAGTCCAAAATCTCCAAATACTTATTGTAACGGAAATCCGTCGATCCATAATTAACATAACATAAAAACTTAAAGATTTTGAAATAAACTAATTTATAATACATACAGAAATCAGTGTGAATTGATTTTTACACAGATATCCGTGTGAAAATGTTTTAGTTTTTACACAGATATCTGTTACAATTGTTTATACACACGGATTTCCGTTGATATTGTTATTGTATAAATAAGAAAATTTACCACTTTAAGGACTAATGTTACTACTTTGAGGACTAATATTACTATTTTAAGGACTCATTTTACCACTTTAAAGGCAATTGTATGCATGTCATACGTTAACACATTGTAGAATTTTCCTATGAGGTGACTACTAGGTTTTCAATTCTGAAACAACTAAAGGGATTGATAATTCAATGCACCTTTGTTTATTTCGTTTGTCTGTAGCAAGTAGTTGCACAAAATTCAAAAGCATGAATACTACTAATGCTAGCTAAGTGTTAGATCTGATTAGTAGTCTTCATCATGGTGATACAATTGTAGTGATGATGTGATGATCATTTCTGAGCTATATGTGTTTTGATTGTATAGCTGAGCTAGCAAAGCCTAGCTTATATGATTCTATGAATCAACGATCTGCCTTTGTTGTTTGAAGGTTTAGATTCTTTGAACGAAGGGACAAAGTCTAACTGTTCCCGACAAGAATGTATAGCTTTTTTCTTCCACTGATGGATCATCTCCCACCGAAATTTATACAAGATACTCATACCTACATATACATGTCTAAGTTCATGATGTATTTACATAGGTACATCGGTACATTTTGATGGGAAGAGAATAATGTGATATGTACATGTCTATATAATAAGCTATTACTTGAGCCAAAATACTTTTACACGTTTACTTACTTGGAATGGAAAATAATCATGAATCGGAGACAACTGGAATTGGAGAAGAAAGGAATCGGTATTGATTCCGGAAGAGTTGATTCTTAAACCCATCTCCTCCCTTCGTAATCAAATTCCTGAGTATTCAGGAATCGATTCCTTATAAGGAGGTGGGACTTACACCCATTCCGATTCCTTCATGTGTTAGTAAACGCGAGAATACTTTTGCACGGAATCATTCCGATTCCTATGTGTTAGTAAACGCAGGAATAAATTTACCCCGTAATCATTCCCTCTATTTTCATTCCCATTCCAAGTAAGTAAACGTGTTAATCTCTTCCACAGCAAACAAGCAAGGCTTTAATCCTTTTTGTTGTAGTTTATTCTACTAAATCTGCAACATTTTCTTGTTCTAGCTACCAAACAATACTTCTAACTTTTTCTTCAATTTTGTTTTGAAAGGGTCAGTAGCATTATAACGATGTAGTATATTCTCCAGACTTCAACCTAGAAATTGCTCTAGTATCATAAAAAAGGTGTCCAGTTATACTCTAAAGCTCCACATGTAGTATATTCTTTTTATTTTTCATAACACAACATACTAATCAATACTCACTCCATCTTCTTCTTCTTTTTCCTTTTTCTTTTGTCTCTCTTCTTTTTTCTTTATCACACAGCAGACAAGTCAATAACACTTCATTTTCAGCTTTTGGTCTTTTTCATTTAACGAGCTGAAATCTGCATACTTTAATTGAGAAGGTTTTCTCTGGGTTTTCCTCTCATTTCTAATTATATGGGTTTCAAAATGGAATTAAGTGTTTCATATTTTGATAATTATTGCTAAACTTATACTTTCTGATAAACTTGTGATCTTGGATCCTCTGTTCATTTACAATAAAAAGTTTGTATTATATTCTAACAAATGATATTGTGATGATGATCTGTTCCTTCTCCAAATTGGTTATTATTAAATTAGCTTCTCTTCCTTGATTGTGAATATCTTAAACAAAGGTTTTGGATTATATTCTGGATCTTATAAGCCATTATAGTAATAGAAAGATTGTTGTTGTTACTTTCTTAAGGTTTCTATGCCTTTTTTTTTTTTGGTCTATCCTACTACAGCTACAGATGTTATTGCTTTTGTCAGTTAGCTGAGTTATAATGTTTAATTTTATTTTGCTTTTGTCTTGATTTGTTTCTAGATTGTTTTCATCTCCAGACTTCAACCCAGAATTGCTTTAGTACTCAAAAAGTGTCGAGGTATGCTCTAAAGTTCCACATAGTCTATTATTTCTTCCTTTTTCTTTTCTCTTTTGATGCATGGTTTTAAGACTAGTACTGTCATAATACAGTGGTAATAGACATGTTTATGATAAGCAAAACATGATATGATTGTGGATATATAAAGTGTTCATTAAATTGCATATTTGTTAATTGAATAAGGATTATTTTGCTACATGGATCAAGAGGCAAGCAGTAGCACACACCACTGTCATAATTCTTTGCTGCTATTTGAAGTTGAAGTGATTTCATTCGATTGTCTAGCGCTTATCTTAAGGTTGTCTTGTGCTTGCTTAACGGGATACAAATGGGTAGAAATTGGATTCGTACTAGACATGTTTGACACCGTCAAGAATACATAGATGGTATTGAATCATTCATTGAAATTGCTACAAAACATGTGAAACAAAACAAGATAGTATGTCCGTGTATTGAGTGTCAAAATAGGTCTACCATACCTGTTATCCAAATGCATTTAGCCAAAGATGGTATGTTAGAGACTTATGAGATATGACATAAACATGGTGAAAAATCAGATGCTCCACCTCCTCCAATTGTTCAAGATGATCTTGAACCTAATGATGTCATTCAGAATATTTGAATGATGCCTTCCTTTTTAATTGTTCAAGAGGCGGAAGATGTTGATAATCAGATAGAGTTGAATCAATTGTCACTTTTAGGCGTCCCTAAAACACTACAATGATACTTACCAGCATGCTTAATCACATCTAGATGATTTTAAACCCATTTTATAAACATGCTCTCTCAATTTTTTCAGAGTTAATCCTTTGGTCATAGAATTAGCCACCATCTATTCAGAGGGTACATAGTCAACTTCTACTTCACCTCTTTCCACTATATCTTGTATATGGTGATATTTTACGTCAATGTGTTTTCCTTTGGAACTATTTGCTCCACTTTTAATTAGGAAGATGGCGGACTTATTATCACAAAACACATCAACAACCTTTTTAGGTATACCTAAATTCATATAATCTATGAAATGTTTGGCCCACACTGCAGTACTTACCAATGTGCTACAAGAAATATATTCTACCTCCATTGTTGACTTGGCAACACATTTATGTTTCTTACTTAACCAAGAAACAGTTGTTCCACCAAATAAAATAATGTTACCGCTTGTAGACAATCTGTCATTCAAGTCTTCAGCGAAATCTGCATCACTATAACAAATCAAATCTAAATCACTTATTCCAAAACAAAGTTTCATATCTTGAGTGCCTTCCAGATATCTCATAATTCTTTCAACCGCTTGCCAGTGTTCTTTGATAGGATTAGATTGATATCTACTTACTAATCCCACAGCATGACAAATTTCTGGTCTAGTACTTGTCATTGCATGCACCAAGCTACCCACAGCTTGAGCATATGAAATATTTTTTCATGTAATTTATTTCTTCTTCTAGTGTAGGACACATCTCTTTTGTAAGAATCGTTCCCTTACTAATGGGTGTACCAATTTAGTTGCATTCTGTCATATTGAATCTTTTAAAGATCTTATCTAGATAGTTCTCTTGGTCCAAGTAAAGTAGTTTGGAGTTTCTATCTCTAGTAATTTTTATTCCCAAGACATAGGAAGCTTCTCCCATATCTTTCATCTCAAACTTGGAACCTAGATATGATTTTATTTTAGTAATTGTTTCTATGGAAGAAATGGGATGGTCATGAGAGCTTCGATCTTCGAGTTCCGTACTTGTCAACCATGAACAGAGGTCAGAGGGAAAACTGGGCTAACCAGCCTTCTACTCTCTGATGCCTAAGTCAGATACATATAAGAATGTAAACAAGGTGGGGTAAGTGGAAAATGGTGGCTTACCTTGAATGAGAAGAGAGGCACGTATTTATAGCGTGATGAAGAGGCTTGTCACCCATTTGTCTCCAATGTGGGCCTAGGTGTGGCCTATCTAATACTGCAAGTGTATAGTATCGGCATCATGTTTGGACGTTATTGGCATTATTTTAAGTGCCTAGTGAGTCTTGTGCTTCCGATATTTGTGTCTGGGAGATATCTATACCAACAAGTCCCCCAAGTCCCCGGTCAAGAGTTCTCTTGGGTGGGGAGTTTGTCATGGTGGAAATATCAAAGTGTAAGGCAAGCATTCTCAGCACGTGACTTCTGTATAGTGACTACCCCCAGTCCCCCAAGTCCCCAGCTAAGAGAAGTCTTGACTGGGGTAATAATTTTGTTTTCCAAGTAGAACAGTGCAAGCACTCATTGGACACTTGGTATGAATTTCTTCCCGGGGAGACCAGTCCCTAGGTAAGAGAGTTTAGACCAGGGTCTACTAGCATATGGCATCAGGTGTGCTCGCTATAAGGTGTACTTGGTACACTTGGTGTCTACTGGGATAGCCTTAGCTATATCAGCCTACTTTTGCATATGGCGATAGTAATAATAATTTCTGGTTGCAATGAATGTAGTCGATAGTGGCTGGAATGTATGTGGCAATATCGCTGTTGTTAAGCCTGGCACAGCTATTTATTGTCTTGCACGTTCTGGCATGCAATCATATATTTGAGAAAGATAAAACGTGGCGATATTGTATAATGGAGAGAAGACATGGCAATATCGTATCGTATAATAGAGATAAAGCATGGCGATACCATGTAATAGAGAAAACATGGCGATATCGCGTATTGGAGAGATAACTCATGGTGATATCGTATAATAGAGAGGTAAAACATGGGGATATTGTATAATAGAGAAATCACGACGATATCGCCTATTGGAGAGATAACTCATGGCGAAATCGCATAATAGAGACGTAAAACATGGCCATATTGTATAATAGAGATGAAGCATGGCGATATCGCATATTTGACAGAGAACTCATGGCAATATCACATAATAGAGAGGTAAAACATGGCGACATCATAACCATGCACTACACCAATTTTTCAATCAGACGACAGTTTTTCACTGTCGTCTGAGTATAGAGTCTGCTGTTGTCTATCTCAATGCCGTCTGATTCATGAATCAGACAATACCAGAAAACTGTCGTCTGATAAAGTTTACTACAACAGCGACTACTAAACTGTCTGTTGTCTGAATACCACGAAGAACAACAGCAATTGGTACCTTAACTCTTGTGCAAAGTAATTTCAGTTGACAGACCTTGGAAGAATGTTGACGTGTAACGAACATTTAGAGAACATTGATTTGTAAAAAAACTGTTGTCTGAAGGAAGCTTGTAGATCAGCAAAGTAATTGAATACTATTGACTGACTTTGAACAAGACAACATCAAAACTATTAAAGCCATTGTGTATCATTTCATCAGACAACAGAACATATTATTTTTTTGTTGTGTTACATCTTGTTAGGCAATTGAATATGTTTAATAAGTATTGTAGATAGATGATTCAGACAACAGATTTTTCTTTCTTTTTTCTTCATGTTCTTTTGTTAGACAATGGTTTGCTGTTGCTTTTGAATTGTCTGAGATATAAGAGAAGACATACATTCTGTACAATTGAACAACACATCCTTGATTCCAAAAATCATTTCATTCCATCAGCAATATTCATCTCAACATTTACATAGGAATTAACATTCCCTAAGTGCCTATAAATACATAAAGCCGGAAAACATAAAACTTGTCCTTATTTATCACAGCAACACTCTCGAAGTCCTTGATGCACTTTGACAGGTAAGATGTCACCTTGGCAACTATTTGCTTATCTGATACTACACAAGAAAAATGGATCAGACAGAAGTCCGGTTGAACTTATGAAGTAACTGATCAATAAACAAAGCACAACCAACGCACCAACACAAAGTAAAACCAAGCAATCTTCCACTCAAGAAAGCTCCAGAATATCACTTAAATGTCCACTCCTGGACTACCTGAAAACAACAAGAGTATAGGGAATGAGCTTCACAAGCTCAGTAGGTACGACAAAACAATTTTTATAACTAAGTTTCTAACCCAGCATGCACCAGAAAGTGAAAGACAGAAAGCATGCTTTTAATTACTTTTTAGCATCAGAAAAATAACTGCAAATTGAGGTTAAAGCTCAACAGTTGCTGCTGCACTTGTGAAAGAAAACCAGAGATCCAAAGTAATATAAGGGCATGTTTACTTACTTGGAATGGGAGGGAATGATTACGGGGTAAAAACATTCCTGCGTTTACTAACACATAAAGGAATCGGAATGATTCCAGGTAAAAGAATTCCTGCGTTTACTAACACATGAAGGAATCGGAATGGATGTAGGTCCCACCTCCTTATCAGGAATCGATTCCTGAATACTCAGGAATTCGATTCCGAAGGGGGGAGATGGGTTTAGGAATCATTCCTCCGGAATCAATACCGATTCCTTTCTTCTCCCATTCCACTTGTCTCCGATTCATGATTATTTTCCATTCCAAGTAAGTAAACGTGCCATAAATTGACAAGGAAACACTACTCAAATCAGTAAAAATACAAAAAGCTTGGAATTTACAGCAGCAGCTGAAATTTATTAACTGGAACGCATCTTCAATGATGTAAACACAAGAGACTAATATGAGAATGGAATTTTGCTTTAAGAGACTTCACGAGTGGGGATTCCTTTCAAAACTTTAAAGAGATGTTTATTAAACATTCTTATCTAAGGATTCCGTTCTACATAGAAAACTTAATGAGAAAATTCCAGTAACGATGAGAAGAGGATAAGAAATACAAAGGACCAAATCTGCTGTACATGCTTTGTGAGAAGAGAACAAAATAGTAACGATAGCAATAATTCCTGGCATGCTTAGAAAAAATCCCAGCAAGGTATGATTCGAAAGCAAATTCCAATATGCTGTCAAAAGACCAAGGTTATATATATAATCAAGAAGAAAACACATTTGCTACTTTGTTTAAGTGATCGAGAAACCACTTGACATTGCAAACTGAAAGACAAAAAGAATGATACTCGAACAGTATACTTTTATCAATATATGTAGTCTCTTACATGCACTTAAGAGACTTCCAGAAAGCCTTGCTATAGCTTTATCAAACAATAAATTCATTGAAAGGTGTAGTAAATATGCACCTTTTACCCAGAACCTTGTTTCTCTTTATAGACTTATGACTGCAAACAGTAATAGGATGATGATGCTAAATATCACAGCAGAAAACCACAGCACACGAACACAGAATTTTATAGAGGTTCGACAAAAACTTTGCCTACGTCCTCTGTGTGATCTCTCTTGAGAATCACTAGCACTATGGAGAATAACAACTTGATTACAAGTACTTATTGAAATCCCTATGCTAATCCCCAACTCCTTTGCTAGATCTCTCTATCACCCTTGACTCTCCCTGCCCCTGTGTTTGTATGATAACTGAGAACTCTCTGAGATCTCTCTTTGATCTCTTCTCTGATCTGATCTGAGGACACCTTATATGAGCTCCCTGCAGCCCTATTTATAGATTATAGGTGCTGGTTACAAACATGTCACATTAGGATTCCTAAAACTATTAGAACAAGGAAAGAGAGCTAGCTTTCCTATTCCTAACTAGAATAGAACTTACTTTCCAGGTCTAAATCAATAGGAATAACTCTTCCTATTCCAAAACCCATTAGGATACTAGAAGAATTCCTGTGCGCACTAATCTTCACTTACCCATCTGGTTTTGCCTTGAATCCTAATCAATTTAGGCATATCAACGAGCCAAATTCACAACAATCTCCACCTTGGTGAATTGATACTAAACTGATTGCTGCAACCTCCAGGATATCTTGTACTTCTTGAAGTAATCCTGAAACCTTCAAGAACCTTCACCTTGGCAAAAGTCTATTTGCCTCAACGCACCTCAAGTGAGGAGGTGCTCCACCTCAATCTCAACATGCTGTAAGATCGAGCAGGTTCAAGTAACACTTGAACTCCTCCATGGCAATGGTCCTGGTCAAACAATCTGAGACATTCTCCCTTGAATGAACTTTCTCATTTGTTATCTTCCTTGAGTTGACCCAACCTTCGTTGCGATGATCATGAACATCAACATGTTTCGTCTCTTCTTGAAACACTTGACTCCTTGTCAAATTGATGACCCCATTCTTCATCACAGCTTCTTGTTGAATTCCAAACTCACTCATTAATCCATTAAGCCATAATGCCTCTGCGGAAGCTTCTGTTAGTGCCATGCAATCTACTTCAGTGGTAAACAACGTCGTAGCCGATTCCATAGTTGTTCTACAGCTCACTAAACCTTCACCACAAGTAAAAACATAACTTGTTGCAGGTCTTGTCTTGTCTATGTCTCCTGCCAAATCTGAACCCTTAGGACCAGCAATGCATGCTTGTTCTTGTTGTCTTTCAAACACAGATTCATGCTCCTTCGTGTCTCTCAAGTAATACAGAATCCACTTCACTGCTTGCCAGTGTCGTCTGCCCGGATTCACCATATACTTTGACACAATGCTCAATGCTTGAGCTAAACCTGGTCTTGTGCAGATTCTAGCATATATAAGACATCCCACTACTCTTGCATAAGACACATTCATCATCTCATCTAACTCCTTCGTAGATGATCTCTGCACACTCAACTGGTAGTGTGCTACTGGTGGAGTAGACACGGGTTCATATAACAGCCATATTTTTCCCGCATCTCTGTCCCTCCTTATCTTCACTTCTAGGATCTGTTGTGCAGCTTCTAGATCCTTTATGTTGAATTCCTTCCCTAGTTGTGGCTTAAACTTTGGAATTCTAGACATATTCTGACATGTAGTTAACACGTCACCCAAATAAAGTAGCAATGGTAAAACCATACTATCCTTGAACACATGATGATAAACGCAGCTATCCATTGGTGAGATTTGGTCAAAATCGACCTTTACTTTCTGCGAATACTCCTTGGCCAATACCCGAGCTTTGAATCTCATGGCTTCCTTATCATGCATTCCTTCCGTTTTCCTATAAACCCACTTACAGCCAACCTGATTTCTTTCTTTGGGCTTAGGAACCGACTCCTGAACCAAGTCCTTATGTATGGACTTCTTCATCTGTTCTAACATAGCTCCCCTCCAACTTTCCCGTACATCATTTGCTATAGCTTCCTGATACGTGGTTGGATCTTCTGGACTGAAACTTAGAGCATACTTGTCCAATGCTATGCTTCTCTGGAACTCCTGCCCAAGTGACTGACGAACCGAGTCGTAGGTTCGCAATGCTAATTGCTCCACCTGAGCTTGTATTAATGACTGTTGTTGTTGCTCTAAGACTTCTTCCTCGATAACCCTTTTATCATGCTCCACCTGCTCAATTTGCTCCACCTGAGCTGGAGTTTCTTCCATGATCCCTTTGGTTAGAGGAACTTCGGTTGCTTTCTCTACAACATCAGTCTTCTTCTTCACCTCACTTGTCTTGACTTCATTGAACGGCATTGTCTCCTCATCAAAAATGACATGTCTACTTAGAACCCTTTTCATGCTTACAATATCCCATAACTTGTAGCCCTCTACTCCTTTCTCAATACCGAGAAATATGCACTTGCGTGACTTTGGCTTGAGTTTGGTTTGCTCATTGTTGGAAATATGAGCATATGCGCTGCAACCAAACACCCTTAAGTTAGAATAGTCAACTGGTTCTCCAGACCATACCTCCTCTGCACACTTGAAGTCCAAGACTTTTGATGGTGACCGATTAACCAAGTAACACACATGGTTAACTGCATCTGCCCAAAACGTGTCCGGTAATCCTGCATGCAACCGCATGCTTCTTTCTCTCTCCAAGAGAGTTTTATTCATCCTTCTAGCAGCTCCGTTTTGTTGGAGATTCTCTTTCACCGTGAAGTGTCTTGTGATTCCTTCATCCTTGCAAAATTGTAAGAACCTTTTAATTCTATATTCACTACCACTGTTACTTCTCAAATACTTGATTTTTCTGCCTGTTAGATTTTCTACTTCTGTTTTCCACTCCTTAAACTTGGTGAAAACCTCGGATTTCTCCCTCATAAAGTAGACCCAAATCTTCCTCGAAAAATCATCTAGAAAAGTAACAAAGTACTGGAAGCCTCCCATAGACCTTACTGGTGTCGGGCCCCAGACATCTGAGTGAATATAATCCAGCAATCCTTTGCTTTTGTTCTCACAATTTGCTAACTTGAATGCCACCTTCTGCTTCCCAAGAGTACAATCCTTTGAGAAGTTCAGTTTGCAAACACTGACACCTTCTAGCTTACCTTTCTTGTGGAGTTCCTGCATTCCTCTTTGACTCATGTGCCCAAGGCGATGATGCCATAGCTCAATCTTGTCTTTTACCTCAGTAGACATTGCAACTCCACCTATTATTGTAGTCCCTTGAAGCTTGTATAAGTTGTTAGGTTGAATGTCGCCCTTCATCACAACAAGTGATCCCTTGAGAACTTTGAGTCTTCCCTCTTCAGAGCGATACCTATATCCGGCCTTGTCCAAAGTACCCAAAGATATCAAGTTCTTCCTTAACTTAGGAATATATCTGACATTCTCCAGTGTTCTAACAACTCCGTCATGCATTCTGATTTTCACTGATCCAATACCTATGATCCTACACGGTGAGTCATCTCCCCTAAAAACCTCTCTGCTGCTACTCTCCTCATATGTGTCGAACCATTCTCGAATTGCACACATGTGGAATGTACAACCGGTATCCAAAATCCAATTTCTGAAAGCATTGGAGCTGGCTGCTACCACAAGGAGCTCACCGTCATCTTTATCTTGTTTGATGACTACATTGGCTGTGTTTGAACTCCCTACCATCGCCTCTGCTCTCACCTTCCCTTCTTTGCAGTTTCTTTTCAAGTGGTCGGCAGCACCACATTTGAAGCAACCTTTCTTGTATTTTTCCTTGGATTTTGATGTACCCTTGTTACCAAATTTATCCTTCTTACTCGTCAACTGACCTGTCTCATTGCCTTTGACATGAAGGCCTCCTTGAGAGCTTTTGGTCTCCCTACTCATCTTAAAATAAGATTGAATAGCTTCGGTAATCTCATCGTACTTGAGAGAATCCTTACCGGAAACGAGTCTGGTGATGAAGTGCTTGAATGAAGCTGGTAAAGATCTTAGCAGCATAAGTGCTTTCTCCTCATCTTTATACCTCACATCCACCTTTGATAAATTGGCAACACAAATCTGAATTTTATTCAGATGATCCTGCAAATCCCCGCCTTCTTCCATCCGAAGACTATAGAGTTCATCTTTCAAGAAGAGTTTATCCGCGTCAACCTCTTTGACATTGTCCAATGTCTTACTGCTGTCCATATTCTCACCAATATGAACCTTACCCGCGTAAACCTTCTTGAGATAATCCCAGGTTTCTTTGCTGTTCATATTCTCACCGGCACTAGCCAATACATGAACCAATACATGATCAGCAAGATGTAGCTCTATAAAGCTCCTTGCCTTCTTGTCCATCTTCTGCCAAACCTTGTCTGCCATATCAGCTGCCTTATTCTCTATCCCGAGAATAGCCTCATACAAACCTTGTAGAATCAGGACACTTCTCATCTTCCTCTGCCATAATGTGAAGTTATCCTTCCCATTCAACATAATGGGCATCACATTGCTGCCTGTGTCTGCCTTGTCATCTGCCATTTCAGAAACACCTTGAGCCTAAGCTCTGATACCACTTTGTAGTAAATATGCACCTTTTACCCAGAACCTTGTTTGTCTTTATAGACTTATGACTGCAAACAGTAATAGGATGATGATGCTAAATATCACAGCAGAAAACCACAGCACACGAACACAGAATTTTATAGAGGTTCGACAAAAACTTTGCCTACGTCCTCTGTGTGATCTCTCTTGAGAATCACTAGCACTATGGAGAATAACAACTTGATTACAAGTACTTATTGAAATCCCTATGCTAATCCCCAACTCCTTTGCTAGATCTCTCTATCACCCTTGACTCTCCCTGCCCCTGTGTTTGTATGATAACTGAGAACTCTCTGAGATCTCTCTTTGATCTCTTCTCTGATCTGATCTGAGGACACCTTATATGAGCTCCCTGCAGCCCTATTTATAGATTATAGGTGCTGGTTACAAACATGTCACATTAGGATTCCTAAAACTATTAGAACAAGGAAAGAGAGCTAGCTTTCCTATTCCTAACTAGAATAGAACTTACTTTCCAGGTCTAAATCAATAGGAATAACTCTTCCTATTCCAAAACCCATTAGGATACTAGAAGAATTCCTGTGCGCACTAATCTTCACTTACCCATCTGGTTTTGCCTTGAATCCTAATCAATTTAGGCATATCAACGAGCCAAATTCACAACAAAAGGGGAATATATATACATATAACCATATGGTATAGTCGGAACTCAATGAGAAATATATGCTTATGTTCATCAGAACATGAATATGTAGGTATTCAAAATGCTTTTTGATGAAAATTATAAATAAGGAGCTGATTCCATTTGGCTAGAAAAATTAGTAAAAGGGGTATTATTAAACACCGAATTTTGATAGGCAAACCCAGACATGACGCAGCAGCTATATATATTCATATATATATATATATATATATATATAAGTTCTTTGCTGCAAACTAAAGATATAGTTCTTGTGAGCACCTTCAAGAGTTTCAGCAAATTATAACTCAAAAGGCTAGTTATATGGTAATGTCCAAAGACCATAAAAGACACAAACAAATAGTAGGACTCGTCAAATATATTGCTGATCGACCATTCCAGAAATTTATGATTATAAACTACACCAACATTCCAAAGAAGAACACTTTACCCATATGAATTCGATCTAAACTCAAACTTGGTAAATCACTGTCTATACATATCGTAAATCGATTGTTCAAATCCTTGTATGAAAAGGAATGGAATTGTGTTGGAATTAAATCCAAGAATGAACCATTTGATTCAAATTTGACTAGAACAGTTGAGACAAAAGTGTATTTCAAACCAACCTTTCCAAACTTAAACTCAAATTCAATCCCACAAATCACCCTTTAAATAAAATCCTTTACTGATTGCAAACAGGACTTAGAAGACCAAGATATAGTGATCATAAAAAGTAAGGACGTTTGGTACTTAAAATTTGTTTGCCCGTCATATAATTGCAAATCAAAACAAGGTAAAACTCCACATAGAGACAGATGCATCAGTACTAAAACAAACAAGATTCCACCAATTTCTAATCATGTCAGAATCTTATAAGAATTCGTAGAGAACACAATTGCAGAAATCAGACATGTCTGAGATGCATCATATAGGATAACTACAATGAAATTTTATAGATAGTACCGTGCACGTGCTAAGGCAACAATTGCTCTTTGCTGGTTTGACAAGAAACCAACTGACCCGTTCCCATTACATCGGACAATAGACATAATTATCACAAACAGGAATCCAGGAGGCATTAAAAAACAACTCTAAAAAGACACATTGATGTAAAGCAGCAATATCGGCATTTACATAAAGCACAGTATAGCTAACCTTTGTGTAGTAATCCTTCCAGACCCTGCGAGCAATCTGATGACCTCCCAAATCAAAGGCCTTGAACTTGATTTTGCCAATACATATGACAGAATCTCATGGTGAGACTCAGATGCCAGCTCGGGGTTTCCATACTTTCTTTTTCCCATATAGACAATGTAAACCTGGCATTACAAGTCACCAAAAACCAATGAAAATTAAAAATTACAAAAAACCCATCATAGTAAATCTGACCATTCAAAAAGAGACAACATAATCAAAGTAGTAAGAGTAGACTCACATTTGTGGAAGCAAAAGAAAGAACGAACCCATAGCTGTGCAGAGCAAGAAGAAGCAAAAGGGTGACAACAATCCCTGGAGGAGGAGCCATATGAGTGAGTGCGAGTGAGTCCTTTAGTTAGCCTGAAACAATTACATGCACACACAGCTATCTCTGGGGTTCATTAAATTTTTGGACTGAAGGGTTGCTCTGTGTTGTACTATAAAGATTGAACTGTTCAAATTAGAAGCACAAATTGAGTCAAAATAAGAAAAAGGCTCAATCACCCACAAAACCAAATTCAAATCCCAAAACAACTCAGATAGATAAACCTAAAGTATCTTCATATGCAGCACCCATAATTCTTTGGATGGAAATTCAAAACCAATCAACCAAATTTGAACCCAGGACTTATTATTAAACCAAGCCCCAAATTATAAATCCAAGCGTATAATACCAAATCAATCAAAACAACATCAACAGATCCAAGCCAAAGAATCAAACCACACCAAAAAGATGAACTGGCTATTGCTCGAAACTCCGGGAATCAAAGTCCCAAAGCAGCAGAGGGCGAATCGAAGTAGCAGAGGGCGGATGGAAGCAGCAGAGATCGAAGCGGTGGTGGTCGACTGGCGGTCACTGCGGTGGGAGAGAGAGCTAAAAGTACGATCAAACAGGCAGCAGAGAGAGGTTCTCGGAGAGAGAGAGAGAGAGAGAGAGAGAGAGAGAGAGAAGGTCTTAGGGCTGAGGACTGAGGGCAGATGTGATTTTGAGAAAGTGAGGAGGGAGCTCGGGTGTTTTGGTCGAATGGAGAGGGAAAGAGTTTAATTTTTGATTTTTGTCCGAGTGTTGAAACTTGAAACTTTGAAAGTCATATATCTAACCCTAGCTAAATTAAACTTATAGCGGGAGAGGGGGAAAAGAAAAATCTAACTTCAGACAACAGCATTTATGGTGCATTGTCTGAAGATAATGTGACAACAGACGAATAGAAACAGTTGTGTGAAACACAAATCAGACAACAACATTTAAGGTACATTGTCTGAAGATAATATGACAACAGATGAATAAAAACAGTTGTGTGAAACACAAATCAGACAACATCCTTTAGCAAGCATTGACTTAAAGATTATTGCACAACAGACCACGAATAACAGTTGTGTGATTGAAAACAATCAGACAACATCAAAAATCAACCATTGTCTGAATAAACCTTGGACAACATTGAAATAATAACTGTTGTCTGAATCGATCCATTCAGACAACATCATAATATCAACCATTGTCTGAAAAGTAATTGCACAAGAGCTAAGTAATGACTGTCGTTGGATTCAAAAATTCAGACGACATATATTTTTTTGCTGTTGTCTGATTATTTCAGACGACAGTTAAAATGTTTGCTGTCGTCTGATATGTGTTGTCTGATTGAAAAATTGGTGTAGTGATGCCTGTGGCAATATTGGGTATTTACAGGGCTAGCATCAAGTTATTGGCGTAACCGTGCCACTAGCGACATTTAGTGTGTATTTGGTGTATCACGTATTTGCTTGGCTATGCAAAGGGTTTGCAAGGGATAACACTCGGCTATTTCAGCACAACCTTATTGTTAGTGATGTTTAGTGTGAAGATGTTTCTGTAATACCTTAATAGAATGTCTTTAACATGGTCGGGATCTACATACCATACTCCTTGCTCATTCATAAGACCCTTAATTAGGCTATGACTTCTTTGATTTGAAGCTTTACGATGGAAAAAAGCTGAATTTCTATCACCATCTTTCAACCATAGAGTGTGATCTTGCTGTCTCCAATGTGTTTCTTGTTGTGCCAAAAGTTGATTGTACTTTACATGGAGCAACGTTGCTCCTCATATTGCTCAAGTGAGTAGGGCGCACTCATAATAGTATTTAGCTTCTTCTACATAGCCCTCATTTCTACTTTCTGTTTCTTAAACTCTACCTTGTGCCATTACAGTAGCTACTCCTCTGTAGTTTTAATTTTTATCTCGAGTTGTCATAGGGCATTCTCAATAAGTGGTGCAGCCCAACCTTGCTGAATGATATCTTGGCATTGTGGATTGCCATGCCACATCTCTTTGAACAGGAACCGTTTTGGGATTTTATGCCTTTTGTCGTTCTCTTTTAGTACCTCAACCAAGAGCAGTGAGTGATCAGACTCAGATGAGGGCAAAGTGAGAATCCTACTATACAGGAAGTATGTTCTCCATTAAAGGGTTTGGAAACCCTATCCAACCTTTCTTTGGTGTGTCTATTCGACCATGTAAACTAGCTTCCCACTAAGCCCATGTCGAACAGTCCACTATTTGTCTTTGTTTGCCTGAAGTGCAGCATATGTATAGCAGCCTGTGGAACTCCCCCAGACTTGTCTGAGCTGCTTAGGATTTCATTGAAAGCCCCTGCCATTGTTGTATTCTCAAAGTCTAAACAACAAAACTAGAGTAAACTGGAAGTTCAAAGCTTGTTTTATTCAAATGAAAGATACATCAGCTTTATACAAGCCTTACGAAACAGAAATACAAAAATAAAGCTACCACGATCCCGTAGTCTAAAGACGTGGTCAATTCTGTTACAGGAAAGAATCAAACCTAAACTAGAGCCTTACAAACCAAGGCATTATTTAACATAAGCAACAACTAAATAATAACTCGGTCAAACAAACCTAGTCACCAAGTAACAATAATCCTAACAAACCCTCCCTTAAACTGACCTGCAATTTTGCAGTCAGTTTACCTCTAGTGCCGAACAAACTCCAAGTAGCTCTCTCAATCTTACGAACACCTCGAACCTCAATGGTTTGGTCATAATATTTGCTAACTGATCCTTTGAACCACAATGCTCTAACTCAACAACCCATCCTTTGTTAAATCACGAAGGAATTCAACCTGACATCGATGTGTTTACTCCTACCATGCATAACTGGGTTCTTCAACAATTTAATTGCAAAACTATTATCACAATAAACATCAGTGCACTTACTTTGTTCATGGCCAAGTTTTTCAAGAATCCTACGCATCCACACACCTTGGCATGCACAAGAGGCAGCTGCTGTGAACTCAGCTTCAGTGGTGGAGAGAGTGACTACTGGTTATTTCTTTGAGGACCATGCTATTGCACCTGAACTGAGCAAGAAAACGTACCCGGAAGTACTTTTCCAGTCTTCGACATCTCCAGCATAATCTCTATCTGCGTAGGCTACCAACTTCCCTTCTCCACCTCTTTTGTAGAAGATCACCAACTCAATAGTTCCCTTCAAGCAACAAAAAACCCTCTTCACTGCTTGATGATGCAAATCTGTTGGCCTCTCCATGAATCTGCTGATTAAGCTCACCACATAAGCTAGGTCGGGTCTGGTGGTAGTCAAATACATAAGACTGCCCACCATTTGTTTGTAAGCAGTTGCATCCATACCAGCCCCACCTTCGTCTTTCACAAGTTTACAACCTGGTATAACCGGATTTTTTACCGAATTGCAATATGTCACTCCCCGAATTTTGAATAAAGATATTCGAATCTGAAACGCGATAACTTAACCAACTTCCCGAAATGCATAGAAACTTTTTCAATTAAATTTGAGCAACAACAACACGTCAATAAATACTCGATCACTTAAGTCGAATATCACATCAACAAGTGTTTACAAAACTCGAGAGTACTAATATACAATTGTACACGCTCGCTAGGAGCATACCAAAAACAGTAGTGCACAAACAAAAATAAGTTTTGAACCTAACATTGCTGCACTCCTCGCCTCGATCTCAACCGTGGTGGTCCTGACCTGCAGGAATAACCGCTACACCATGGAATAATTAACTTGGATTGCAAACAACAACCTGGTAAGCTTGTGAAGCTCGTATGAGTAAACTCAATTAAAATGACTCACGCCACGCATGCTTATAATTTCTCAACTCGTGAGATAAATTAAAGCAACAATATTTAATTCCACAATACATAATTGAATTTAAAATCAAACAAGATGAAAATCAGTAATCCCTGCATAGAAGATTAGTTCAGGAGATCATCCAAAAGCACTCAATCCAAAGTCATAGTAATCCTTGCGTGTGTTTTAGTTCCGGAGAAGAGTTTGGTATCAGAGAGTAAGGTACAGATTTGGTGATAATCAATACTACTCGAGTCTTTGGTAATCCCCATCCTATATTCTTTGGTATTGATATAGTCATTGGGTATGTGGGAGTGTTAAGTGATCGAGTCTTTATTGACGTGTTGTTGTTGCTTAGATTTAATTGAAAAAGTTTCTATGCATTTCGGGAAGTTGGTTAAGTTATCGGGTTTCGGATTCAAATATCTTTATTCGAAATTCAGGGTGTGACACATACTTCATGCCAAACCTTTCGAGTACTTCATTAGCATATTTCTTTTGGCTGATGAAGATCCCTTTACTGCCCTGCACCACTTCCACACCGAGAAAGTATTTCATCCTCCTAAGATCAAACATGTCGAACTCCTGTTTCATAGAGCTCTTGAACTCTTGAAACATTGCTTCATCATTCCCTGTGAATATAAGGTCATCAACGTACACACTCACCACAAGCAATTTTCCTCCTTCTCCTACCTTTGTAAATAAGGTACATTCACTAAGACACCTTTCAAAACCTTCCTTCATGAAATAGGACTCAAGCTTGATGTACCAAGCTCAAGGAGTTTGCTTGAGTCCGTATAGAGCCTTCTTGAGCCTATAAACTTTGTCTTCTTCTCCCTTCACTTCATAGCCCTGAGGTTGCTCAATAAACACTGCTTCATTCAAGTCCCCATGCAAAAAAAATGCTCTTCACATCGAGCTGGTACACACTCCATCCTTTGCAAGCAGCAAGAGCTAGAATCATTTGAATGGTGTCCCAATGAGCTACTGGTGCAAATACTTCAGTGTAGTCTATCCCAAGCTGCTGTGTGTATCCCTTGGCCACAAGCCTTACTTTGTATTTGTCAATTTCCCCATTCTCGTTTAGCTAGCTTGGTCTTAAATATCCATTTCACTCCTATCTTTTTTGCTCCAACTGGTAAAGTAGTCATTTCCCATGTCCGATTCTTCTCAATGGCTTTGATTTCCAACTTCATTGCTTCTCTCCACCTCCTCTGGCTCTTGGCAGCTTCTTAGAGGGACACAGGATCACTATAGGCAGTAACCATCATCAAATTAGTCTCTTCCTCCTCAGATAATTGCTCGCCACTTTCATAATCTGCCATCCAAATTGGCACTCTTCTTTCCCTCCCTTGAATTGGACTTGGAGGGTTGGGTTCAACAGCTTCATTTTATGACGAACCAGAGCCAGTAGCACCATCTTCAATCTGCTCTTCTTCGTCATACACACTCTCTTCTTCATTCCCTTACACCTCATTTTGCTCTCCCCACTTAAGAACCGCACAACTAGCTCCTTCAACAGATTTACTCCATTCCCACTTCTTCTCTTCTTCAAATACCACATCCCTGCTTGTAATCACCTTCTTCAACACAGGATCATACATCCTATAGGCTTTAGATTCTTTTCTTAAACCCATGAAGACACATTGGAGGCTCTTATCATCAAGCTTCTGCCTCTTCTTGTCAGGGATGTGGACATGTCCGACACAACCGAACACCCTGAAATGGTTCACTGAGGGTCTAAAGCCACACCATGCTTCCTCTGGTGTCTTATCCTTCATGGCAAGAGTAGGGCATCGGTTGAGCAAGTGAGCTATCTAGTTGACGGCTTCCGGCCAGAATTCTTTAGGAACAAGCTTCTACGTCAACATGCATCGCACCATGTTCATGATTGTCCGATTTTTTTGCTCTGCAACCCTATTTTGTTGTGGGGTGTAGGCTGCAGTGAGCTGCCTAGCTATACCATTTGAGCTGCAATACTCATTAAATTCCAGTGAGGTAAACTCCCCACCTCGGTAAGTTCGAAGACAACATATAACATTTTCGGTTTCCTTCTCTACCAGACTTTTGAATTTGTGGAACACAATAAATGCTTCTGACTTGAGATTCAAGAAATAGGTCCATAACTTTCTGCTATAATCATCAATGAATGTGATTATGTACCTTTTATGGCTGTTGGATTCGGGTGTGATGGGGCCACAAATGTCGCCGTGAACGAGTTTTAGCTTTTGAGTATCTTTCCACAAACTCTTCTTAGGAATGATCTCTCGATGTTGCTTGCCTACCATATATACAGTGCATACTTTTGAGGGAGCATTGAGAGAAGGCATGCCTTTCACCATCTTTTTGTAAGACAGAGTTCTCAAGCCCTTGAAATGTAGGTGACCAAATCTATGGTGCCACAAGTCCATTTGATCTTTAGATGTGCTCTTGAAGCATGCAGAAGTTGGAGCTTGAGCTTATGCTTATGGTTCCATTTCAGCAAGAAGAATAAACATCCGATTAGCAGACATTTGTGTCTGCATAATCAACCCTCGTGTAGGATGATAAATCTTGCATACTCCATACTGCATTAGAATGGCTACATTTCGTTCTTGCAGCTAACCAATACTAAGTAGGTTATTTTTAAGTTCAGGCAAATAAAAAACCTCGGTAATCACCTGATTTGTTCCATTAACTTACAGCTTGATGCTTCCTTTCCCCATCATTGCCATTTTAGTGTTGTTGCCGAGTTTCACAGCTTGCCTGAAAGTCTCATCTAGATAAAGAAACCACTGCTTATCTCCAGTCATATGGTTGCTGCAACCTGAGTCCAGGAACCACACTGCTTCTCTCTTAGAATTGTGGAGATCCACATGAGCCATCAACAACATCTCTTCTTCTTCGTCAAGTTCGGCATAATGAGCTCCCTTTTCCCAACTAGGACACTCATATTGGAAGTGTCCTAGTTTATGGCACTTGTAGCATTCTACAATTTCATTGTTAAATCCCTACCTGCGTCTACCTCTTCCACGACCTCTGAATACACCTTGACCACCTCTACCTCTTCCTCCTTCAAATGTGACTTTCAAAGCATGTTCTTCACCACTAGGGCTTCGAAACTTTTGTTCATGCACGAGTAAGGAGCTTTGTAACTCATCAACAGAAAGACAGTCGATGTCCTTGATTCCTCTATAGAGCAGACAATGTAGTTAAACTTCTCAGTTAGAGTTCGCAATATCTTTTCCACAATCTTCACATCCTGCATATCTTCCCCATAAATTTTCATCTTGTTCGCCACTGTCATCACCCTTAAGAAGTATTCTGTCACCCCTTCACTGGATTTCATCTCAAGAGTTTCAAATTCTCTTCTGAGAGATTGAAGATGTGACCTCTTAACTCTGGTACTTCCTTTGTATTTCTTCTTCATAGACTCTCAGATTTGCTTAGAGGTATTGTCTCCAGAATGGTCCTATCTATTGCCTGAAAAAGATAGTTCTTCACCTTCAGATCCTTGAGCTTCATCTCTTCTAGCTTTCGTCGCTGTGCATCTGTGACTTCTGCAGCATTCTCTGGTTCATCGTATCCTACCTCCACAAGACCCCAATACTCCTTCGATCTGAGAAAATTCTGCATCAGCATCACCCAATGGTAGTAGTGACCATCGAACTTAGGGATGGAGGGCTAAACAAAATTGCTTCCTTCAGTTGCCATCTCTCAATCACTCTTTCTCTCCTTTTTTTTTCACAAGGTGTTCCACTCGTTCTCTCCAAGTGTTTCACTCCTTCTCACCTTCTTTTATTTTCACTCTTTCTCTCTTGTTAGGATACACAGTTCCTAACTTGTCTCAATTTGTGGGGCTCTGATACCACTTTGTTGTATTCTCAAAGTCTAAACAACACAACTCGAGTAAACTGGAAGTTCAAAGCTTGTTTTATTCAAATGAAAGATACTTAAGCTTTATACAAGCCTTACAAAACAGAAATGCAAAAATAAAGCTACCACGATCCCATAGTCTAAAGACGTGGTCAATTATGTTACAGGAAATAATCAAACCTAAACTAAAGCCCTACAAACCAGGGCATTATTTAACAGAAGCAACAACTAAATAATGACTCGGTCAAAGAAACCTAGTCACCAAGTAACAATAATTCTAACAGCCATAATCTAGGGCAAATCACATTGTTCTGCAGCTAGAGTTTCGATCAGATCCCACGTTCTCCTCCTCTCTGTTCGAGCATCTACACCATATATTCTTGTGAAACGCTAGAAGGCCGGCATTGCTGGGGCTTCACTGATATCCACATCTATGTGGTTTGGTGAGTATGTTCGTAGACTAGCTAGCGTCTAGATTAGAATTCCAAATCAAAGCCACGCCTTGGGATTCCTCCTCCTAAGGAAAGCATATGTTTCCTTTGAAGCCAAGATGACTTGTGAGGGAGTCAATGATGCTTGGCTGTACTAGGGTTTTTTATAAGAAAATAAGAATTGCTCGAGCTCTGACCAAATCCACCAAAGCATGCTGGGTTTCTCTATTGAGAATACCTCTGTAATTCCATACCAAGATGTTTAGAGACTACATTGGACCTAAAAGTGACTACAGTAGGCACCGGACAGTCTATTTTCACAGTGACGCATAACTGTAGGCGGCAACGCTTAGGGTTTTTATTTATTTATTTAATTTTTAAGTGAAGATATATAATTTAGAGGTATTTGCACTACAACAGAAAACCTCATTTGCAATGGATAAGTTCCTAGCTGAAAACCGACATTTCGTCCCTCTAATATTTCTGTGAGGAAAATGTTTTTGTCTTCAGTTGGTTGGAGAAAGCTTGTCAAGAAAATTTTCAACGACGAAAAAACTATGTCCTCACCAACCCTTTTCGCGATGAAATTAATTTTTCTCGTTGTTATTTTTTAGCGACAATATTTTGTCTCACCAAACTCATACTTTTTTCTCGCTAAAAAAATCCGAGAATCAAATATTGTCGATAAATATATTTTTTGACAAACTAGATTTCGTCGCTAAATTATTTATTTCCTCGCTGATGATATTAATAATTAAAAGTTTATAAATATATAAAAAATTTAAACTCTGGTTTTTGGGACAATTATATTTTTGTCGTTATAAATAGCTTAGGCAAGGAAGTTTTTCGTTGCTATAAGCCATTTTCAAAAAGAAAACTTTGTTTCATCGCAATATATATCCTTTTAGTGAGAAAAAGTTCGCTCACTAAAGATACTCAATAACGAGGAATTTTTTTTCCATCAGTGTAGGATCTAACATCTATAGTGAGGAAATTTACTTTTGTCAAAGAAATATTCTTTTTGTTGCGGTTACTACTTATTATGATATAGTCTGTGGGGATACATATTATTTTATTCTAGAGAGGATTCTTATTCAAAACTAATTAAACAATAAACAAAATAATAAAGGAAATAAAAGAGCATAAAAAGGATTTTGGAACAGAAGAAACTTAGGGCCCGTTAGGTATCATTTTGCGATCTTGTTTTTTTTTTTACGAATTCAAAAACTTATGTAATTTGAGTTCGGTGCATTAAATTTGAAAAACAATGAAAACAAATTTTAGGAAACAAGTCAAGAACTATGAATAAATATGGGAAATGACTTTTTGGCGTTTTCATTGTTTCCTGAAAACAACTTGTCCTACAATTAGAGATATATTTTTTTTTACTTTTAAGCACATAGATCCACAAACTTTTCCCCTCTCTTTTGATTTTTCTCTATTTCTTTCCCACAATTTCCATTGAGACTTATCCTCTCTTCTCATGATCTCATCTACTTTATCTGCTGTTTGAACTTCCTTCTTCCCCGTCTTTTTCAATCAATTGAAACTTGCATAATCATACAGTACAGAAGAATGAAGGATTTAGAAAATCCCTCTTTCACATGTCAGATCTAATTTATACGGATGATTTAGGGTGAAAGCTTTGGTATTTTATGCTTCAATATAATTGGATTATTGCATGGGCAAGAGGAATTAACAACTAATTGGTTGAGACATTTGATTGAATTATCTTCTTGAACTAAAGATTCAAGAGCTTGCAACTTCATATGATATATTTTATAAACAAAATTGAGGGATTTGATTCTTATTGTTCAATCTCTTTCAAAATTCTATGTTTCTTTTCTCATAACAACCAATAAAAGATTCATAATCAATACAAACAAAATAGTCGATCTTTCATGATGACTGAGGAAAAACTAAACTAAGGCTTAGTTTGGGATTGCTGTGTTGTGAGAAAAAACACTTCTGATATTGCTGCGAGAAGAAGCACTTATGGTATTGCTGTGAGAAGAAGCAGCTGACATGTTTGGTAAACTGTTTTTAAAAGTGTTGTGTGAACCAAAAACAATTTTTGAGTGTTTGGTAAGTTGTAAGTAAAAAGTTTTTTGGTTGGGTATAATTACCAAAATGGACATGATAAAAATGCTACTAAAATACATGACTTTGTATGGCATAATCACTCTACCAGTTGTACTTTCTAGGACTTTGTTGTCACATACAAAGTATAATTCTCCAGAAAGTTTCAAATCCCACTTCTGTTCTTTAGAATTTCTAAGGAAAAATTTATACTTTCTAAGAAAGGCATAATAGAAGCTATATATTTACAAGGCATTCAAAGAGGTTGAGAATTGAGATATCAGATATGTAAGCAAGTATACAGGATTTTCAATTCTCAATTAAACACTGCAGAGAAACTAAACATGCAGGAATATAGAGATAACTTGCAAATTTGCATTCAGCTCTCTGCATGTGAGCTTACTACATGAATACACCCAGTCACCTATACCTATGAAACAGTCTACAAAATCACATTAAAGCTAATCAGTAGTCCAAAATACAGAAGGTTAATCTGGTGCTAAGTTGGCAGTAGTTTCATGGAATTGTGGAACCCTTCAAGATGGTATGAAGGAAGATTGAAGTTCATTATCCCCATCTCCACCAACAGCTTTGGTCACTAGGCAGCTTGACATTTTGCACTCTCTACATAACATAAAGCCAGATCTTCCAATAATATTGGACAAGTCCTTGCCACAAAAATCTTTCTTCTTGCTTTCACAGCTTCAAACCAGAAATGTGGTAACTGTGAAGGGTAATGCATTTTTGCCACACAGTTTAACTGCCCAAAGAAAACGACTCCATTAAGACCATGATTTCATTTCTTAATATTGGGTTTAAGAATCAAACGCTTTGGTAGACATACCTTAATTAGTCTTTTTGTATTTATCTCGTACAGCTACCAAAGATCCACCACGTCTACCCAAAAAAAAGTCATGAATGATAAGAACACATACTCTTAAATCCACTGCCTTATAACCAGTATATTCTTGCAGTGCTGGACACTAAAATGAATACAATTTAGTAATTTCCCTTCATACATATAGACCAGCAGAAATACGATAAGCAAAATAATCAAACACATACCCAAGGATTCATTTTTGATCTAGTAATAATAACTCTCGCTAGAAATATAGCCGATGCAGCTATCATAGAAGGCAAGAACTTCACAAGTTTGTAATCTACCAAACTTAGATCTGTGAGGTAGTAAATCAAAGACTCAAACTGCAAATTAGGATTCTGCAGAAAACAAAGAAGAGCAAAGCAGTCAATATCAGATTGTATCAACTTGGCAAATCCAAATATGTGAGAGAGAGGTACAAGGGAAACTTACTTTGTAGTAACTCTAAATGCTTAGTCCTCCCCTTACGCAAGTCTAAATGCTTAGTCCTCCCCTCACGCAAATTTCAATCCGGATTCTTCAACTTCACAATTTGAGACACAAACTGAACTTACAAAAAATTTACATCAAAATCTATATAAAACCTGAACAAGCAGTGGCTTAGCAAAAAGTCAACTTATGAGCAAATTCCTCATAGAATATTTTTTTTTTTTTTTTGAGAAAAAATTCCTCATAGAATTAGCATTGCATATAATGAGAAACAACACCAATCAACTAATTAGGAATTAATCCCCATCTCAGAGAAACCCTGATTCACCAACAACCACTTAGTCAAAAAGCCCAAAATCCAAGCCGCCAATTAACCATCAACCTCCCCCGAAATTCCCCTAAGCTCTTCACTCAATTACGACACCCAACTCCACTAAACAAACCACACGCATGGACATACAAACATGGTTATGTAAAAGAGTTGGTATGAGGTTTTACCATTTACCAAAGCTTGATGCTTCTCAGAGACGGAGGGAGGAGAAGTAGAGCGCCTCTCTCCTAATTTGTGCTAATGAGGATAAAGAAAGGAGCAGGAGAATCGATCTATCTGCAATGAAGGGAAGAGATAAGGATGTTTTGTTCAATGTGATTTTTAGGAAAGAACGAGGACAAAATAGACAGTTCAGTATTTTCATTAAAACCACAGTGTTTTTTCAGAGAGGTTCCGCAGAAGCAATTGGCAAAGCAGCAAATTGCAGCTTCTCAGAAACCAGCTTTTCGGAGAATTCACTTCCCCCAAAATCAGCTTGAGGACATATATGGTGTTTGGTAAATGTAGCCCCAAAAGCACTTTTAGACTCAAAAGCAGGTTGGAAATCAATCCCAAACTAGGCCTAAGTGTTGTAGATTTTTTTTTTAAATGATAGATATATTTTTAATATTTCAAGTTTTGAAATATTTGTACCGAACATGTATTTATATCTTAAAAACTTATAGTTTAATTCTCCGTTTTCATTCTACAATCCAGTATTACTAAAATAGTTTCATAAAACGTTACAGGACACACCCGAAATTGCAGCAAACATGGTTTACATCTGGTTTACAATTGGACTAAAGTTTTTGTCTTTTAAGTTTTGCAAAGTAATATTTAATTCACAATTTTTTCTTTGTTATGTTCATTTCTTTCTTTCTCATTTTAAAAGTTTTCTTATTTAGGTTTAGATGAACTCTACATCCATCTTTAGCTTCAACTAACTTGATGGAAAACTGACATCGGATTGTTTGAGGGAGGCTGCAGGTGTGGCGGCATGGCTACTTTTTTTTTTGTGGCACTTTCCTTTAAGATTATTCACAGTATCTCAAAGGCTTCTTAGGTTCAGAGATTAATCCGTTGGGAACTCGGACAACCAGCAGGGCATTGCAGCCCCTACTCTGGCCACATTTATAATTCAGTAAATAACATTGAATAACCAATCCCATCATTCGAATGCACGTCATGGGGGTTCCACATCTTGGACGTTCCTATGGTGGGACCTAATGCATTCACAGAACCACTTGCTGTGGTTGGCGGCATGGCTACTTTATTTTCTAGTTTTGTTAAGGTTTTGTTTTTGTGGTTAGCCTGACTCTATTAAGTCATGGTTTGGGCGTTGTCAGCAGGTTTTATAGTGGGGATTGAGGTCTTAGTCTTAGTCCTAATTGCGATCTTACTAATGTGCTCATTGCGCCATATATATGGCAATTGATGTTGGGGACTGAACGCTTTATAGTTTGTGTGTTACTATCGTCACGGTAAGCATGTAGTCTGGTACTTTGCAACATGGCAGGAAAGAGGGTGAAGTTCGTCTTAATGTTGGCTATTGATGATGTATTGTGCCTCCTTATATTGGTCATCTATCTATAGCTCGTAAAAAAGGGAGATCATTGTCGTAACAATCTGGACCTTATTAGCTCGAGATTTCTGTAACTACAATATTTGTAATTAGAAAATGAGTACTTCTTCTCTTACTTTATTTGTTGGAAATGATGAAAAATGAAAATTTACGATATCATTCTTATTTATGTCATTTTATTAATGAATGAATGAATGAAACAAAAAATTTCTTTAAAAAGAATGATATTTTGAAATCTTCAACTGCATATTTACATGTTGTCATCTCAATTTGGCCGTTTGGCATACTCAGATACCAGCGGTCCAACACTACCATGGCAGCACGATCCCATAGAACTGATTCATCGGTCATCAGTCATCACATATTCACATTCACATGACAGCACATCGTTCCTGAACAAGCCTAGACAACATATGCAGGGGTGTTAACAGTGAACTTGTTCCATGATGTACGTCAGCTAAATCTTATAGTACAACTGTAATTAAATCATTCTTCTCGTTTCACGGGACTCCTTTTGCTTACCTTGTTTGTATCCACTAGATTTTCCTCTTCCCTTTCAGAGTCTTAGCAAGATAGATATTTACGGTCTGTGAATAAGACACAACAAGTGTGGAGTGTGGACTCATTCATCACCACACCACCATTTACATACACTCAGAATTCAAAGACAATAGGAAAACCAACCAAACATAATCGATGGCAATTCTGAACTACTATCTCTCAGTGACCTCCACAGCAACACCCATTTCTCCGGACTCATCATCATCGTCAGCAAGCCAACCCGTGCCCGACCCGAGACAGAGCAAGATCCTACTGCCCAAGAAGAAGCCCCAGAAATGGTCCACTGGGATGGCTCCCGGCGAGTACGGTGGGCCACCAACCACCACGAAGCTCCGCAAGTACTGGGGAGGCGATGTGGACCCTCTTGAATCCGATGACTTCATGTGGAACAAAGAATTCGTGGACCGCATGAAGAAACTCATTCAGGGCCCTGATGACACTTCCACCCAAGTTCCTCCTGCCAAGGTTTCCAATTCTAGTACTCTTTTCCTTTTCCTAACTTGGGTTTTTCTTCATTCTGTCTCATTTGGTGGTTTCTTAATGTAATTTGTTGTTTGGGTGGTCTGACAATTTTGGGTTTCTTGTGTTTCCACTCAATGGTTGTGGGTGTGTTTTATTTAGCTTAGCAACCAATTTGATGGTTGTTGTTTGCATTTTCTGTACTGCTGTCCTGTTTGTTACTTGGGCATGGTGTTAGTTTTTGCTGAAGAAAAAAGCATTTTCATAATGTATTAATGCTGGCTTGATTCCTTGGATGAGATTTGAGCCAAACCCTTTACACAGTTGTACAACTGAGTTAAGTTCTTAGTTGTCTTAAGAAAACGAAGTTATAAGATTTTAGGTTTCGGTTTCATTGTTTATTGGCAGTCTCAGAGAGTGATGGTGAATGAAGTCATATGGTTTATTTCTTTGTGAATGGTTTCTGTGGCTTTGTTGTGTGATCAAGCTGCTTTGGTGTAAACAGGAAGTGCCTTCTGGGTTTCTTAGCTTGAATAGGGTCATGAGTCTTGACAGGTTTGTTATCACTAGTACTTTCAATTGTTTATTTATTTCTGCATTTGTTCTCAAATATTGACCCAACTAAGGACGTACAGTCTAGAAGTTGATTTAAGCAAACAACTCACAGCTTCTCCTGCCCAGCCTGAGTTACAACAGCATGTCGAGGCTACACCGCAAGTAATTGTTGACTGTCTTTCAATTTTGATGCGAGTAATTTATCCTGGGATTATTATTGGCCACTTCTAACTTTCTTTTTCGAAAATGAAATGATTCTCAGAGTTTGAAAAGTACTGCTATTAAATGGAGACACGCACCAACACGACGTGAGCAAGATAAATGGGCCAGAGCAACTAAGGCTGCAACTGGAGGCAGTGTAAGCCATACGTTCCACTAGAAGCCCCTTCACATTCAGCCACTTTGAATCTTTTTGATGGATTCTCTAGCTTATAATGTCAAATAATGGTTTTTCTCATATAAGTGAAATGAGAACTTCCATCTACACTCACTAACTGTACTCTGAAGGATTCTTCCTAAATTTACACTTCTCACTTGGACATCTAACCTGCAGGAAGTGATGTTTCGGGAAGCAAGGCGCTCAAAGGAGGACCCGAAAGTAGTAGCTGAGCAGTATAGGAAGCAGTATTTCAAGGTAGATATCCACTGTACTGTTTACTAAATCCTCTTTACCTTGCTCAGTTTCATTCTCCTCTCTTGATTTTACAAAAGAGTAAAAATAGTAATTTTGTTTTTAATTTTGCTATTACAGTTAAAGAAGAGATTGCAAGTACTTACACTGGGTATAGGAGGTGTTGGATTAGTTTCAGCTTATGTTTCATATTCCCCTGAAATTGCAGCTAGGTATGTCCAAATCCGGGTTTGTTCTCTAATATATACGAAATCTAAAAGTATCAATTATACACCCACTAGTGTCTGTATCTCTGGTGGGTCAGTTTCGTTTTTCACTTGCCATTCTTGCCAGAAAATAGTGTAATGAATGGGAAATGTCTTGTGAATATGCTTTCTTTTCACTCATTTTCTCTGTTCTTGCTTCTGTAGAACTTTTAATGTGTCCTACGTGTATCCATATATGTTGAACCTGTAGCCTAAGACAGTTTCTCTGCTGCATTGTTCCCTACTAGTCTTCATACCCTATTGTAGAAAGTAACATTTAACTTTTCTTATTTTGACAAAGAGAACAAATTAGGAGAAAAAGTTTATTCAATTAGCTAATGCGATGTGAGATACTGGTTATGGGTTCAGAGTTCAGCCCCGATAGAGTTGATTGGAGTTTCCTGGTGTACAATAGAGGGCCAAATCAGTCTTGTGAGGTCGGTGAACTAGCGTAAAAGTGCAGGTCATCCCTGTGGAGATAGAAAGGCTGATGGATAGACCCTTCCACCATTTTTGAACTAAGACCAGGCAATTGAGAAGACATTAGCGTAGAAAATCTTCTCTCTAATCCAATTCGAGCTCAACAAATGGGTGAATGGGTGAATCATTTGCTTCCTTCCAGAAGTTCAATATAGATATATCCCAAATAACATATATCATTATAATATTTTCCCATTTTCACTTCTGTTCTACTCCACCGATATTATTCCTGATGACTTCTCTGAATGAAGGAAGAAGTTAGTGAGAAGGGGCCTGAGTAAGTCATTCATAGGTCAATCCATCCTCTAATTAGTATCCTAATTGGCTCTTCCACATGGCTTGCTTTCCAACATGAGCTTCTTCTGAGCCCTCAACATGGCAAATGAAGCCAACCTTCTTGGTTGATACACTAGCTCAACACTTACTTTTGTAGGGTCATATTAGTGAGAGGGGATAAAGTGAGCCTAGGTAATTTTGAGCCTGTAAACTGTACAGTGAACAAGAGTGAAACGTTTTGGGAAACACGCAGGGGTTGGGTATGTGTTATTGGTGTGTATGAGCGTCTAGTGCAGGTTGCTTCTCTGCCCATGCACACAGTATGCCTGATAATGTGATAAAAGTAACTCATACCCCTATTCATGATTTTACTATTATGGAAATTAGTCACTCAATTCATTTGGCTGTCACACTCAATGTCTTCAGCTGGTGATATTTGGTCAAAGTAGTCCAGAAATGGTACTTCAAGATCCATTACAGGGTTAAACTCTACAAAAGGATTTCTTTTAGAATTGAAAGTTGATTCTATGAGATGAACTCTAGCATTCACATGAAATAGACTGGCATGTTTGACTACCTATGTCATGGCATGATGACAATGGATATCAAAATCCATAAGTACTCTTTTACAACCAATAGAATAAATATCTCCCAACATTTTTTATTTGTGAATAGGTAACCAATAAAATATGCCCCAATTATTCAATTATGAGCATTTAACCAAAGTGTGGGCCCTGCTATGGTTTAGTTTTCCTATTAGCTGTATGGCAATATCAATATTATTGTTTTGATTTTTGAAATGGCAATCTCTCACAGAACTTGATGTTTCATTTAGATTTTGTATAGATTATAATTTCTTTATGAGATAGATGCTAATCGTTTCTTATACATTCAGCTATGGTGTTGGGTTCCTTGGTTCTCTGGCTTACATGCGTATGCTAGGGACTAGTGTGGATTCCATGGCAGATGGAGCAAGAGGACTTCTCAAGTATGTAACAAATGTCTACTTATGTAAATGCAACTTTCATGCAAACATTTAATGACTTAATTGTATATAGATGAGCAGTTCAATATGCAATTTGATTAGATTCTTTAAAAGCATGCACATGTATTTTGATATTTAAAATATCCACACTCTGCACAAACTAGCGAGTTTCCCAGAATTTTCAATCTATCAATCGAGGCTTCACCTAAAGATGCCTGTTAGCTCCAATATTGCCTTGTCTTGCTAACATCAGAAACCTTGGTTGTTAGTTTATGTATTATCTTCCAACTTACACATCGATTTTGTTATCTGTTAACCTTAATACACAACGTTGCCTGTTGAGTATTGCTCTTACATATTTGTGAAATATTGATTTTATCAATGGTTTTTATTTTATTTTTTGGTTACAATGATGAAAGGTATTTTAGTTAAGAGCAGTTCATAAAGAATTTATTCCTGACTGTCCATTGGGAAATAGCATGTGGGAACTCACGAAGAATAATGAAAGTTATCAAACTGCCTACCCTCACCATGATTACTCCACTGGACTTGTTGTGCTGTGTCTTTTCTAGTATTAACCATATGAAAGGTGAACCATATAACTTTATGGAATTTTTTATGCAGGGGAGCAATTGGTCAACCAAGGCTATTGGTTCCTGTTGTATTAGTCATGATATTTAACAGGTGGAATGGGTAAGTATTTGTGCTGACATTTTTCTCTAAGATTGTTACTACATTCTTATTTCTTTGAAAATACTTCTCCCAGGTAGTTTCTGCAAATATTCTTTAAATGCATGTCAACTTTTTCCTAATTTATTGCCCTTTCTTTAAAGTACTTTACCCTTGACTCAATGCATATGGCTGAACATAATATTTCAAGCTATGACTATCTTTCAATGACTAATAAAGTTGAGTTTGGGTATAGGATCGTTGTTCCACAATATGGATTCATGCACCTGGAATTGATACCAATGTTGGTGGGATTCTTCACGTATAAAATTGCTACTTTTATTCAAGCTATAGAGGAAGCAATTCCTCAAGTTGAGAAAATAGATAGAAGTTCATGATAAACCTTGACATATACGTCAGCAGAATATTCCAGTAATGGTTATGATGCAGCTTGCAAAGGTTTGTTCTTATTTTCATATGTGTCTACCAAGCATGTTTTCAATAATCAAAACTTATATGATCAAAGTTTAGGCATCTGAGATGTTCAATTTGAAACCAAGTGATTCGAGTTTCTGAATTGCATATTTCCTCAATTTTGTATCATATTCTCAGATTATTAACGTGTTGCAAAACATGTCCAACACTGCAATGAACAAATAGTCCCTCAAACTTTATCTGAATTAACAAGTTTACTCGTTTTAGACCCATAGAAACCAACTGCATTTGAAGTAATCTGGCCGGTTTCATTAGACCTGCCAGCTTTTTATGTTGTAGTTTACAACTCAACAATCTTTCAGATTTGCTTTGTTAAACTTGTTCATCTGTTGTCCAGATTACAGATGATGGTTGCAGTTGTGACATGCTGCTTGGAAAGGAAGGGTGTATATGTAGTCTAGTGAATAGTAAGGAATTGTACTTATTATTTCTGTTCAAAGACAGTAAAATCAGCCTTGTTTAAATCAGTCTTCCCTAGATACCATCTGTCAGCCTGGTATGGTTGTAGGATCAATCTTCCCCACACAGTATCAATTGAAACCAATTCATTTTGTTCAAATCCGGTGAATGTTTCCTTATCCGGGGAAGAATCAACTGCCTCTTTCTTTACTATCACCATTTCTGTAACACATTTTCTTTTCTTTTTAAAAGCAATCGAGAGTTCATTAATGGAAAATACTCAAATTGATATACTCCCCAATCTAGAGTCTTAGCTGGTACCAAAGTGGAAGAATCACTAATCAGCCTACAATTCAGCATCTGAGAATATGCATCAAAATTTCTAAAATGGGGAGAAATCAACTTGCCATGTTGACGCTCATTGTCGAAGGCATGGAAGAAGCAAGAGGAGGTGATGTTGAGTGATCACCAAGCACATGTAGACATGGAGAAGGGTCATCCAATTGCATTCCGTAGTGAAACATTGGCTTAAAGACATTTGGCCTTCTGTATGTGACGAGGAAATGGTTGTAGTATTGGTTGTTAAACATTGGAGGTTTTGCCAGTCCACCGGACTATTCAGCAAGTTTTTGGAACAAAAGGTTACCACTTCAGCTCAACAGAATTGATTATTGAAGCTTATTTGGGTATGACTACTCAATACAATATACGTCTGGAGTTCATAATTGCTCTTAATACTTGCTCTAGTACAAAGATAAAAAAATTAAAAAAACAGCTCACCAGTTCGGTTGGAAGGACCGGCTCGCTCACCTAAAGGGCCGGACTATTTGTGTGCTTGCGATGTCCGATTCATCTGAATACTCGGTTAGAAAAAAGAGAGGCTCTCCGTTTCAAGGATGTGGCAGCCTCCAGTTTGAAAGTGAAGGTACAGCTAAGTAGAAGCGACTCATTCAGACACCGTGTGATGTGGCAGTGATAAACACACGGTCAAGTTATATGAAGCTTATTTTCACACGGTATTGCAGGTTCTTTTGTAATGCCAAGTTGCCAACTATTTAAAGTTATGATTGGTTTCCACTCAGGAAAGAAGAGGGAAAAAAAAAACAGCATTGTGGGAATAGCACAGTTGGGAGAGGGTTTGGATCGGGTGCATTGAGCATTCTAACGGGCAAAAATCTTGTAATTTTTTAATATTATCCTGTACTGTTTACAAAATGTAATATCATTGTTATAGAGTAATTAATCCCTTTGGAATGCTAACAGATGCTTTAGATATTAGAATCAGTATGTCCCGAGGAAAACAAAACTTCAGCTTTGTGTTTCCATCTTACCAAGGTAACCTGCTGCCATTGTGAAAAATGAGCAAATAGTTCCCCGGAATCTGAAAAACTACTAATATTGCAAATTCTAATTCACACAAACCAAAAATCCATTTGCATTTAACTTATTACAAAAGCTTTTATTAGATGGAAGTTCAAAGCACTACTGATAAACAGATAGAAACCGATACAATACTTGACTTCACGTGTCCGACATATCAAAGAAAACGCAAGTACTGGAGCTTCAACCAGTGTTCTGCATCCCAGCAGCAATACCCTTCATGGTCAAAATAAGTGTGTCCTCTAGACCTGGAGCATATTCGCTTGTTGGGTTAAGATTGACGAGCTCTGCTGCTGGCTTCCTTGCTGGTTCCTTTAATGGCCTTACTTGACCATGATAGTTGGGGTCACGGATCTGCTTCAGCGTATAGGCTTGGCACACATTCAGTGTTGTAATATACGAGTCACGAAGAAGAAGTCTCTGCCTCAAGTAAGGATCTCCTTCCAGAAGATTTCTGTGCCCAGCAACCTACAAAAATGTACACAGATAAGATTGGTCTCTTCAAATATCTGTATGTGCAGTCAAATCAAATTTTGTCATTCAAAAACACTTTGACCTAGTACAAATTTAGTAACAAACCCATGAGAGCATTTCATTAATTATCATAAAACTAATATTTGGAAGTCTAAGTTAAAATTTCATCTCAAGAATGGTTTTTATATTTGGTCTCATTCTTATGGTTAGACTTCATGTTGGTATAAGCAGGGAAGCAGTTACAAAGATACTTTATATTGATGGTAATAGTAGTTTATATTTTCGAATTATTTGTTTTAGCTTCATGCAAAAATGAGTATTTGATTGAGACCAAAACAAAAGAGTATTTGAAAACTTTTATGAATAAAAACAGATGAAGGGGCAGTATTACCTGGAGTAGGAGGCGTTTAGTATCTTCATAGTTGGTCCTCAGTCGCTCTCCAAATGACCATAGGTCTTCTGACACCAGAAGCTTGTCATAAAGAGCTGTAATACCTGGGTCTCCCTTGGCAAACACCATCTCAATTAAATCAATGGTGACTCTGAAGAAAGGCCACTGATTATACATCTCCCGAAGCATCTGAAGATTCTTTGCATCCTTCTCTAAGGCTTGCTTAAATGCTGCCCCAAAACCAAGCCACACTGGTAAGTGAAATCTTGTCTGGGTCCATGCAAAGATCCATGGGATTGCTCGAAGTGATTCGATGCCTCCACTTGGCTTTCGCTTTGATGGACGACTCCCAATGTTCATCCGACCATACTCCATCTCTGGTGTTGCCTGCATTATTCAAGAAATAAGTATCTCAGCAGAAAGTAAATACGAGCAAATTTTATTAAGGTAGGCAGACATGAAGGGACTTTTTCTGATAATAGTTAAAGGGGTGATCGTGCTTGATGAACAGGCTACTTACAAGGCGAAAGTATTCAACAAAACGGGGTTCCTGGAAAACTATTGAACGGTATTCCTCCGTAGCAACAACTGCCATCTCATCCATGAGTGCACGCCATTCTGGCTTGGGCGAAACTGGGGGATTCATACCATGCTCTAGTGTGGCTGCTGTGAAACGCTGAAGTGTTCTAAAACACAAGTGCTCCTCTCCAAATGATTGTTCAATAACTTCACCTTGAACTGTTACACGGAGTGAACCGTGAATTGTCTCAGGTGGCTGAGACAATATAGCAAGATGAGTGGGTCCTCCTCCTCTTCCAACTGTTCCACCTCGGCCATGAAACATGGTAAGCTTAACTCCATATTGTTTTGCAACCTTTATGAGCTCTTCTTGAGCCTTGTATAGCTGCCATGCTGCAGATAGACGGCCTGCATCCTTTCCAGAATCTGAGTACCCAATCATGACTTCTTGCTTCCCATTGATCCGATTTTTGTACCAATCTATAGAGAAGAGGCGAGCCACAGCAGCAGGAGCAGCCTCTAAATCAGCAAGCTTCTCAAACAATGGAACAACCCGTAGTGGCTTTTTCACACGGCATTCACGTTGTAAAAGCTCAACAGCAAGTACATCAGATGCGGCTGTTGCCATTGATATAATATATGCACCAAAGTTGTCTGAGGGAAGTTCTGAAATGACTTTGAATGTCTCCAATACATCAGAAATTTCTTCAGTCTTGGGAACATCAGTGCCAAAAAGAGGGCGCTTTCCACTGAGCTCAGACAACAGCCATTCTTGCCTTTGTTTCTCAGGCCATTCTCGATAAGACCCAAGGCCCAGGTGCTTTGTAATAGCATCAATGACATCAGTGTGCCTGTCTGATTCTTGCCGTATGTCTAGTCTCACAAGACAAAGTCCGAAAGTAGAAACTTGCCGTAAGAAATCAAGAAGGCTCCCGTCAGCAATTGGCTTGTCACCACAGGAACAGAGTGACCGGTAACACAGTTCGAGAGGCTCCAGGAACTACAATAGAGCACAAACACAAAAACAGCTCTCAGATGAGAGTTTTGTACAACAAAAATATGTGGGGGCATGTTCCAACATAATTTTTGCGTTCAGCTTCTACTATATAAAGGTTTTAAATTTGGGGTAAACTGAAAATATCTTGAAAATGGAGACTCTGGTAATGGAATATTTATTTATAGAACTCCAATGAAATAAATCATGATAGGAAATACCTGTTCAACATTAGTAAAAGTTGTGTCCTCAGGAATGTCAGAGGTTCCATTGGATAGTAATTGACGAGCACGTTCACGTGTATTGTAGAGTTTGTCTCTCACATCACCAAGAATAACACGATATGGCTCATTTGGAGGAATTTGTTTCCAAAACTCTGATAACAAAGAATAACGATTAACAAAGGCACTCTATACTTGAATCAAAGGACAGATCAAATAATGATAATCACAGCAATAGTAGTAAAACAGTAGAGAGAGTTATCCACCAATGTCATGAAGAGTTGGGTCAGTTTGGGGGAAAAATGAACTGACACCTTTATAAGGAACCCCAAAAAAAAAAAGGGGAGAGAGAGCTATAGCGATATAACTAATAGTCAAAGATTTAAAGTTTCCGTGGACATTCAAAATGTCCAAGCCTAAAATGACAGAAACATGAAACCATTGCATACCTATATAGTGTTTTGCATCCTTCCTTGAAGACCTATGAAGTTCATGCGCACGAGCAAGAAGCTCATCGTTGCAACGCCACATAGATAACTGTGGGTAAAAAAACAATATAAGAAAATGCAGAGGGAATAACATATTTAAAATACTCTGAAGATCATGATTATAATTTCACACCTCAAACATAAGATCCTCTATCTGGGAGAAATACAAGTTAGCAGCCATCATTCTAGCCAATAAGCATACATCCCGTGTAACTTCTGGAGTGACCCTGGGATTTCCTGCAGTCAACATCAGAAAGATTATAAGCTACATAAACCATGATGTAGTCATGCTTCTAGATAACATGGGGAGAGAGATGTGTTAGCGAAACTAAATCTTCTCCTGAAATCAAGCCATGATTCTTCTCCATTGAATTACTTGTTAGCTGTTTTCATACGGTTACAATTAGCTGTAAATATAGTTTAATTCTTGTATTGTAACGGCAGCAATTCACTGCTATATATGTGTATCTTTGTAAACAGCAAGATACTGAAAATCAGTTTCTACAAAATGCCACAGTGATGAAAACAGCACTGCATAAGGACAGAATATGTTTTGCCAATAACAAGCATAAGATGAGCATACCATCACGATCCCCACCCATCCAAGAAGAAAATTGAATGAGAGGGGCATTGTAAGGAACACGTTCATTTATCCCAATGTTCTTCAAGGCAGTGTCAACTCGGCGTAAGAATTTGGGTACACCTTTCCAAATCGTCTCATGAAAGTAGCTCATTCCTGCCCTCATCTCATCTTGAGGGGTTGGAGGAGTCCTTCGGATTTCGTCAGTACGAAATGCAGCTTGAATCTACGTTAAAGAAATAGATATATTCAGTTAATTTGAATGAAGATATATTACTGCAGATCCCATCAGGATATACTGGACCACTTAGAGGGGAAAGGGGGGAAATGTTGGCAATTGCAGCTAACTGATGGACAATGTCAGGGATAATCGAGAGAACATAAATTTATATTCAAATTAAGTAAGAGTATTTGAAATAGTATATAATGTGATTACATAGTATCAAATAAATGCCATTGTATCAAACTCAATCAGTTTGTCTTTCCACATACCTCCCTTTGTAGAGCCTCATCGAGTTCTTGTTTATCATCAGGTGTAATATCCTTGGCATACAACTGCGTCAAACAATTTCTTACCCTGAAAAGATCAAGTAAGCATAAAACGTCAATAACACAACCATAAACCCATCGACTGTCCACAACATAAGATAAGTAAACCAGGGGAATGGAGAACAAACCTTGCATGCTTTTGAAGCAGAGATCTGCGAACAGACTGAGTAGGATGTGCGGTTAGAACCAAATCTACAGTCTGGTTCTTCAATTCATCAAAAACTTCTTGTGGGGACTTCTTCAGTTGCCCCACAAGCTTCTTGAACGTCTCTTCAATGTCCGACTCTGTTGTAGCACTTGCTTCATCAACAAAATCTCCCTTCTTCAACTTTATCCTTCTCCGATATGCAATCTGAACTTCTTCAGCCAAATTGGCCAAGTTAAGCATGTGGGAAAAAGACTTGGCAACGACAATGGAGTCACCAGGATCCAAACTTGTAAACACATTTCCAAGTTCCTCCAACTTTTTCGGGTCCTGCTTTCCTTCGTATTCCGCGGATAGCTCATAACAATCTTGAACCTATAGCAAATCAGATCCCAAAGGTCAATAAACACCTATATCATCAGATATTTTCACTTAATAAGCCCCAATTTCCTAATAGCATCATCGAGGTACCTAACATGCAGAACCTTTTAAGTAAAATTTCATAGATACTATCTGCTCTGTAAATCAATAATATATCAAATCCTCGTCCATATGACAACCCTGAACAGTATAAAGGAATGACATTTGGAGTGTTTTTCAATGCAAATAACAATAAAAGAAGAACGACAGCTGAATTACAAACAAAAAGGCATGTAGTTAGACAAAATAGTTACTTTTGATTTTCGTATCATAAAAATTGAATCAAATAAAAAATATATAAGATACTCCCAAGTCCCAAACAAGCATTATAGTTAGTGAACAAACAAAGCGATAACATCAAGGTTTGTACCAGAAAAACAAAACATAAAACATAAATACATATAACAACAAACAAAAAAGAACAGCGAAACTCGATCAAAACTAACATGGTACCTACCCCAGAAATTTTCTAAACTACCAACTAGTGAACTCCATAAGCAGTCAATGGTAATTCAAAGCAAGTAAAAAACTAATCAAAACAGAGAAAATTCACTACCGTTTCTCTGAGATCCTCCCCATGTAAATCCTGAAGAATATCGAGGAAGCGATCCAACAACAAAGCATCGTACTCGATCAGTTTGTCATCCTCAGACACCTTTCCTGGTGCCAACAGCCTCAGCTGTGCATCAATTGAAGCCATCTTCTCCAAGTTCCTCGCTGCCATGGTTGCCTTCTCTCTCTCTGCTTTCTGGGTTACTCTGTATTTGACTTTTTTTAACCAACAAAACACTGCATGGTATTAATAATGAATCAAAACCCACAAATCCTTGCGGAAAACAGAGTAGAGCAAACTGAGTTTTCAGAGGAAGTAGAGTATAAACCGGATTGAAGAAGAGCACAAACTCTATGAAGAAAAGGAGATGATATATATAATGGGGAAAAAGAAAAAAAGGAAAAGATAGGGTGGGAGGAAGCAAAGCGAATCCCGTGAGACCCAGATGAAGAGAAACGGGTTGCTTATGATCCGTGCACGAGAAAGTACAAAGGATTAGAGACGGAGGGTTTTGATCACGGAAGGGGTCAGAAAGAAGAGAAGTGAGAGTGTGTGTCTGTGTCTGTGTGTGGGTTATGTAAAGCTGGACTCTCTTTCTGTGTTGGACTTAAATTTATAGAGAGGAGGGGGAGGAGAGTGTGGTAGCTAAAGATTAGTAATTCACAATTTTACATTTGCAACAAAACACGTTGATCGGGATCGGATATGTGGAGAGAAAAATATAATCAAAAATAAAAATAAATAAATAAATGTAACGAAAAAATAAAGTATGTGTAACAGAGGGTGAGCTCTAATGAGGACCCTAAAATGAGAATTTTGTGAGGACTTTTAAATCAACGGTTGGATGACATATATGTTGTAAAATTAATATTCAATCAAAATTGGAACCACTCATTCAACTGTTAATTTCAAAGTCATTATTAAGTCTTCATTTTAAAGTTGGGTTCTTGACCCAAAACACCAAAATAAGAAAAGATTACCCCAACAACAGATTTTTGTTCCCATCTACACAGTTTAACGTTAAATGACCATTTTGCCCTAAGCCTAATTAATAAATTACAGCATTGCCACTCTCTTTCCTCTCTTCTCTCTCTCCCTCTTTCTCTCTCCCTAGACAAACCTCTCTCTCTACCCAGACAACTCCGGCGTCTCTCTCCCTCGCTCCAAACGACTCTGGCGTCTCTCTCTCTCTCTCCCCAGACGACTCCAGCGTCCCTTTCCCTCGCTCCAGACGACTCCGGCGTCTCTCTCTCTCTCTCTATCAAGCTTCCTCAAGCTTCGTATAGAGGTCAGGTGACTCGCTGTACCAGGAAAACGTGCTGGTTGGCCATGTCTAGCTTCAAGTTGGAAGAAATCGACTTCGAGCTTCGGTGCCGGAGCAGTACGATTCGGCGAGATGAGGTGGATATGGCGAGCGAAGTCGGGGAGGAAGAGAAAAGCGCCGGTGGCTACTCCGACGAGGACTAGAGGTTCGAAGAGGTGAGAGAGGTCGGCGGCGAGCTCCGGAGGTGATTCGATCCTGGGGTTTTGGTCTGACTATTGATTGGGGTGCCCAAAGCATTTTCTGGGTGCCCAAATCATTTTCTAGCTTCTTTTTTTTTTAAGTAACGGGACAGAAGGAAAGAAAAAAAAAAAAGTTTTGAATGTCTATTGCCCCCTAATAGACGTCTAGTACCCCTCTATTAGAGGGCAATAGACGTTTTGAATTGATATAATTTTCTTGTTTTTTTTTTCTGTAATCAAAGTTTTATTTGTCTAAATTTAGGGAGATTAGTTCTCATTCTGGCAACTGAAAGTCCTATTAGGGGGCAATAGACGTCTATTGAGGGGCAATACATGGCTGATAATCGTCTATTGAGGGCAATACATGGCTGATAGTCATCTATTAGAGGGCAATAGACATCTATGGGGGGCCAATAGATGTCTATTAATGGGTAATAGACTATTGGGGCAATAGATGTCTATTGGGGGCAAAAAAAACCTTTCCGGTGAGATTTTCAGCAAATTCCGTTAGGCGGCGGCTGGTGACAGGGTTCTGGCGGCCTGTGACAGGATTCCGGCTAAAGTTGACCGGATTCCAGAAGCCGGTGACCAGGCTCCGGTGAAGTCTCCTTTGGTTGATCTCTCTTCCACTCTCTCTCTCTCTCTCTCTCTCTCTCTAAGTAACAAAATGGTATTAAAAAAATTATAAAAAAAAAAATCTTAATGGGGTATTAGGGAAGACCTCCTTAGAGTGTTTTGAGCAAGAGATAATTAAAAAAACTTAATGGGATAAGTGGGAAAAAAATCTCTAAAAATGGTGTAAATGGACAAAAACCCTTTAAAGTTCTCACTAGAGCCTCTCTTGTGTTATAGACATAGGTGTAAAAATGAGTACCATACTTAAACTTGAACTAGCCTAAATGGCAAAGGAGGGTTGAGACCATCATACCTCAATAGCTCAATGCAGTATTAAATCACTAGAATCGCGGCAACAACTCCTTCACTACATCAAGTTTAAGACCATCTCATGATCATTAGACATGGAAAAAATTTATTAGGGCATGGTTATGTGCTTTAGGCCTAGAAATTGGGTCCATCACTCTTGACTCTTGAGAAGACCCATACAACTCCTAGATTCCTCATTCTCTTTGGTGGCTCCTACTCCTCAATAGCAGCATAAATTGCTTCTAATTGAGCTTCTTCCCTCTCACAACCTTCGATAGTGAGTTTTATTAAACAGTGACAAGTGTGGCTAGTGGTCCACCATTCTATCGCTACTGTCCTAACTTAATCCCATGTTAGGTGTTGGGTTTTGATCACAAAAGGTCTCGGTGCAATTGGGTAAGAGCCACCCACTTATAAATTATATTTTATTTGTCATTTTTCTAATGTGGGATCTTTCCTTTCCAACACTCCCCTTCACTACAACCTAACTTTAGGTCTACACGTGAAATTAATTAACAATCAAATTCCCACATTGGAAATTGGGACACAAGTCTCATATCGGAGACTTTGCCAATATAACAATCCAAGGCCCACAACGGACACTTGGTAACAATCAAATAGGAATATTCTGATGGCAATATAAGGAACCCAAATTTAGGCCAATGACAATTGGAGACGCAATTGAAGAGGGACCCACTCTGATACCATGTTAAACAGGAACAAGTGTGGCCCATAGTCCATCATTGTACCGATACTGTCTTAACTTAACCACCCGTTAGGTATTGGGTTTTAATCACAAAAAGCCTCAGAACAATTGGGTAAGAGTCACCCACTTATAAATTATATTTTATTTGTCACTTTTTTAATGTGGGATATTTCCTTTCGAACAAATTCTTCGACACTTAGTAAGAGTTAAATGTCCAAAGGCATCATTTAAGGATATATAGGCGGCTTTGGTTGGTTGATTATGAGACAGTTGCTACTAACTCTCCCTTTTGCGCATTTGTTCGATTTTACTTATGTTTTTTATGGCGTCGTCAAGCCAAATGACCATTGTTAGTGTTATTGACCATCCTAAGAATACAGTAGCTAAGTCGCCGCTACCCCTCGAGTAGCAAACAAAGGTTTAGGAAGTCATTTTACCCAACTGAAGACCAAAACTTCCTCATCTCAAAAGAAAATTATAAGAAATTAGATATGAAGAAATAAGTACACCATATATTAGATAAAAATGTCTTCTAGAGGTTATTGTATAGTTGAGATGTGTATCTGAACTCTGTTTTTATTATTAGTGTGGTATTACTTTAAGAAAGCTTATTTTTCAAACCATTATGCGGCAGGTTTCAACAAAATAGTTCGTTGTTAGATTAATTTTTTTTAAACAATCATTTCAATTTAATCTACTCCAAACAAAATGAATTGAAACTTGTGAGAATAAAGGGCTTGTGCGGCTACCCGCAAACCGTGATTAACGAAACTAAATACAGGGGGGGGGGGACTTTGAACCTAGACCCCTGATTACAATAAGCACCTAGAGAACGTCTCGAACTAATATCAGGAGTCTCTACAAAAGACATGAATTGAAACTTTATGCAATGAACAAAATGAGTAGAATTTTGAGCTTGGGAAATTAAGTTAGAATTGACTTAGGTCAGCACCTTGATTTCCTCTTATCGATATAACAAGAATAACTAAGATTTTGTTTTTTTAATAAAATTTAAATTTGGTGGCCTTCATATAACCATGCCAGAAATTTTCCTTCTTGATTTGGGAATAACCTAGGGGACTTGTCACACCTAGCAGAGGGTTGAGACAGGGGTATCCCCTGTCACCTTATCTATTCTTGATAGGTGCAAAAGGGTTCTTGGCTCTCCTATAACAAAAACAGCATCTTGGCCTTCTTTCAGGTATTGAGGTTTGTTTCAATGCTTCATCTATTAATCACTTGCTTTTTGCAGATGATAGTGTGTTATATGCTTAAGCTTCCCTTGAGACATGCTATGAAATTCAGGACGTGATTGAGATACATGGTAGAGCATTAGAGCAGATAGTGAATTTCAATAAGAGCTCAGTCTTTTTCAGTAAAATTGTTGTTACAGATTTAAAAGATGATGTATTGTTGCATTGATGGTGTGGAAATTGTGGCATCTTATGAAAGATACTTAGGCCTCCCAACATATGTAGGCCGCAGGAAAACTGCAACCTTTTAGTATATTAAAGATAACTTGGCCTAGAAGTTGAAAAATTGGCAAGGGAATTTGCGTAGTGAAGCTGGAAAAGATATCCTAATCGAGGTTGTTGCTCAAGCTCTTCCGACATATGCCATGAGTCGAGTGCTTTTCAGCTAACGAAGTGTCACGGCCCTGATTTTTAACACAAATAAAAATCGATATACAATCTCATAATTATACATGCGTGATCGTTCAGTCATTAATACAAAATACCTGGAATGTTTTCCCTTTAAATCAAGTACATATTGATGCCCTGAACCCACAATTCCAATATTGACCCGCTCCACAGAGTCATATATTACATAAGCTTACGAATTAAATTGTCAACAACAAAATAAAACGTAAATGCTCCTCAAAGCTTACTACATAGCGGAAGTCATAACCATGGAAAATCCAACAAAATTTTCTCCCTACCCATTATGCTGCCAACAAGCTACCTTAGCTTCAACCACTATTACCATGACCCACAAGATTAATCCCTACACCATTAAATAGTGCACCAGGTTGCCACACAACAAACCTGATAAGTTTATGAATGCTCGTATGAGTAACTCATGAACATCAATCAACAACTCACACAAATTAGCTTAAGGAAACCAAGCAACCATGATTCCTTCTAACATTCCATATCCTTTCCACCGAAGGGACAACATAGGTCACCGCCGTGACAATGCTCTATTTGCTAACTTAACCATCAAGAAGCAATTCAAGTCTCATCTAGACAATAAACGAAGAATACTCTCGGAACTCTCCTTTAAACTATATACATATGAGTCTCCAGCAACCTCGACCATTACCCTAAAAATCTATAATGGCAGACAGACTAGAGCTCTAACTGAAGTCGTAACCACTCGTCCAGCTAAAGACGTGATTACCGATTTCCTGCATTGGTCACCATCTGCGACCTGTCATCATCTGTGACATGTGATTTTCAGACCCCGTCTGGTCTTAGAATCAACGTTAAGGTCACTATCTGCGAACTGTCACCATCTATGACATATGATCTTCAGACCCCATCTGGTCTTAAAATCAAACGTTAAGTAAGTCGCACTCAACCTAAAAACGTTATAAACATCTAGTTTCGGTTTTCCCCATCTCTGCTCACCATCTGTGGCTCTTGGTACAAGGACCAATACATTTAAAATAAGTCACTCTTGACTCAAAAATGAAACATCAAACTCAATACTTTTCAAACAATAGAAAACATCTTTTTCCACAATATTGTTTCCCGAAAAGTCGCCTTCAACAATAATATGAACACAATCATGCATATTATTCCATCACACATCACTCACAAGAATATATAAATATATATATATATATATTTCACGTAATTATATATATACGCAGTCATTCTCTCAGGAATGCCTACTAATACTAACTATAGTTTGCAGTTAAACAAATAACGTCAAAACAATAATGGTAACTCCATTCGTAAATGAACGTTGTGAGATTACTCACCTTGAAATTCCCGCTGCGTCTTCAATATAGAACAAAGAAGCCAACCACAAAATAATATTCCAATAATACTTCGTCAAGTACCTAACCACAAACGGTTTCAACTTAGTAACAATTCACATTTGATTTAAGTCCGAAACCTCTGTTTTGAACTAAAATCTCCAAAGTGGCACTAATCGAGACGAAGCCACATCCGATACCTCCCAAAGTCTCCGGAATACTTCCACGATCGTTATGTCCAAACCACAAGTCGATCAGACGTTCGAATCCTCACAGATATAATAAATCAATCGGTATGAAACCGTAAAAATCATAACAATTTCATACGAACTCCAAAATTTGCATATTATATATCAAAATGCTCGTATCAACAAGTAGAAGACATATAGTACCATACACATTCCTTTACTTGGCCAGAACGCTACCACAGGCGGTGGCGCACTGCCTCCAGCCAAAACTCAATATTTCATAAAACTTCCAACATCAAAGATGTTCAACTCAGCATGCTTAACCATTTTCATAACTAGCACGAAGTCAGAAACTAAGCATAAAAGGTCAAAAACTACCTCGCAAGCAGTGAATTACTGTTCAATTCGAGTTGAACCAAGTTTCACGTAAATCGACCCAAACAACCACGACAGATCAATCCAGGAGGCTTCTACGAACGCACAACAGGAAGCATGAAGCCTTGGTGTCACCGGTGTTGTGTTTTCAGGCCAGGTCAGAATACCCCAAAGTTCGCCACTTTGCTGTGCTGTCACCGCCTGGAATCGTCGCTAGTGGACACCACAGGGAGGAGCGGACGGCGGATAGGAGACGATCTGGAGAGTTTCACCGCCGGAGACCGTCGGAGCAGGCCAGAAAAGTCGGGTCGAGTTTGCTTGTTCCGGGTCGATTCAGTCGAATTTCTTTGATACCGAAGGTATCAGTCAAGAGAGGAAGAGAGTTTTCGGAAAAGTAAATTGGGATTTATGAAAATATTTTCAGATTTTTCCTATTTATACTGAAACGGAAACTTTTTCTGAAAGCCATAACTTCTTCATATAGACTCCGATTGATGCGTTCTGCATGTTCACGAACTTGTATCGAAGAACTCTAAAACTTTCATGAAGGAAGTTTTCCGAGAATGCCAACGTATAAGAAGTCAAACTTCGCACGACCCCCTAAACTGTGAAATTCGAATAAATATACGGACGAAAACCATTCCATTTCACAAACAACTTACGAATAAAGCACAATAACAATTATTCGTACAACTGGTCCATTATTAATTACTAAAATTAACTAACGGAAATTCAGGTCATCACACGAAGAATTTATGCGAGGACTTGGAACAAATGTCTGCTAGGTTTTGGTGGGGAAGTATGAAAGACAAAAAGAAAATACACTGGAAAACTTGGAATTCTCTTTGTCATCCTAAGGGAAAAGGAGGCTTGGGCTTTAGGATCCTTTGTGAATTTAACCGAGCTATGCTTGCAAAGCAAGCTTGGAGAATAGCATGTAATCCGGAATCATTTATTGCTAGGGTTTACAAAGCAAAATATTTTCCAGAAAACTCTTTTTGGTAGGCTTTGAACCATTGTGCTCCATCTTATTCTTAGAGGAGCATCTTTGGGACAAGGGACTTGTTAAGATCGGGTTCTTATTGGTAGATTGACACTAGAAGTTCTGTTAGTATTTGGAAAGATGTTTGGGTGCCAAGCTTACCAACTTTGTCTCCTGCTTAGGGTTTGACTTTGCATAATGGTAGCATGCTCCTACTTCCGGTCTGACCGATTTTGGGATTGTTGTCTACTGAACATGTTGAACTTCTAGCGTGCAAGGAGGCTCTTGAGTTAATTATTGAGCAGTTTTTGCAGCATGAAATTTTGAAAATTGATTCTCTAGATATTAAACAACAATTGTCTAATGTTGGAATTAACCTCTCCAAGTTGGGTCAAATTTTTGAAGATCTTAGAGTGTTTCTAGAGGCACTGCCTGATGTTCAAATTGTGTGTACAAGAAGGGATGCCAATAAGGCAGCTCATTTGGTGGCTGCACAGGCTGTTTCCTTTTGCCAGGCTCTCTACTACCTAACTAACTGCACCTACTCATATTGGTAATAGCATGACAATGAAATAGGTGAACTCATGGTAAATTAATTGCAATGTGTCTAGTCAAAAGTTTTAGGAAAAAAAATCAATAAACTAGGAAATACCTGCAAAGGGATGGTCAAAATTCCTTGAAATGATGTTTGGCTAAAATAACACCAAATGACCAAGCCAGCTCAGCATGAAAACTCAAATCGTACCCCAATTATGAAAATCGCAAATCTCAGTCATAAAAAAAAACACACCACAAGGAGCTCGATAGGGCCAATATAGCGACTCATAAACCACTTGCGAGTCCAAGATCAAACCAAAACACGACGTATAAGTTTAGATAAAAATGAACTTAAGGGTCTTTCAAGTTGAAATCAAGAAGAAATAGGAATTGTAATTTGTGAAGCAGAGAAGATGAGAGCCTCTGTTAATTTTTTCCGATTTATTCTCTATTTACTTTTTTTTTTTGGTTAAATACGGTTTACTCCCTGAACTTTTATCTAAAAAACACTTCAGTCCCTGTCCCTGAACTTTACTCCTTGTACTCTCAATTTTGGACCAATAGGTCCATTCCGTTACTCTCCGTCCAAAAATTTCGTTAAATTGCTGACGTTGCAATCCCTTTCCCACTAAAATGTCCATTATACCTTCAATTCATCTTTTTTTTTTTTTAAATAATCTTTTTTTTTTTCCTTTTTTTTTTCCTCTGTTTATCACTTCTTCTTCCAGTTCTCTCTCTCTCTCTCTTCTTCAGCTTCGCCATACTATTGTTCTCCTTTCAATTTTAGTTTCCAACAAATTGAAACTCCAAACAGAGCAACAAACAAACTGAAAAACTTCCTCCAAACATAGCAACAAAGAAACTAAAACTCAAAATTGACAAAACAAACAAGCAATTAGTCACCAAACTCCAAACCTAGCCTTTCTCGGCAACAACAGAAACTAGATACAGAGCAATTGCAAGAGGCTACCATTTAATTACAAACTAAAAAGCCTAATTCAATCTCAAATTTGAACAACAATACCATTTACCATCATAAAACCCAGATCAGGCAACCACGGTTGAGAATCCATGAGGATCCGGATTCTTGCGACCATGGTCGGACAAAATAGAGGGTTCAACAAGAGATTGGGCATGCTCAATGAACCTAGAATGATTGGATTACCATTCCTTCTTGTTCGATTAGATGAATTAGAAATTAATTCAATTTTCAACCTTAAAGAATGGAGAAGATGAAGAACTATGGCAGTATCATAGTCCTAACCTATAACAACCCCAAGCCCACCGGCCAACATTTGTCGTCTCCTCTCCAGATTGGATCATCTTCTCTCTCAACCTCGATTTTGGGTTTGAATCGAAGCTGCTCCACCTTCCGGGTTATGAAGATGCGACGGAGAATGGCCGCCTCACCCGAACTTGGCCCAAGGATTGAATTGCAGAAAAGTGGTAGTGATTTGGGTATGGATGAAGGAATTGAGAAGAATTTGGGTCAGTTGAGGAAAGTGAAAGAGTCAATTAAGGGAAGTGATTCTTCTGTGCCAATTCAATTTGACGGACATGAAATCGTAATCCAATAGATGGACAGACAAACAGGAAAAAAAAACAAAAAAACAAAAAGAGAAAAAAAAACTTTTCAAAAATAAATAAATAAATAATTAAAAATGTGAGGGTAGAATGGACATTTTACAGCAAAGAAGACTGTCACATCAGCGATTTAACGGAATTTTTGGATGGAGAGTAATGGAATGGACCTATTAGTCTAAAATTGAGAGTACAAGGAGTAAACGTGTGAAATTAGAAGGACATGGACTGAAGTGTTTTTTGGGTAAAAGTTTAGGGAATAAACAATACTTAACCCTTTTTTTTAATCAAACTCAAAACGGGTGGCAAAATATTGCATCACAAGTCAGAATAGGTTGGTACATAGCCTTCCGCCGAAGACAAGAAGCTAGTGGTAGTACCCATAATGATACATAGTTATAGACCCACTCATTAGACAATTGAGTACGTAGACATAGTGAGAGTCCTCTTTCGGTACAACTCTAGAGGCGATAGAGGTACATAGGGTGCACAAAAGTGCATAGGTTCCTAAAAAGGAAATTATTATAATTAGATAAACTAAAACATAGAAATGGGCCTAGGGCAAACAGCCCAGCCCAAGAGGGCAGCTCCAAGAGAGAGGAAGTCTAACTCAAGGACCAGCAGAGAAGGGTGCTCCAATCCCAGCCCAAACACCATCACCAACCCAAATCAGTGCACAGCTTCGGTGCAGCGCCGCCAACCACCCCTATCCAAAACCTCGCCACCACCCCACGAAATCGCCTAGAACCACCAAGCCACGCCGGCCTTCACGATCTAGTCAGACCCTCCATAGCCACGCTGCCTTAGCAATCTACCCAGACCACTTAAGCCACGCCTCCACAACACAATCTACTCCAACTCCACTATAGCCACCGCTACCTCTAGTTATCGAAATCCCATAATGAAGCCCATGATGAAACCCGCCGTCCTTATACAGTTTGATCTTGAATCAGAGAAGTCGTCCGGACTCCACCTCCACCCATTCCGGCAAAACCATTGAGCCAAACCTCCCACACATGAAGCCACCAAGGTATTAGCATTCCAGAGCCCATCCAGCAGCAGCCCAAAGCGGCGAACTAGCGCTAGCAAGAGCCGCCGGACGAGAAGAAAAGTTCAATACCTAAGACGCAGTCCAGATCTTTTGGAGCAAAACCTAGTTCTTCGAGAGATATTGACAATTCATATATCAATTTACTTTTTAGCTAAAGGTAAAGTAGATTAATTTTCACGGCTAAACTTTATATCATGGGTATGCTAGCTATGAATACAATAGCTATCAATTTATTTTCATCGTTCTTTAACAAAAAGTGGAGTGTCTGATTAGCATATTCCTCAGTTCTCACACCTATAGGATCATTGATATCTATGGTAGACTGATAGTATAGTTCATAGTGTTGGAATGGTATTTGTTACAATAATGCTCAAGATAAAAGCAAAAATAATAATAAAAGGGTTGAAAATAAATAGACTCAGAAATGAAAGTGGAATAAGAAATGGAATATGCCAAGTATATGAGAACTAGGAATTAAATTTGTTTTGGATGTAAGGAAATGATTGATGTTACTCGGAATCCCATCACACAAAACAATTCCTCTGAGCCCTTTCAAAAAAAAAAAAAAAAAGGATTCCTCGAAGGTGCCAATTGGTGGAAATAAAGCTTAAAATGGACAATTCTATTCCCACTTTGTTTCCATGACAATAATATATAATTTATAATAATGATTCATAAGTATTAGGGCTGTCAATGGGTCGTGTCGGGTTGGGTTCATGTCGGGTTAAGGTATTTGTCGTGTTATGAGAGACAAACCCAAACCCGACCCATTTAATAATCGTGTCAAAAATTTAAACCCAAACCCAATCTGTTTATTAAACGAGTTACCCGTTTCCAACCCGTTTAACTCATTTAATAAATATATCGTGTCGTGTTAGATAAAATGACCCATTAACATTGTGACCCATTTAACTAAAAAAATGCATGACTTAATTAAATTCACTACAAACTCCACAAGACAAAGAGTATAAATAATTATATATAATTCATGAATAATCAAATCCAAGTTGTCCAATCCTAGAATCAAATACTCTGAGCTTCTAATATTACAAGAAAAAAATAGAGCATAATCCATAATTAAATTTGAAGTTTAAAATTGAATGTAGAGCATCGATCAAATCCTAACTTCCAAAGTCTTCTTCACTTTATTCAAAAAGAAATGCAAGTGATGACCACCTACAATTGGAAGCAAATCAAAATCAGTAGATTAAACTAGCATCAAACTCATACAAAACATAATTAGGACACTAAAAGGAATATATACTTCCTCACAGTAAAAGAGTAAAGAAACGCTGCACAAGTAATTAACGTCACTTACCAAGAAAAAATGGTCACATGCTAATGAGTTTGGCATTATTTCTTAGCTTGGATGAGCAGCAGTAACGGAACAATCAATAGACTCATTATTACCATTGCTAATGCTTAATTTGGTAATATATTTAGTCAATTCGTCCAATTTAGGTGGCAAAGTATGAACATCAACTAATACAAATTATAAGAAGAAACAATAAAATCGATATATATGGGTTCACTTCGTGTTAGCGGGTTGACCCGTGACCGACCCTTTTATTAAATGGGTCATGACGGGTTGACCCGCCGCTGACCCGCTTTTTAATCGTGCGGGTTCAACCCACTTTATTTCGTGCGGGTTTCGAGTTGTGTTGGCGGGTCGTGTCAGAATTGACAGCCCTAATAAGTATCATACCAACTTCTAAATTATCGGCATCTTCTATACGCTATTATATTTTAGACTTTTAGTTACCACCTTATCTTCCATCTTGTATTTTTTTTTTTTTATAATAATATAAAATAGAAGGATGGGAGGTGGGTTTCCGGGTATAGTGGTTTCCTCTTTATTATGGGATGGTAGGCGCCTTACGCAATGATCGCTAACGAGGAGCTAATATCGCATAATCTTTTATTTTAATTCGTGTAAAAAAAAATTAATTATACCTCCACAGAATGTTAATTAAGTTAGCTAACTAATATGCCACAGCTCACTAGTATCTCCTTTTCAAATATACAAAATATGAGAAGTCATTTAGAGGGAGTAGGGCTGTCACTCGGTCAGTTCGAATCGGTTATAGGTATTACCAACTTCAAAACCAAAACTTTCAATTTCAAAATTGAGCTACCAATTATGAACTAAAATTTTCAGTTTTTAATCATATATACCAAATTTAGTATTTCGGTTTTTGGTATTATCATCTTTAGAGCAACTGCTTCTTTGTAATATAAATTAAAATGAACAATACTAGGTTTTTCAATTTTATAGTTGTAAGTAGATACTTATTATATATTATAGCTTTCTTTTGTACATATGACATCAAGTTTTGGTCATTTTTTAATAAAATTAGGTTATTTAACCATCTTTAACCAGGTTACTTAAAATACATGTACTATTAATGTAGTATATATAGTAATGTTCATACTATTATGATATTTTTTTTTGTTTATTTCTTAATATACATGTATGTGTATTGAAAACTATAGTATATAAAGCTAATATTTAGATAATCGATAAATTCAGTATCTATCAAAACCAAACTAACTTTTTCGGTAATTTTTGAATATTTCAGTTTTATCGGTCTCAGTTACCAAAAAGTTTGTATACCAAACCTAAAACATCAATTGGTATTCGGTCAGTTTGGTAATTACCAAACTAAGTGGCAGCCCTAAGAGGGACAATAATGCATCTCCACAACTTATTTACTCCTTTTCATTCATATTAAATAAGAACTAAACTGAAGTTAAAGATTGAACTCAAATTCATTTATAAAAGTAAAATAAAGGAGATATTGCATTCAAGAAACCAAAACCATAAACTAGAATGAGAGTGTCATTGTTGAAATAAAAGTAATCATAAAAGCTAGAATGAGACTGTATCTGATTAACCAAAAACATAAACTAGAGTGCTAATTAACCAAAAACATAAACTAGAATGAGACTGTATCTGATTTTCGTTTTATTTGGAAAAAGCTATCTATGTTTGCCCTTAATTAGGATTGTGTCAGGGGGCACTTTCTAGTCAATTCATTAAATTTGTATTTTCCATTATGTAATCATAAAAGCTGATTTGGTGAAAGCTATGTTTTTTGGTTTTTCTCCCTTCTGCTCTAGGGTTTTTAGCACCCAACGTACCACACAAAAAAATAAATAAAATAAAAATATTGGCTTTTTATATTCATTGAGTTATCCATAATAATAGAATATGTAAACTATATATATTTTGTGAATGAAATATTTTAAAATAATAAAAAAGAAAAAAAAATCCATGATCTCTTCCAGAATTATACATTTATACAAAACATAATATAAGCACCCTCTCAGCTCAAAAGCTTAGGTGGAGTTGATCGACTTATCTGATACGCAGTTGGATGTATAGCTATGGTAATCCGTACAACTATAGGTGATAAGAGACCTGTGCATTTGGAATAGTCAACACCACACCTCTTCTCTTCTTGTGGATCCCTATACTAATTTTAAATCAAATATTACCTCTGTTACATCACATGTCCTTGAAGATGAGATTTACCTAGCCAGGGGTTTATTTGAAAGCAACGACAAGAGATTGAGTATACAGTGGCGGATTCAGGATTCAAACCTTTGTGGGGCTTGAAGTTCTTAACAAGAAGAAGAAGAAAAATTATTGTGGAGAATCTCGACGGTGTGAGAGAATTTTATTGATTAAAAGAAAAAATATACACCCTTCTATATAAGTTATAATACTTTTGGTCACACCATTGCTTGCAATTCTTGCTCCACATTATTTATGAAATTAACATATAACAAGTAACTAACAATGACAATATAGCATATATAGTTCGATTTCGGGTAATTGGGTGGGTTTAATAAAGAGAAAATACATTTACAGCAACAAGAAGTAGCATATATATATAGTATTTTTTTTCATCCCACAATTCTCGGTGGGACTTGAGTCCCCCCAAAAAGGGCCTGGATCCGCCCCTGTGAGTATACTCTAATTAAAGTGATTTCTGTTAAAACTTTCTCATGTAGATACAGTGGGTTGATCTATGTGCCGATCGATTCATTTTAGATCTGCATATGCCTTATCATGACTAATGACACACTTTTTAATTAATTTAGTCGTCGGCTCATAAGATTTCAGTCAGACAAGATTTTAACAAAACTACATTTTGTTAACTTGATGTTTTCTATATGAAGCGTTAAACTATGAGTTTGTGACCTTGAATAAGAGAAAATTATTAGAAGCCCCCACAATAAGTATTGTTTAGAATTGGAGAGGATGTGGCAATGGGCCGCATATATAATTACATTATATTGGGGATCTTATCTTAGCTTACTCATTGATCCATCAAATATATATTGAAATAACTAGGTAGAGGAGTAGGACTTGTAATAATGTAATGCTAATTAACTAACTAATTAAACAAGTAGGTAAATCATTTGTCTGATGCATAAGCATGCGGGAGGTACAGTCATCACAATCGAACTGATTAATTAATATAAGCTAGCTAGGTGATTAAGTGGTTCATCAAACCAATTAACCATGGGCGCTGCGGTTTTGTATCCAACAACGTCAGAGTTGATCATATGCATCATATGCATATAGGGATTGAGATTCCTTTAATTAACTAGCTAATCTAGATTAGATATTAGGGCATCCATGCTTATGCTAATGCTTACAAACTAAAAAAACGTACATGCAGTTTACTTATTACTAGCATACATGCCCGCGCGTTGCTGCGGGATTTGGATCATTTGTGGCTCTTTTGTGATCTCTAGCAAAGATACCCGCGCATGCTGCGGGATCATAGTGCCTTTTCCTACTGCCTAAACTTGGGAGAGAATATAAAAGACAGAATTGTTTTCAATATCATCACTGCAGAACATCTAAAACAAAAGATAAATTAGATCATGCCCAATCTTTGAGATATTATCAAAGTTTCCAATATCGACAGCTGGCAGCATTTTCCATTATAGTAGCCTTCAAGAAATAGGCTATCCAAGTTTAAGTTTAACTTGGTTACAGTTGCTGCTGGAACATTTTCCAAAAAATAGTCGTTCTAGTTGCTCCCATATCTATAGTCTGATCATTCTTCATTTCTCCCATATCTCCCTTACCTGATAAGCTTTTCATTATATTTGCTGAGCTATGATCACTTTCTAGAGCCTTCATTTTTCTTGTCATCCTTTAGCCTTTAGGTGCCATAACTGTATTCAAAAGCCAAGCTCACGTTAAATTGGAAAACATCAGAATACATTCTTCTTAAAAAAGCAATCAAGAAGAGCCGATGAGTAATGTTAACCAATAGGTTTTGAAATCAAGGCTCTCAATTAATCACAGACGACAAAACTAACAGGTTTTTTTTTTTTCCTCTAATCGTAAATCCACTTTCTCAGCAACAAAACAACGGAAAATAAAGTTCATAAACTATATAAGTAAATAATTTGAATAGAACAAAGATATGAATCTTCAATGCTCTGCCTGACTACAATTCAACCAACTAACTAAAAAGCAATTGAAATAAATGCTAATACTTACCAAGAAACCAAAAAGCAGCAATCCAAAACATATAAAGTTTAATGAAACGTGGAAGCAAAATCAATGTAATTAGAAAACTTAGCTTGTTAGTAGCACTGAGAAAACTAACAGTGTAAATTAGTGCTTCCTCTCAATAAAATCAGCAGTGTAAAAGGGTCATTGATATAGCACAGGCTGCACAATAATTTGGTAGAAATCAATATATGTAGATATCAGTCATAGACTCATAGTTGCTAAGTAATCTGGACCCTTACTTTGTTAAAGGGAACAGATTTGAAATAGCAATATGTTAGAAATTGCAGGGATCTTAATGTGAATTGCATTTGTTATTGCCAGAAGGTTGTTGTCGACAATTACCAATTTGTTGAGAAAAACTGGAACATCTTATTATGGGCTGCCATGGAATAGCAGGGATAATCTTTTTATTGTACTTATGTAAAACATTTTGTTACGTCTTGAGGTCCTGATATATCATTGATTAATTAATATCTCTGTTTATAATGTTCTGACTCTAATGAAGAGGTTCAGTATTAGTTTCTACTTAATCTCATGTTTAGCTCCTAATAAGAGCTACCTAGGCATCTTAAAAAGCAGCAGGCACACAAACCCAAAGAAATTAAAATGATCTTCTCAATCCAGAACATCCAGTCTTCTTCCTCTAGCTTAATTTCATCAAGAAATAAGGAAACTAATGATCAACAAACTTATCTATATCACCAACCAAATTTAGCATGTCAACTTGCTTTTTCAGAACTCTAATTAACCTTTGCAAAAATTGCAAATAGCACGAAGATGGAAGCTGAAGAAAGGGGATGAGACTTGAAAGGGAAAAAGCATAAGGAAACGTAATATTGCTTGAGAAAATGTAGTACCAAACTTCTAAAGTCTAAACCCCTCTTGAAAGGCATCATTTGGCTGCCTACAATTCAATAGGATGGAAAGGCTAAGTTTCAAAAGCAGCAGCACTCAAGCCAAAGTCATGGGCACTTTAGTATCAATATCAGCTGCATTGGTAGTGGTTCTCTTTATGGGTCCAATTATTACATCCACTACAACAGGAAAAAAATGGGTAAAAGGTGGCCTATTACTCACTATTGGGTTCCTTATGTTGTCGACCTGGTCTATCCTTCAACTTCTTTCAACCTACCCATTTCTTAAACTCAAGTATACATATGCAGAAAATACCATGAAGATGTCATCATGTGCATTATGTTGTTCTCAATAAAGACTAATGTATTTACATGTATTTATACTGAAGCAACAAACAGTTAATATATATATGTAAACAGCACCATCAAAAATTATCCCAACACCCAGGAAAATTAAAAACCTTCACTCTAGACATCCAACTCTCCACACTGTTCCATTTAGTTCCAAGCAATAAAGCATTAAATTCTTCAATACCCAATTCAAGCTTCAAAATTTCACTCTACTCCTCTGTTCTATCAGCAACAAAACACATCCAATATCCAAATAACACACAAAACCAGCAAAACACATCACATCAAATCGTGAAAACAAAAAATAAGAACACCCAAAAAGCTAAACCATGCAATTGGGAAACTAAATTAGTTGAATTGAGAAGATCGAGGAGCTACCTGCAACCATAAACACTCAGATACCTGCAATATTCATGAAAACCACACGAAAAAATCAATTAGGTAGGGAACTGAAGAACCCAACAGTCAATTACCATGAAATTGAAATAGCTTACCTGAGTATTGGAAGTACTGTCAGCGTTGGACCCGAATTTAGCAACTTCAGAAAAACGAAAACATGCAAAAAACAACTGCTCCTCTCTCTCTCTGGATCGATCAACAACGATAACTGAAAAGAACAAAGCAGTGCATCAAGAGAAAGGTTTGGGCAATCCTCAGCTATGAAATTCCTTTCCTAATCCATTTCTGCATTATATTGGGCAGCTGCAGCTCTCTCTCTCTCTCTTTCTCTATCTCTCTCCACCTCTCTGCAGCGAAGAAGCAAAGACACGATAGCACTGAGAACACCCAGGTGTCGACGCAAGAGACAAGAGGCAGGGGTACAATAGACTTTTGACAATACGGCTCGGCTGGAGCCGACACTGTTCATAAGCCGATGAACAGTGCGTTGAGAATTAGTATATAGTAAATTTTATTAGGGTTCCATGTTGTACTGTGACTCATCCTTGAGTTCTCTTTTAAACTTTGGTACTGATAAGACATTCCACCTTAGCTAGACGATTTGCTCCATATTTTCTTGGATTTGAGAAGTTGTAACTAAACCCCTAGCTATTTACATAAAATTTGCGAAGCTTCTTCAAGCTCTTGGGTCTAGTTACAGTGCATCCTTGTTGATCAAATCGTTCGACCCAAGAAAAAATAGACATTACAATGGATGGAAAACGATTTGACGTACGATTAATGAAAGAGAAAGGTGGAAAGCTCATCAACTAAGAATCATGATGGATTGCCAATATCGATCGGGCTGCAAAATAAGTAGATATGGCCAAATATAAATGAAAAAAAAAATAAGATAACTAGCTATGTTATTAATGAAAGGCTTGACTAGCTATGCCCATTTATATTTGGTACGAAACTTCACCATCTACTCTATCTCCTTTCTTGCTTATGCATCAATTTCTTATCAACGCAATGCTTGATTAGAGTTATGCTTTATTTATTTTCCTTGTACTCCGGGTAAGGTTTATGTCCCCCCTTTATTTGTATTTTTTATATTAATAAAATAAAAATGCTGGACAAGCGGTGGGTTTCTAGCTAAAGTGTGGCAAACTCTTCTCCGTCACGATTGATAGTGGGACTTACTATATTCATCGTTTGCTTCTGAAGAATTAATTTTGTCTAATCTCTTATTTAATTAAAAAAAAAAGAAGCTATGTCATCAAGTGAGATCTGTTTGTGAAATGAAGTGTGTAGTGTGCACAAAGCCGAATTCATGGTTGACCTCCAGTTCAAGTTTTGGAGGATTTTATGATAATTCAATTCTTGAATTTGGTTAGATGGTGGACCCTTCATTCATGGTCGTTGTTTGTATATTTTTTGAATAAGGGAAATTGTATATTCAACACAAACCAGAATAGGCTGTTACAAGGGGAGGATTCAGTGCACCGACGTGCACTTGCACCCACATAAATGGATGGTTAGATTATATTAAATACATTCTTAGGTTATTAATAAAAATATTAATACATTCTTCGGTTGTATAATGAGATCATCGTATAAGTGTTGGGTCATTTACACCGTCGGTGCATAGAATAATTTCCAGGCTGTTACATACCATTCAGCTATCATTTAAGGCCATAGACAGACATGAAGACAATGGTAGTACCCACAAGTGGTACATACAAATAGTTCTACTCATTATACATTTAAATACGTAGAGGTAGTGGTTCTTTAATACTACTCCAGAAGCGCTAGAGATACTTAGAGTGCACATCGGTGCTTAACTCCTAATACAAGGAATTTATTGTACTTAGACAAAACAAAAAACATAGGGATAGGCCCAGGGCAAACACCCCAACCCACTATAGAAGCCGAAAGGCAGCCCAAAGAGGAGTGACCCACAAGGCCCAACAAGGATGGCTTGACCCAAGCCCAAATTTCATCTCAATCTACCTAGCTGCACACGGCACCTATGCAGCTTCGCCGGATCTCACCGCTGCATCTCAACGCAGCAACCTACGTCACCGCATCCCTCAACGCCATCATCACCTCGCTGCAAGCCACATCACCACTGCAAAACGCAGTGCTGAAGCTTGTATATGGTAATTCATAATTAATGAAAATTCTTTCCTCCACTAGGAAAATTCTAGTATCTGTTGACGTATGCCATACATCAAGTTTTTTTTTGAAGATTTTAGACCGTTGAATATAATTAATATGTGAATATATCTAACGGTCTAGAATATTCAATAGTGGTAACCTAGTTACTCATTAACTTGAATGATTTTTTTTTTGGGTCCTTGACCAAAAGCCCCAAAATGAGCCAAAGTTATCCCACTTACCCCAGCAACAGATTTTTATTCCCACTAACCCAATTTAAAGAGAAATGACAACTTTGCCCTTCACCTAATTAAAAAACTACATGATGCCACTCTCTCCTCTCTCCTCTCTCTCCACGCTGCCAGCAACCCATCTCTCTCTCCTCTCTCTCTCTCTCCTCCCCGATCTCCACCTCCGGTTTCTCTCTCTGTGATAGCCGCGCCGGAGATGCAGTCCAAGCTTGAAGACGACGAAGAAGGCAAGGATGTGAGTGATGGTCGAGATCGACCTCACCGGCGACGAAGGTTTCCGATCCCCTTGGGTCCTTGCCCTCCAGTCTCTCTCTCTCTCTCTCTCTGCCATGAAAGCTCTGTCGCTCTCTCCTCGTCGTAGTCGGACAGACGACGGCGTTGATCTTCGTGCTCGCCGACGGCGGCTTCTGCAATCAGAAGGTTTGGATTGGAGAGCCCGGTCGGCGATCTCCTTCGCCTCGATTCCACTGCAGCCACCGCGAATCAATCATCTCCGGCGAGATTCATGTCAGATTCCGGGGATTTCGAAGCGGGGATATCCGGGTTTGGTCCGCTCCGGCCCATTCTCTTCATTTCTGGCTATATATTCCCCCTGAAGTCCCGAGCAGTCTCCTTTTTACAAAAGCTTTTTTTTTTTTTTTTTATTTGGATGAAGCTTCTTGGTTGCAAATCAAAATAGTGGTGCTACTTTTGTTTTTTTTTTTGGGTAAATGGTTCTACTTCGGTTGCAAAATAGTAGGCCTAGAAGGAAAGAAAAAATATAAAAAAATGTTTTATTGTCTCCCAATAGACATCTATTGGGGAGCAATAGATGGCTATTGGGGGGCAATAGACGTTTTGAATTGATGTAATCTTCTTGTTTTTTTTTTCTGTATTCAAAGCTTTATTTGTCTAAATTTAGGGAGATTAGTTCCCATTCTGGCAACTGAAAGTCCTATTGGGGGGCAATAGATGTCTACTGGGGGGTAATACATGGCTGATAGTCGTCTATTGGGGGGCAATACATGGCTGATAGTCGTCTATTGGTGGGCAATAGAGGTCTATTAGGGGGTAATAGACTATTGGGGCAATAGACGTCTATTGCCCCTCTATTAGGGAGTAATAGATGTCTATTGGGGGCAAAAAAACTTTCCGGTGAGATTTTCAGCAAATTCCGGTGGGCCCAGCCGGTGACCGGATTCCGGCGAAAGTTGACCGGATTCCGGCGGCCGATGACGGGCTCCGGCGAAGTCTCCTATGGTTTCTCTCTCTTCCATTTTCTCTATCTCTTTCTCTAAGTAACAAAAGGGTGAGGGGTAAAATGGTATTAAAAAAAATTAAAAACAAAAAAAAAATCTTAATGGGGTATTAGGGAAGACTCCCTTAGAGTGTATTGGGTAAGAGAGAATTAAAAAAACTTAATAGGGTAAGTGGGAAAAAAATCCCTAGAAATAGGGTAAATAGACAAAAACCTTTTTTTTTTTCAAGATTCCTCAATTACATATCCAAAATAAAATTTAGAAAACCATAAATTGAAAAGGAGAAGAAGAAGAAAAGAGGAAGAAACTCGTCCCCATCCAAATTACTCGTCCAGTTTTTACAAAAGTCATTCAGTTTTCGTCTAATTTTGTTCTAAGAGAAAACCCTAATGTGAAGAGAAGAAGACGAGAGGAAGGAGGAAGAGCTTTGAGGAAGGATAACAGCACACTCGTAAGTTTTCTTCAATTAACCTTGTTTGCTTCCTGTCATCCTCAAGTAATCCTTGTTTGCTTCACTTTGGTGTTCAATTTCCCACCAACACCATGCAACCACGATTCCTATTCTCAAATTTCAACTTTGTATTGATGGGATATTTGCAGAGGTCGTGTCCGTTCTCTCTCATGTCTTTCTCTCTAGCGTGAAAGGGTTTCCTTTGGGTCGAGCTTCGATCAAGGGTGACTGTTGGCCTTGTGTCGACATTGTGATTTTCTCACAGCGTATATTGGATCTCTTGGAGAAGGTGTGTCTATCACGCTATCTAAATGAGCTCTAATACATGTATATTTATGATACTTTGCCCATTTAGCTTTTCGTGTTTTAATAAAGAATATTCATTCCTATAGGTTTCAATTTGATATAGATAATCCATCTGCAAATTCGTTGAACTATATATTGCATATTAGTTTGTACTTTGTAATCTTGTTCAATTGATATATGTAGCTATTTAAGTTATCTGCTCTATATTTCGGCTACGTGTTACAACCCAGTTGGTTTTTGCATACATAGATTGATGTTGAACAACTTATTTTCTTTTCTGATTCAAAAAACGAAAAGATGATGAGTAATGGATGAGCTTTACTGCAGTTTTAGTACGCTATAGGTAGTAGTAGCCTAATGAAAATGTTAGAAAGTAAAGCAGGTTTGAGCTTCATTTTTCCTTTATTCCACCGGTGTGGCTCGAGGTTTATGCTAGCCTCTACCACATTTTGAAGATTTAGAATGGAGTAATTCAGTTTTAGATATTTATACATTGAATGGATGAGCTTTACTGCATTTTGAACTGAGGCATGACTAATGCAGCAAAAACTTTATCTTCAATTGAATTTCTAAACAAGCACTAACATATTATAAATTCAAGAAAGGACAATCCTTTAGCTTTGATCTCATGATCATATCTTGTTCGTGGTTCTTACAATGTAATTTGTTCTCATGGATGGATTGAAATGTAGACAATCATGATACCAATTAGAAGAATTAAGTTACATGTTAACAATGCATCAAGTCCTCTAAACTGCATCTTTTTACTTAGTTTTCCCAATCAAAAGTATAAATAACATGAAGATGATCGAAAGCGTAGACTTTTGTGTGGTGTGCTTATATTTACATGTAGTATTTGATATATGTGATATGTTATTAAAAGTGGAGAACCTCAGTTGGCAGCATGAGCATAATAGTTTAGATAGGTTATAGTAGACTCTTGCAGAACGGTATAGGCTAGAAAACTAGATCAAACACAATGTCAATTGATTGTGGTTTGTTAATATTTGGGTAATATTTTCTTTGTTTCAAGCATGGATGGATCATATGAACCTTAAATGTCTAATATTGGTTTGGTGTCCGAAAGTTCACTATATGGAAGTGACAGTAATGAAATGCAATGTAAGGGAGTTCTGTATGATAAGTTGTCTACAGAAAATCTTAAAGAGCAGGAGTTTAAGACTGTGGAGGAAGCTGAGTCTTTTTATAATGCTTATGCAAAGGTCATGAGGTTTGATGTTAGAAATGACTACAATAGATTAAGTACATGCACAACAGAGTGAGTCACTTCATTGCGGTTGGTTTGTTCTGCTCAAGGGAAAAGAAGAGAAGAGAACATGAATAAAAGAAAAGAGTTCGAAGGCCAAAGAAAGAAACAAGATTCAATTGTCCATGCTTGTTCAAATTAATTAAGGTACTATTCGAAAATTAATGTCTATATTGTTGATGATTTCATAACGAACCACTCACTTCAGCTTGCACAAACACATGAGTTGCATCTTCTTTGATGACACTGATGAGTTCAAGATCCTCATTTAGCAGTGGCTACATCTATGTAGTGAGTGTTTGTGAAGCCTTGTCATACATATGAATACATTGTTGATAGATCAGGGGGTTTTAAGAATGTTAGGTTTACCATTAAAGACTTGTACAACAAGTTAGATTGAAAAGGCCAAGAAATTTTACTCGACGGTGATGTAGAATCTGCACTTGCATATATGCTAGGTAAAGTTGCCGCAGACTCACAATTCTATTGCAAGTTTAGCATAGATGAAGATAACAGGTTGGCGAATATGTTTTGGAGAGACTAAAATTCTCTGGTGGCTGGATTATACTTGTTTTGGAAATGTATTGGTGTTTGATAATACCTACAAAATCAATCCTTATGAGAAGCCATTAGTGTTATTTGTTGGCTCAAACAATCATTTATCGACTACAATTTTTGGTTTTGCATTATTCATGGATGAAACGATTGAGACTTATACATGGATTTTGGAGACCTTTATATCGCCCATAAATAACAAAAAGCATGTTGTTGTCTTGACTGTGATACGTGCAAAAGCAATCGCCAATTTAAACCCTGAAAAATGTAGTTGTTAGCATAGAATAAGCAGGGATCGTTCAAGCCGGGGATTGAGGGTGCTAACATGTGAGATAAATTTAAAGAAAAGAATATACAAGTATACGAAATTTATAAGTATATATAAACATACATGTCGAAATTTACAAGAAAATACAAATACAAGTTAGAATCAGATTAGAAATCCTACTTCTACTAGAACACATTTTACAAGTCATAGTCAAATTAGAAATCCATACACAACAAAGAATACTAATCATATACAAACTAGAAAACCAAATCAAAATAGAAAACAAATTTTAAACTAACACGAATTAGAAATACAAATACAACACAAATACAAACAACAAATCATACTTAAACTCTAACTACACAAATCCATATACAACACAAACTCTAACAAGTTAACATCACAATTACAAATCCTAAAACACTATTCATGAAAACACTATTCACAGAATTAAATTATTTTTTCAAATTATTTTTTTTATACAATTTACGATTTCATGCAACCTAAAAACCTAAAACTGATTTTATTTATTTACAACTATACAAGAACACAAAGCATAAAAGATAGGGGGGTTTTAAAGATCAAAGTATAAATTTTCAGAAAATAAATAAAAGAATAAAAATCGTTTCTATACAAAGGTGGGAAAAGAAGAATTTTTGGAAAACAATTCATCAAGAACCATTCAAGAACAACATATTCATGCATCCCTTAATCTTTATTAATTACCAAGAACACCATCAATCAAGACACAAAGATCAAAGCAACCAATGTCCCTTTTAACTTTCTTTCTTATGTTAATCGAAATAGCAAAGCACTACACCAATTTATTTCGAAAAGTAGACATGTCACATACGTTGAAAATCCGTTTTCAAATCATTAAGTTCAAGAAAGAATTGATGAACATGCAAATCCAAGCACTCAAAGCAAGTCAATTCATCACATACATAATCTGATTTCAACTCAAAGCAAGCCCTTACTACTTATTTCGAATTAAGGTTCACAAAGCATCAACCCTAATTACTAGCAAGTTACATGCAAGTCATCCTAATTGTTTGTCAGACTTAGAAAATCGTTAACATGTAATGAAGCATAAAACCAGATTATTATTCTTTAATTTCGGCAACTAAACAAGATCAAGAACACATGAACACATCGATCATGAAATGAACCATCCAAATCGCATCCAAAAATCAGTTTGTCACATCATAGTTTCGGTTTACACAACAGAAATTCCAAAGCAGAAATTCTAACTACAAGAAAGCCAAAACCGTAAAATACATGAGAAGATGATGGTGTGGACAACTCTTGATCACGTCCCAAGGTCCAAAGAAGCTCCAAGGTGGTGCACAAGTGTTGATCATGGCTAGGAAGATGGATGGTTACGGCCTTGCTCCTTGAAGATTTCGAAAACCTGAAAACTAGAGAGAACTAGTGAGAATACGAAATTGCGGAGAATAAAGTGTAACCCCTGGACGTCTAATACACAAGGTATTTATAGGAGAATGTCCCAAGGCACTCCCAATTCGTTTCTACTTGACTTCTCTTAGTTCGTGTTGATTTAGGACTTCTTTCTCACAAAACAGATTTCTAGAGGATTGCCCTCAGTCCACTAAAACGCCCATAACTTTCTCTAGAAAATAGCTATTGATAAACCCTAAAAAGCTTTGGAAACTAGATATCCGTAGCTTTCCAACCATATAAAGATCATAATTTTATGAGCTCTGAGAAATTTTTGACACTCTATTGAAGTTGACTGATCTGCACAGGCAGATTTCCGAATCTGTAATGAATTCGACTTTTGAGGCACAAGTTGAGTCCAATTCGGTTTTCCCTTGCATCACATGCCTCTCACATGTCTTCCACGCCTATTCTGAAGTAGAAACGTCAAGAACTCCCTAGAACCTTCAAGAACCTCATGGCAATTCAATCCTTACTCAACAAGAAGTCCAAATTCCACATTGCTTTGTAATTCGAATCTCTTGATGCTTCCTCTTCCATGTGCACGGCATATGACCTTCTTGAGACTTCTAGATGCTTCTTGTATGTTTCATAGACTTCTCCTAGCTTCCACAGGTCTCCTAGTATGAGTAGAACTCCATATGCAAGTAGGTTTCCTAGTTGAATACGAACTTCTTTTCTGCGATTCTTCTACACTCTTCCGGAACCTTCTTGAGTAATCCTTATCCAACAGGGACTCCTTGTCATACTAGGATTCCTTATCTGAGTAGAATTGGGTTTCCTTGTCCAAGTAGAACTTCTAATTTCCGCGACTTAAGAGTTTGAATCCAAGTCAGCTTCTGATTCCTACTCCAACTAGGATTCCTTTTCCTAGTCAAACTGGGAGAACTTCCATTTCTTCATTTCTTCTCATTCCTGTGCCACTTGTGCATTCCTTAGTCATTTTCAGACCTTGAGACTCCATTTGCACCTGAAAAACACTAACTAAGTTAAATTGATCAAGATAAAGGAAATAACTTAGCAAAATATAGGGTTTAAACATTATAAACGTTGCATTTTATGCTCCTATCAGACTGATGGGGATGAAGCAATGCGAAGGGCTATTGAAGTGGTGCTTCTTGGTTGTCCACATTGTCTGTGTACATGGCATATAGCAAAGAAAGCCTGGAGACACTTGCATAAGAATAGTGTTTTTTCTGAATTTCAACGTTGTATGTGGGATGAAGTAACTCCAGATGGTTTTGAAAAATGTTGGGAATGCTATGATTAGCACACATGGTCTCCACATTAAGGATTGTGTTAAGATGATGTATGAAAAGAGGCAAATATGGGCTGAGGCATTTATTACTGGCTATTTTTTTTCCAATATGAGAAGCACCTAAAGATGTGAGGGTATGAACAACGATGTGAAATTATTTGAACTCATTCTGGCACTAAATATGGCATTGTTATGGTTTAGGAACAAGATTGTGGAAGAGGATTTTAGGTCCAATAACTCTACTCATGTCCTTACTTCTTCACCTCAAAAATTGGAATATCATGCGGGTACTATTTTCACTGATAGCGTGTTTGAGCATCTACTTAAAGATTTTATGACACATAACTCTATTCATGTCCTTACTTTTTTTTTTTTTTGAAACTTGGAACATCATGCGGGTACTATGTTCACTGACAGTGTGTTTGAGCATATACGTAATGAGATTGATGGAGTTGGCGATTTAATAACATTGATGTATACCATTTGGTTCTAGTCGTGTATACTTTATATCTCGAAATATGATTATGAAATTTGATTCTGCTGACCAAGGTGGTAGAAGTCTAAACATAAACGACTTTAGATAAATTTTGTTGTAGAAGTCTAAACTATGGTAATGCAATGTATAAGTGAACTTTTTTGTCAAGGAGAAGATATCTCATCGAGAAAGAAATATCTTGTGGAGGAGTAGGTATATCATCAAAAAGAAATATCTTGTAGAGTAGCAAATATCTTGTCAAAGAGGAGATAGATATCTCGTTGAAGAAGAAATATCTTATCGAGGAGTAGATATCTTATTGATGAGAAGAATAGATATCTTGTCGAGAAGCATATATCTCGTTGAAGAAGAAATATCTTATCGAAAAGCTTCAAAATGAATATATAAAATTTTAGGGAATAAGGGTTAGGGTTTACAGTTTAGAGGTTAGGGGGATCTTGGTAATGAATATATGTTGTTGTTTTGAATTTTGTTAACTCTCTACAACATTTAATACGGATTAGGAGTACTATTGTAGTTCGCAAATAAGTTGAATAACTAGAAAAGTTAAGGTTCAGGGTTTAGGATTTAGAGTTTAGGGAAATTTTAGAATTTGTTATACAACATTTAATGTGGATATACTACATTTTTTAATCCTAAAAATTAGGGAAAAACTCACAAACAATACCTAAACTTCAAGCCACTAATAACTTTCGTACCTCAAGTTCAAAAAATATCAGATTGGTACCTGAACTTCTGACTCCGACTCAATATCAATATCTGGGAACAGTAAAATCGTTAACGGAGTTAATTTTTGAAGGGTAAATATGTCATTTCACTGTTCATCATCTCCAAAACTCTCCCTTCTCTCTCTGCAAACCCAGATTTTTCATTATCTTCTTCATACCTCACACACAAAAACCCAAATCGACCAAAGGAGAGGTGAGAGGGGAGAGGAGTTGGTGGTGGATGGGACAGTGGCTATTGAAGAAGTGAAAGGTTGGTTGATAGTGGTGATGAGGTATGGAGAAGAAGAAGAAGAAGAAATCTGGTATTGCAGAGAGAGGGGAGAGTTTTGGAGATGATGAATGGTGAAATTACAGATTTACCCTTTAAAAATTAACTCCGTTAACGATTTTACTGTTCCCAGGTACTGATATTGGGTCGGGGTCAGAATTTCAAGTACCAATCTGATATTTTTTGAACTTGAGGTACGAAAGTTATTAGTGGTCGATGGGTCAGGTACTGTTTGTGAGATTTTCCCTAAAAATTATAAACTGTGAGCCCTGGAAATTTTCAAGGAGCTAAAGTGAAACAGTTCGATATTTGATCAGTAGTCTCGGTAATTGCTAAGGACCTTTGGGAATATTTTCTAAATTCTTCTTGAGGTGAAGCTTTCGATTTAAAGGCTGACGAGTTCGTGATAATTTTCTGGAAATTTTTGGATATGGGAGCTATTTATTACAAATTTCTGAAATTTAGAAATTATTAAAGGAAAAGGAAAATGTTCCAATGCAATCTTGGCCGTCTGCGTCTTATTTTTTTAGTAAGTGATTTTCAATCATTCAAGGAAGGACCATATATATATATAGCCTAGACTAGATCGACAATTCGAAGAAGTAGAGAGAAGCCCAGAGCTCTCGACCCGTTTACACGACCTGACGAACTGCGTAGTGATCGACCGGAACCTCTCCATTTGGGTACGATAGAGCGGCGCACCGGTACCGTTCAGTTCGTCTTGAAGACGCCGACATGTTTCTTGTCACGGATCGTCCATGCAAGGAGCGAGGAGAGAAAATCGAGGCTCAAAATTTTCTAACTTTCTGGCGGTTCCGCAGTATTTTCCGGCGATCATTTGTCATGAATGAGGTATGAAGTGTGACCTGCTCTTGGAGCTCTACATGTCCGTATAATCAGTTTTCGATTTCGGTTGGGTATTGACGGACTGATGATTTGTGTTTTTCGGTGTCGTCGGAGTTCATTGTTCAAGACAGCTTCCTTGTGTTTTTGGGCTCATTCCCAACAACAATTCTCGTCCTAGAACTGGAATTGGAGCTCGGTTATGTTCAATTCATGGAACGGTTTGGTTGGAGAGCTCGCTGGCGTTCGCTGCTGGGAATTCCAGTAGATAACAAGGTGAGCTATTTCTTCATGGAGAATTGAAATCAGTTTTGTGTTTATCTTCAAGTCTTCTGCCTGAAATTATTGGAATGGAAGTTTGTTAATCGAAGTGCTATGTATTGGCTTGTTATTGCCAGGAAAAATTGTGGAGGAGTGAGCAAAGGAAGGGTTTTTCCCAGCTACTGTGTTCTTCATCAAAGGAGTGAGCCCCATCTATTTTAGTCTTGTTTGGAGTCGAGGTTAGTTGGGCTCTCCTTTGATGATATTGAAACATAAAAATTTGGTTAATCACCTGATGATTAGAACTTGGTTAAAATGATTTTTCTCTGTCTCTGTCAAGTTCATGAGTGGAAGGCCACAAGAAGGGACTTTGTGGAGCTGGACCAAACTTGGGTGTGGAACTCTAGAATGAGAGTGGTTACTATCATTTTCACCGAAAGTAATGATATGAAAATAGATAAGAACTAGAAAGTGTACCCGCGCTTTGCTGCGGGAATATAGTTGCTCAAGAAACGATAGAAGAATAATCAAACCCAACAAACAAAATCAGAAACACATGAAGAATTTTGACACAAAATTCAACCAAACTTCAGTGGGAAATGTTGTTCTCTATATACAAATAACATAAGTGTTTAGTAATCTCTCGAGGAATTAAGTGTCTTGTTGGTCCTGTGGTTTGGGCTAGAAGGTGGGATTTTAGGACGCTTCCTGAGAAGCTGCTACAAATCTAACAGCAGCAGTCTGTTGTTCACAGTTGGTGCATTCTTCTGTATAGTGTCCAGGCTTAGTGTACTGTGATCATTTGGAGCTACCAGGCAAGTTCTAGTTGTTGATGTAAACACTGGATCGAGTTTTCCCAAATGTGATCATCAGAAACTTGATGAGCATTGTTTGGAAGGTGCAACAAATTCAATCAGTTCATGATGAACACAATTATTTGATGCTTATAATCATATGAAATGTTACAGAACAGAGCTATTGGAATTGAGGAAAAAGGAAGATAAACATACCAAGTAAACCAGAACAAAAATGAGGTTTTTTTCACTACTTTACATTTCAAGTAAAACATACCAATTACTTGTGTGGATTAAACTTAACATTGCAACGATCAGCATAGGCTTTGTACCTCTCAAGTTAATGTTCGCTCCAAAGTATAAGTGCTCCTCTTTAGCCCTAACCTCTCAAGTTCGGCTTCAAACATTGCCTCTATTTTACTCATTGACTCTAAATCGAACATCAGTAACGATCATGATGTGATCTTCCAGTGTGCTTTCAGTCTGTAGTGTTTATTTGTTAGCTGAAAATGAATCAGAACAGAAAAATCAGAATTACAGCAGAAGCTGAAAATGAATTAAAAAAGCATTTAGCTAATGTTTCCTCTTGAAAACACTACACATTGGTAAAGCTAAATATGTGGTAAAGCCCCTGAAATTCAAAAAATTTGAAGAATGTCCATTTTCCTCTTTGCATATTCACAATATTTGTTTAGACTAACCTTAAAGATAACATCACTTGCCTCAAACTCAGGATGTCCATGCAGTACAACCTTATGTGGTGCACAACATGCTTCCAATAGATATTGTCTACAACATGTTCTTATATGAAATGAGTTACCACTGATGTTGAAGATCTCCATCAGCAAAATTACATACACGAAGTCGCTGCACACAAATAAATGAAGACAGGTCTCAGTAAAAAGAAGAAAAATCAGAGACCAAAAGTTACATGGCAGCTGGGAAAAAAAGTGACAAACCAGAAAAGCAGGATACTTGGATAAATCCTAACGTGTCTGTCATAATTATATCGAAAAAAAAAATATATATATATATATATATATACACAACTATGATTTATTCTCTATTATTGTCCCAAGCTAGCAAAGTAATTTGCCCTTTTGATTTTTGCAAGCTTTACTTGATCCAAATACAAAGACAGCAAATTGATGTGTAAATCCGATAGACAGTGATTAATAAAACATGGATATGCCTAGCAGTAATAAAGTAAACCGACCCGATCTTCTTGTTAACAATTGGAGCTGTTCAATAGCTATCTCAGAAGGGAACACCCTCACAGTGTAGAATCGAAGAATTGTCCCGGCAAGATTCAAAGCAGCACTTGCACCTTCTGCTAAAAAAAAAAAAAAATCATGAACTATATCAATGAACAGATAGCAATTATAGGATCAACAGTGTCATTTCTGTTTAACTATTTGATCCAGGTCAAGTGGAATCCAAGTCACTCCAATTATAGTCTCTCAAAGTCACAGTCAAAAGGGAAATTAGTTTCATCGTGTGTCGTCAACTAAACTGACTGTACAAAACAGATTAAAAAGCTCAAAGACACAATGCTATCTTAATTTAGAGAACTAATCAGAAAGTACAAATCATTAAGATCACCTTAGATCCCCATATATAACATCCAAGCTGTAGCTAATCAGTAAAAGGGTATAGAGACAGAAGATGAGTTCAAACACAGAAGTGGCGTGTGTGCAAGAGGATAAAGAAACTACATAGATTATCTCTTGCAGTATCAAATGTTCAAGAACTGGTAAGCAATGATTCTTTACAGGTTCCCAAAAGATATATTAAGGTTTAGTATTTTTTTTCATATATTAGGTTTTAGTACAGTTTTGATTGAGAATAATTCATTAAGAAAACAATAAGTGGAAAGATGGTTGTGAAATGAGCTAAGCACATAATCATCAGACATAATAAATAGCTGATGTTCTAGTGAATCAAATAGAACAACAATCATAAAGTAAAAATACAATGAATACATTGAAAAAACAAATGGATTCATAAGATAAATAGATGAGTAATTGTGGAACGAATCCATAGAAGAATCAAAGTTCATAGAAGATGAAAGTTTGTATCAGTTGAAACTCAATAATAATACAATGTGGAATAAGAGTAACAACGTATAAGAATCAAGAGAAAAACAGTAAAAAAAAAAAAAAAATCGCTTTTACAGGAGTCAAACCTTGTGTATTTGCTGTGAATACAAATTTGTCTTCTCAGATTATCAAGAGAGTCTCAGTTTGACAGCTGTTCAAAAGGAAAGGACAGATTAGAACACAAAGTGAAATTCTAGGGAGTCTACAACGAATTTCAAGTAAAACTCAGTTGGAAGTGTTGTTTTCTGCACGTAATACATGTCTAAGAACTGGAAACCCTCTGATTCAAATGAAGAAAATGAATGAATTAGTTGAGATTATACAGTTGAATGATTGAAGAAAGGGAGAATTCCTTTTCAATATGCTCAGAGTATGTAAACCATTTGACTAAAAAATTTTGGAAACAAATGATTAAAGTTCTGCAACAAAATTGATTGTCTTACAGGAAGATAAAAGTGTGCTACTGCTATCAAATAATGAAAAATTTTATTTAAGACAGATATGAATTGATGCACCAATTATCTAAATGTAGAAGTTGAAAACAAAGGAAATGTTTATAGTGTTAAAACCCATATGAATTGAAAATCAATAACAACAAAAGATCCAATAAGAGATCAAAATACGCTAAAAATCCCAAAACGATAGGAGACGAAGATTTTCAAAATTGCAATCTTCACTCTTGTCTAGTGTATAAAACGGCAAAGTAACGGTGCACCAAAAGAACATAAAAACTTGAATCAGACAGTTCCAGCTCTTAGAGATGGAGTATAATTTTTGGCGAAGATCAATAATCTAATAAACAGAATGATTGATCTTGTGCTAATTGTATGAAACTATAAGCTTACCAAGACTTGATTGATCCTGACAGTAATGGGTAGTTCTGATATCGGGGGGAAAGCTTAATGTTGACAGAGGCTTCTCGAAAGAGATTAGTGCTTCCCTCTAAACTTAGATTACAAAACAAAGTACTTCAGCTCCAACAAAACAGAACAACATTCTTTCTATTTCAAGTAAAACCTGATTACCCAAAAACAGTAACACTTCTTTTCACTATTGACACACCTGTTCTAAACAATAAAGCTCATTATAAATTTTCTCTTATTCATAATTCTTCCTTTTTCTTCTAATAAATCTACAAATACTAAAGAAGAAAAAAACAATCTTAACAGAACTGGAAAAAGCAACAAAACACATACCTCTTTTGCTCCCAAAGCCCGTCTCCTAAACTCAATCACAATCTTGGCACACATCTCTTCCAAAACGAACCCAAGCCTACCTCCCAGAGATATCCAACCAGTAAAAGCACATCAAGTTCATTTATTAAATCAGAAATGTAATTGGTTTAGGACAAATAGTGACCAACAGAGTGTCTACAGCTTCCCAAGCCTATAAACAATGGAGATCACTTGGATCTTTCATGGAAAATAAGGATCCAAGTTGGCTAATCATAAATTGGAAATATCTACTACGTAGACCGAATCCAAGTATAATGCAGTCTTGAGTCTTGACCCCTGACAAAGAGTAATGTATCTGCTTGACTGACTATCAAAACAAAGAGGAATTGAAAACTGAACCAACTTGTCCCAAGCTCTAACACGGTGAAAATCTTTAAACACTAACTTGGCCTCGAAATTCGGTTTATAATCACAGGTACGATAGACTCAAACAAAGAAATCTGATCAAAACCAATTTCTAAGATTGGATCTTTATGGTCAATAGATGATTACACAGATTTGAAGTAGGAATCTGGTCAGAAGGGAAGCACATAAAATACTAACCCAAGTGTGTATTGATTCATTACGTCTTTCACCAAAATCTAAACAAACAATACCACGAACGATCCAAAGCAATAAAGGTTGAAACTTGAAGGAGAGCAACTAACCTCCGATCTCAGCTGATGAGTTGAGAACTTGCCTCCGATTTCTCTCTATCTCTTCGTCTATCTCTATCTCTTCGACCCTAAACCTCTCAATCCTCCTTACACGACTGTAGAAAAAAGAAGCAATCCACTTATTATACAAATCTAGAATCCTCAGGTGCGGATACCCAATCTTAATTCTTGTCAGAGAAAAACATGGAAATTGTTAGCAAAATCAATATTGTGTTTAATCAATATCTCCGAGCCGAAATCCTAAATCAATCACATATGAAGATTTTTTTGGTGAAAAAATCAATTAATACCTCTTAAAATGAAGAAGATCGTCATCTCCAGAAAGCTCGAGCTTTGTCTCTCTTCGAGGAAGCTCAATAACCTCGTGCAGAGTGATCAAATGCAGGTTAGAGACGGAATATTGATTTGAGACGGAAATCAATCCCTTTGCCATAGAAATCAATCCTTTCCACGTATCTAATCGTTGCTAAATATCTGCACCACTGTCAAGTTGATAAGGAGAAGCGAGATAGCGAAAAAACCTGAACCTTCTGGAGTTCTAGCATTCTACTGTCGGCGGGTGTTTATAACAGACTGAATGGCAGGGATGTAATTTAAGAAAACATTAAGGGCAAAATCGTCATTTACTTCGACCTCGAATGAACAGTAGTCACGCGAATGAACAGTCCACGCCCTTTAGATAATAAATAATTGCTGTGATAGTATACTTTATACTATATACCAAAGGAGTGTTTTCCTTATGAATAGTAGATTGGCAATTTTGCCCTTCCATGTTTAACATAATTACACAGTCCACCTGTTGATCTGCTGAGCCGCCACCTAATTATGGACTTCTCGCGTCTTCATTTATTTGCCGCGCAGAAACAAATAGAGGCTGTGCATGTAGAAACGGCCAGAGATTGATAGAGAAAGAGAGATTATTTGTTTCGGAGAGAGAGAGAGATGTGTTGGTTTCGGTTGCTTGCTTGATTTGTGCAGAAAGAGTAGATAATTATGGAGCTTTTCAGAATTGAAGGAGGACGCACACAGTATTAAAACAAATTGATTGAGGTATGTGTTTCAGAACTGGGTATTTGGTGCATGATAGCCAATAGCATCGTGTTTCTCATTCCTCTTTTTGGCCATCGTGTATTTCTCATTCCTCTGTGTGGTTTTGGAGGTACAGAGCTGGGTTGCTTTTGATCGGTGGTGTACATATCATTTGGGTTACCTGTAGAGAAGCTACATAGGTTCGTCAGTACTTCGTTTCTGAGTTTGAGCTTGGCTTCAATGATTGTTGAGCTCTTTTGGGTGACATTTGATTTGTATGAAATGCTTATGGTTTAGAAGGGCTCGATTTTATAGAGTGATCTAAGTTTTGAGAATTTGTATTTGACTTGATTCTTGGTATTAACCAGTATTACCCTTAAAGCAATGAAAGGGAGCTTGACTGGATAATCTATACAAAGGGAGCTTGATTGAATAATCAAAAGAATTAGAGGATTACATGTAGAATCAGTTAAAGAGTTTCTAAAACTTAATGAATTGTCAAATTATTAAAATGGAATATGCAATAGTTTAGATGAATAGTATACGAAGGTGTATTTGACTGACAGTGTTATTTGATTTCAGATTGTGGGAAAAAAATTTTGAGGCACCAGAAAGTGTTCCATCCTCTTCTTCGTGTTCTTTGGTTTGTATATTCTGCTGCTTTCTGCACTTACTCATTTTACTTATTATTTACATGATTATATCCCTTTAGCTTTAGAGTATTCCTACTCTTAAATGGTCAAATCATGGGTAAGAAGTTCGAATTGAATTTCTATTTTCTGAGAGCATTGTATACAACTCTTTAGCAAGAAAGTAAATATATGTTGGTTTGACTGAGAGCTTTAGTTTTCTGAAAGTCTGCTGCTTAATAGATTAAGCGTTTAAACTTAGGCATTTGGGATCATTCCACGAAAGTAAATGCAGCTTTACATGAAGAACATGACTTACATTGCTTCCATATTGGTCTGAAAGTCAATAGCTATAATCTATTAGGGTAGTGTTTACAATGTCAGTTAGATATCTTACAGTATGGAGAGAACAATTTTGCTTTGTTATAGACTAGAGATTGAAGATTTCTCAGGGTTATTTCTTTTTTAAGTTAATGATACTTCCTTAATTTGATTGCAGGTTATCAATTTACAAGCATAAGCTAGAAACTTTGCAGAACCCTTTAAATGGCTTTCATGTTGTTTTGCAAGTTTATGGTAGTTTTAGCTGGTTCTTTCAATTGGTTATGCTTAATTGACCCAACTATTTGTCATTTGGGTTCATTAATCCAGATTCTGCATCATTTGCTTGAGTTTGCTTAAATTGTTTTGTTGTAAGGCCTATTTAAACATCCTATCTGCATTCTGAGTCTAATGCTTTTCTGTTCCGTTTAATTTCCTCTCTAAATGAAATCACAGGAACTGGGAAGTTTGGTTTCTCTAAAATGGCATTGGCTGAATCATACACTGAACAAATGGTTTTACTAGAGTTAGGTTATGAATATTGAGCCATCGTTGGGATACCTTCAGAGAAGTTTAAACATCTTATCATACATCTGCATTACTTTGGCGATCTGGTACTTATCATCTGCACTACATTTGTTTTGAAGTTTATAATATTTCCAGGCAAGTTTTTCAAAGTAAAGAGACCAAGGTTAAAACACTACTGCAGATGATGCTTTACACTTGATCTCTGAACTTCAGGTAAGTTCAATGTTGACAAGCTATTAATTGATGCAATATTCTTTGTATATCTTTTCACACTTTCCTCTTTATTGGTAGTACAGAGCAAAACTGTGAATTTTTCGAAGTTTTGTGACATTGTTAAAACACAATTGCATCCTTTCAAAAAAAAAAAAAAAAGGGACCACACTTGCATATGATGGTTTACACTTGATCTCTGAACTGCAGGTAAGTTCAATGTTGACATGCTTTTAACTGATGCAATTTTCTTTATATATATATATATATATATATACAGATCCTATCCAGAGCGAGGCATCGCTTTGAAATTTCAGAGCGAGGTTAGGGTTTAGGGTCACTTTTCGGTCACATATCCACATCTCAACCGTTCAGTTTCTAGGTACTAATGTATAGATCATCTCTGCAAAATTTCAACGAAATTGATGGTCTTTAAGGTATCTAACTCGCTTAAACCAATGGACGAACTGAATCTGTCCAACCTGAACCGTACTAGCTTTAAGGCAGTTATCAATGCCTTAACGACCATCAATTTGGCTGAAATTTTGCAGAGATGATCTATACATTAGTACCTAGAAACTGAATGGTTGAGATGTGGATATGCGACCGAAAAGTGACCCTAAACCCTAACCTCGCTCTGAAATTTCAAAGCGATGCCTCGCTCTGGATAGGATCTGTATATATATATATATATATATATATATATATTGATTCTATTCAAAACTTTGCTCTTTGTGTGTTGAGTACTGTATGTCTCTGTCCTGGAAATGTACTAGCAGAACCAAGGATTTTTGGGGGGTAGGGTTGGGCTTATATCTAGCCCAGTACATTTTTCATTCAGGGGAAAACCTATTTCAGAAACACATGAATTGTGGCATTTACGTAAAATGTCAATGATCATACAAGTCTTCCCTTCAGACAAAATTGTTGTGACATTTACAGATTAGATTTCAGAATATGAACTTTTGCTATGTCAGTTTTGAAGAGAACATGCTCATTTTCATTGTATTACTATCATTTATGGTAGCAAGAAGAAAACCAGAATAGGGGTTACTGTAGTTTATGAATAGTAACTCCCTAAGGAACATTGTGCTTCTAATCTCCAAACCGGTAAGAATAGCTAATGAACAATACTCCTCTTCGGAATAGTGTGCTTCTAATTCTAAACTTCTACTCTGACCGCTGTTTTTCTTCTTACCGTAGAAAGAAAGTTTCGTTTGAGTCTAATCTCCAAACCTGAGTAGCATGTTACAATCAATGAATCCACAGATCTTTTATTCGATAGTAAAGAGATCCAAATCTGTTTGTTGCAATATAAGGTCTGTAACTTTAGTGAGGATATGGTTATGTAAAGCTTTATCCATTTTATTTTTTGTAGGTTTTGGGATTTGCTTTGTTCATACCTAAGAAGATAAACAAACTGTAAATAACTACTTCTAGATTGTTTGTATATTTCCTTCTTTTTTATTTATTTTACATTTCTTGCTTCTTCTGCATAATCAACTTAACTGGGATTCTGTACGTACAGTTTATGGATCTGCAGATGAGTCCACTTCAGTTGAAGATGCATTTGAGTCAGCTAGTGAATTAGATTAGTGCTAAACCCCCATTGTAGAAACTTGATATCACCTTCGTTAAAATACCATTCTTTCTCTTTACGAGCTTGATTAAAATAACAGTTGTTGTAAAATGTAAAATTATTATTGTATTATATTATGTAGATCATGATTTGATGAAAAAAAAAAAAAAAAAATTAAACCCGCAGCATCGCGCGGGAGAATTTTCTAGTATATATATATATGTGTGTGTGTCTTGCAGCTCCCTTTTAATTGTGATTTGATGTATGATGACTTTGGTATGAGAATAAGTCCAAAGGGGCACTTGGCTTGACGTTGAGTTGCCAAGAGAGGAATCTGTATAAAGCCAAAATGAAGGGGAAATTATTATTAATTGGGAAAGTGATAAGGGAATGAGGGATTATTGACCCCAATGAAAATATTATTGTGTAAATTGTGTTGTTGTAAGTTCATAGTTGGAATATATAGCAAATTGGTACGAGGATGCTAATTTTCCTTTGGTCCGATTTTAATTTAGGGTGCGCTTAGTAAATTATGGGTTACAATTAATGAGTAAAGCGGTGTAACTTGGAAATAATTAATTGGACTCGATAAGATTTACTAAGTGTCATTGATCGGAAAATGATTTTAACACTCAAATACTATTGTTGTCGGACTTAGGGACTCTAGTTGCCTAAAACGGGAAAGGTGGTGGTGTTGGCCTAGAAAAGCAAATGGAGTCAAAGCTACGATATTTCAGGTAGGGGATTCTGGACTCGCCTCAATTAGTAACTTTTGTGCATGTACTTTATAGAAATTATTGATGCATGAAAAATGTGTTTTCGATTCTTCTATGAGATATTGTTTGATGACCTGAGAGTGAGAGGAGCATAGCGACTTCCTTGGGTTTCGATCCCCTAAACCGCTGGAGGGGCTGTATGGACTGAAGAGTGTCTGACATCCGTTGAGGTGTGGCACTGCTTCTAGGTGATACGGCGTAAGTGGACACTCTCGCTACACCTTGCCAGTGTAAACGATATTAATCGTGGTAAGGTTGTAGTTGACATAGTGATCGGTCATCAGGTCTGTTTCATTCTTTTGGGCCCTACTATATTTTTATAAACAAACTACGGTTTGTGGTTTTGAACATTTTTATCTATATGCATTGTTTGTCACTTACTTTGTCGGTACCTATATTTTAAATTATTTTCGCACGTAGCTGGGGTAGAGTCTTATTGAGCAGCGAGAACGAAAGCTCACCCCTACAACAGTTTGTGGATGCAGGTACTGTGTACAAAGACGGGATAGCTAGACGATGCTGGGTGTGGCTTAGTTACATTATATTTCAAATTAGGTCATTGATGGAGTTAGATCAGCGTGATAGGTTCTCTTATTTCCTTCACTGCCATGTAACTTGTTTACCGAGGTTGTGATTATTTGTAAAATACCTCTTTTGTATATTTTTTGGACTTTGGCCCTCAACCGGACGAACATTTGATAATTTTTTTGAAATGACTTTTATTTGTTTTCTTTAAAGGATTTCCAATGGTTTTATAGTTTTCACCTCACTTAAACAACTACCACTACACCAATAACCTCAACACACAACACTTTTTGCACAACGAATTTTTTTTTTTTGTTGTGTGATGAGGGAAATTGAATCATACAACACATTTAAAAAACTTTCGTTGTATAAGGCTGTTAAAATTTTGTAGTTTTTAGCTAGAAGGTAATTGCACAACACTTATAAGAATAGTTTGTTGTGTGAATGAAAAAAAAAAGAGTGGCACATTTTCTTCCTAGCTCGACTCAAATATGGCTCTAAATTGGAACTATATAGCACAACAGAATAGTTATATCTGTTGTATGAGTGTAACTTGCAAAATATCATACAACAGTTTTTTACTTTCTGTTGTATGATAAAGGAAGATATATTGGGAATATTCGGACGTGTCTAGATTTGCCCCAAAATGGCACCGATTCCCTCCTAAAACCTCCAAATTTTGATCGAGATATATCTAGTGATTGCATGCTCCCACAACCAAAATTATTTATTTGTGTTGTGTGAATGAGTAATGCCTCAGCACCAAACTACATACTTTGATTGCATATAGCGGGAACTTTCCCTCTTTTTCCAAACTCAAGTTTAGCTTCAACACTTAGACAAAAGAGTCTTTTTCCTGTTTTTTTGAGCCGTGTCCTCAAGGGATCAGACCCATCTCCTCAATCAACTTTTCCCCAATTGAATCAATTTGAAATCTCAAATCACCAAACACCCAGACGTCTTCGTCTTTAGTTTCCTTGGTTTCCTTTTCGTTTCGATTCACAGAAATCCAATCAAAGATTACCTCCATTCCCAAATTTCCTCCAAACCCTAATTTCTCTGAATCCCAATTTCCTTTCAATTTCGAACCACTCCCTCGTCGTTACCAGGCCGCCGTCCGGCTCCGAACTCTCGCCCAACTGAGTCAGGGTTGCAACTGCCTCTCCGATCTATCGCTGTCTCCACCACCTTCTCCTTCGTCAACATCAGTATGACGAGCCCAGACCAAAAGAGGGAGAGAGAGTTCCTCTCATCTCTCTAATCACCTAAATCCCTAATCTTTTCTTCCCCCAATTTTTCTTTCTTGGAGAATCTAGGGTTTCGCTGATGCTACAGAAGATCAGAAATTGCAAAATTGAAGAGGAAGAGGAGGAGTGAGTGTTCGTTAAGAGTTGAATTGAAGTTTGGAAGTGTTTTGAGTTTCGTTTGATGGAAGGGGGGAGGAGGATATTTGCAAATCCTCGGCAGTGTAGTGGTCGGAGGGTAGCAGCGGTGAGAAAACGACCCGTATTGGCGGTGTGAATGGAGTTCATTAACAGCGTTAAGAAGCTTCAATGACGTGAAATCAGTTCCAAGCGTGACCGAGCTATCACTATGAGCGATGCCCGGGAGAGGTTTTACAATATTCATCTCCAGGTACAAATATATAGTTGCTTTTGATTTTAATGGAGGTGAAAATTTGGGGCTTTCGATGGTTTGGTGGTTGGAGTTTTATGAAGAGCTCTGGGGTTTGTGCTAATACAATAGAAAAAATAAGTGACGGGATTTTGTTGTTAATATGCTTATGTTACTTGTTAATTGTTAATTTTTATTCCTGTGCTGAATTCTTAGTGGTATTAACTTGTTACAGGCTCTACTTAGGATTTGCATTTGGAGCTTTTTTTGTGTGATATTGATACCAATACTTGGAAAGCATGTGGTATAATAAGGCTTAGGTGCTAGGTTGCAGTAGGAAGTTGTAAGTTTGAAGATTGAAGTTTGGAACTTGTATTCGGTTCTTTTAAAATCTTTGCTGAAAATCTTAATGCACTAAAGCTTCATTAGTCATAAAAATCGTTGTAAACTCTGATAGATATAGACTACCTGTACCATGGTTCTGCCTTTTCTGCAAAAGAGGTAAAAAATTATTGATATTGTAGCAGCACGTGACATTGTGTTTGCTCTTGCGCAATCTAGTGTTTGGGCAGCGTTTAGGCGAGGTAGTAGCTGTTCTATTTGGATTTTCAATGTTATATGGATCTACTGAAATAAGTTTTTACTTCCGGGAAGTTCATGGAGGATATGCTTTTTGAATGTTAATCCCTGCGAAGTTATAAGAAGCTTGTTTTATAATAAAAACAATGACTCTCCAATCATAATTTCAGTTCTTTGAAATGTAGAAACACTAGGATTGAGTACGTGAATACCTCCACCCCTCTGCCACTAACAAACAAACACAGTCACACACATAACCTCTTATATTTCTAGTACAATTTTCTTGGTCATCTTCGTGTTCTTGATTTATCTAATTTTTGTTTTCCATTATGATCAGTATATACAATACATGGTGTCTGCTCTAAAAACTATACAATGTTGTACTCCATATCAGATAAACATGTCCAAGAAATTAAGATTAGGTAAGCTTTCTTCACATTCTCAATCACAGACCCATACAACGATGGTTGTTTTGCCTTTAGCCTTTGTTCTTTTGTTATTTCATAACATGCACTTATCTCTTTTTTTGTTTGTTTTTTGGTTTGTTTTCTTGCTGCAGTCCGGGGATCATGTTATTATTGGTTAATATCATTTATGGTTATTTGTCTTTCCTTGTATGTCAGGGGAACTATATACTTGATCATTTAATAACGTTCTGATGCAGTAGGTACTGCCAATTATAGAGCTTTGTTCAAACTGCAGCATTTGTCTGTTTATTTTTTGATGTTATATCATTCTGAAGAACAACTATATTGAAGTTTATACTAGCTCCATTTTCTCTTTTTGTTTAGTTTATAGTTGAGAGGAAGATAAAAAATACATCTATATTCCAGATAGTTTGCATCTCAGTGATTCTCTGATAAGTAATGTGGCTTGATGTTTTGCTATTTCGTTTATTATTTTGCTAAAGTGCTTTGTCCTTGAGGGCATGATATCTGATCCAGCAAAACAAGGAAATACAGTCCTGATTCCTGAACCATGTCCTTCCAGCTTCACAATTGGCAAATGGTAATGGGATCCAGCAAAACAAGGAAACACACTCCTGAACACTGCTGTTTATGCATATGGTATCATATTTCTCTTCTCTCCTTCTAAATTTTGTTTCTTTTTGTTGTTGAATTTTTCAAAGTTGTATAGGATAAGCTACACTATCAGCTCAGTCACTCAGTGTGCGCATTGGAACATGAGATTTGAAAACTAAAGGTCTTTATTTGTAGTTTTACCTTGATGGATTTTTGCATGGGAAGAAAGATAAGTTCTTACTTAACAGTATCGCTTGTTACATGTTTATTAACATGTGTTATTTACCATGTTTCAAATTCATCATCTGTGAAGGTTAGCACATCCATGATGGCTGCCTTCCAATGCACATCAGATTTGAGGCTCAAAATGTGGAAGAATTTTTTTGGTTGAACTTTAGTTACTTAGAGCTTGTCAGATTAGATTCTCTAATTGGGATTTTTATGTGTAGGGTCTCTCCGTTGGACTACTAAGACAAGCTACATATACCATAGCTCATCTTGGATCATTCAGGTGAGTGTTTTTCAGCATTCCGAACTCGAGTCAGATTGCATTCTGCTACTTTATAGAATTTAGATTTGTTTATTTAAAGCTTTGTTATGGTCACTCCCATTTTCTGAATCTTGTTAAGTAAGTTTATCCTGTGATACCATATCCCCTGCCGCTTAACTCTTGTAACCATTAGTTCCGTCAATTGCATTCTGATGTGATTTTAATCTATTTACCTACTTGGGTGACATTAATGAACATCGCCTTCATTGCAGGTTGATGTTTTCACCAACTCTTCCGGAGCATGTGCTGCTTTTATTTCTAATATGGACGACAATAATGACAAAAGAGTAGTATTTCGTTATGTCTCATATCATCTACCAGCATGGTCAGTTAGCATACTGGCTGACTACAAGACTGTAGTATTTAACATAGCAAAGGTAGATACTCAGTTTCTTGAGCCTGCATTCTTCCAAACATTCTGAATCCCAATCTCCTTCCCGCCAAGATATTTTATTTCAAATTGTTAAGATGTTTTGCGTATCTTATACATACATATGAATGCATACATGTATGTCTTTATATATATGTGTGTGTGTGTGTGTGTGTACATATATATGTAGAGTTGTAGACAGTCTGCTTCTTAGACAAGCCGCATTCGAACTCTGAAGCCCCAAGTTTTTGTTGTGTAACACTTTGGTAGAGAGTTTGAATTAGAACTCTCTTGCACTGGGGTCTACAATTTATAGTACTTCATCATGAATTTTTGTTTTTTTTGGTAATTTGTGCTTTTACAAGTAATCTGCAGATAAAATACTGGTGAAATAGTTATGAGAAATGCCATATGCTTATCCTTAATTTTGATTTATTATTTTGCTCAAGTAGGATTTATAGTTGAATATAAAATTTTAAAACAAGTAGCATCCCAAACTTCTGTAGTTGAGATGGCATCTGAAACTAAAGGCATGAAAGGTCTTAAGTGGGAGGTATTTGTGGAGAAAGCTGGGATCTGGGGTGAAGCTGACTTTGGATTTGTAGATCACATCAATACCACAAAAGTTACCACTACCTGTGGTATACAACTAAGGTTTGTCTTTCCTCATGATGCATTAATTTCTTAAAAAGCAGGATTCTAGGGACATCCACCGACTTGGTTTTTGAATGGTAACTTTACACCAATATAAAATTGCCTAGACTTCTAAAAATTAGAATTGTATGTTTCCACTAGGCACACATGATGGGCACATTTTAAATTTCCCTCTGAAATTGCAAAATAAGTAGTTTAAATTTCCCTCTGAAATTGAAATTGCAAAATAAGCACATTTTATATCTATTCATTATATTTTTGCTTTTTACAAGTTCACATTTCTCGCTTCTACTCAAAATTTACATTACATCTTTTCATGAGGCCCAAATTTTTGTACCTTATACATGTGTTATAAATCAACTTCACTTGACCCTAAATCTAATTTAAGTTAAGCGCGCGCTCTCTCTCTCTCTCTCTCATATGCTATTTAGATGATGCACTTTTCCTTCTCTATAGATAGAGAAAAAGTTGATAGTTTGATACTGACTTGTGTGTTGCTTTCTTTGCAGATCATATTGTTCAAATAAAGGATGGTGCATAGTTGGTGCTGGGAAGGCAGGTGGAGAGCTAGATTTGATCCCACATCCCACCACTTCCTCCAACCATTTCACCCAATGTGAAGCTAAAAGTCTTGATTTCTCTCAAGTATTATGTACCAATTCATTATCAAAGTACTAGGTCGATCATTGTACTTTTGGGTTGTTTAGTGAACATATGCCACTTTGGCTTATTAGGTTTCATGATTTTGTGGAACAATGACTGATATGAATGCATCTTGGTGGATCCATTTGATGTTTTGTAGTGTGTTTTGTTTCCAATTGATCACTGTTCATTAGGTAAAATGGATCTATGCTCAAAATATAGCAAATGAAATTGATCGTACAATAGTTTTATAGTGTGGCAATCCAACGTTGTCCGAATACACAAAACTGGCCATTCACTCAATGCATTTTTACATATCACACAATGGTTTTAAAGAAAAAATGTCTTCTCATTTTACAATCACACAACGATAAAAACTGAACTAATGTTGTCCAAAATCAATTCACACAACAAACATACAATACAACTGAAGTGTGATGCTATATCAGACGATGGTGAAATTATGGAACACGTTGTCTGATTAGGCTTTCCAACAACAGCTTGGAAACAAGTTCTGTTGTATGAAGGATGCACCTGCCATATTGTGCGGCAGCTGTGCCTGGCATCTGCCGAGAGAAGGCACAACGGTGATAACAAAAAGATGTCGTGTGTTTGTATATCATACAACGGTGCAACACCGTTGTGCAAATTTTAATCACACAACGCGCCGATACACAACGGTTATCAGCCAAATCAGACAATGATTTTTACCCGTTGTGTGTTTCATTTTTTGGTGTAGTGTACTTTCGTGCTCAAGTTTTCTTCATGTATTTACTAAAGCATTTTTAACTTCCTTGTGTTGCCTTGCAGTTTCTCAGGACTTGAGTTAAGTATCTTAACTTAGGTTCTAAGGGCACGCGGCACTGTAATGTACTCGGTTTGAAGATGTGCAAATCGGGGCATTACATAAACCGTATCAATTTACTATAGCAAAGTAAGAAATCTACATCAAAAAGTCATTACAAAAATATATTGTATGTAAAAGTAAAATTGAGATTGGAATTGGTTTACTCATTTCATTTCATAGCCCCTTTATATAGGGAGAGAATTACAACGGAAATATCGATTACAATGATGATATTAAATGATGATTGGTCCGTAATCCTTGCTGATTGATGGTAATTGCTAATTCCTTGATTCCCTCTCCGTTAATCACTTTGACGAAGGCACATAACGTGTTTTTCCTTTAACACTCCTCCTTGTGCCAAGTCAAAGACGAAATGGTGCATGAGTTGTTGCCTCACTAAAAACCTTGCCAAGTAACAATAAAAACCCAGTGGAACAAAAAATACACCTTGGTCGAAGGAAAAGAGCACAATGCACCTTTTATATTTGAGTATGACATGTGTGTGTTAGACTCCCCCTAACGTCTACACCTCCCCTTGATACTTACATTAATCAAGGGAGCTTGAAAAGTCTTTGCATTCCTATGCTTTTCACATGTTTCTCAAATATGGCCTTAGGCAATGATTTGATGAAAAAATCTGCCACATTCTCCTCAAACCTTACTTGATTCACTTTAATCTTGAAGAGGGCCTGTTGCTGCTGATTGTAGAAAAACTTTGGTAATATGTGTTTTGTATTAGCACCCTTGATATATCCTAACTTTATCTGTTCGATGCAAGATGCATTATCTTCATAAATGCAAGTAGGCTCTTCAGTGGTAGAACCCAAACCACTAGTCCCTCGAATATGTGTGATGATAGCTCTTAACCATACACACTCACGAACAGCCTTATGTAGAGCAATGATCTCTGAGTGGTTCGAGGAGGTAGCCATAAGTGTTTGCTTGGTTGATCTTCAAGATATCGCCGTGTTCCCAATGGTAAATACATAACTAGTTTGGGAACGACCTTTATGTGGGTCAGAGAGGTACCCAACATCAGCAAAACCAACCAAAACATCATTTGGCTTTTTGGTGTAGTGAGTGGCGCTTTCGCCATCAATATTTCCTTTAGGGATTGCAGTTCCATATGCGGTCCCTCTTGTCTCTCTGTAGGGAAAGAACAGTCCCAAGTTAATGGTTCCTTTTAGGTATCGAAAAATGTCCTTGATACAATTCCAGTGACGTTGCATTGGCGCTGAGCTAAATCTAGCTAACAAGTTCACTAAGAATGCAATGTATGGTCGAGTACATTGGGCTAAGTACAACAATGCGCCTATTACACTTAGATATGGAATTTCAGCTCCCAACACCTCTTCGTCATCTTCCTTTGGACGAAATGGATCTTTCCTTGCATCCAAACTTTGACCGATCATGGGAGTGCTAGCAGGATGCGCTTTGTCCATGTTAAATCGCCTGAGCATCTTTTGGACATACGCAGACTGGTTGATTAGTATTCCACAAACTCAGTGTTCTAGTTCAAGGCCTAGACAGAATCGAGTTTTCCCAAGATCCTTCATCTCAAATTCGGATTTCAAGTAGCTTGCGGTTTCACTTATTTATCAAGAGTACCTATTATGTTCATACCATTGACATATACTGCTACAATTGTAAATCCGGAACTTGTTTTCTTTATGAATACGCAGGGGCATAATTCATTGTTCTTATATCTCTTCCCAATCAAGTAGTCAGTTAGACGGGTATACCACATCCACCCGGATTGTTTCAATCCGTAAATTACTGAGCGTTTCAACCTAATTATAAACGCACTCCATGGTTTACAGTCACTTGACTTGGGTAATGTAAGGTCATCAGGCACTTTCATATATATCTCTGAATCTAGATCCCCATAGAGATATGTAGTAACCACATCCATGAGCTGCATTTCCAGTCCTTTAAAAAGTACTAAGCTAACTGAGTAGCGGAACGTTATAACATCCATTACAGGAGAGTATGTCTCCTCGTAGTCAATTCCAGGGCGTTGTGAGAAACCTTGCGCCACAAGGCGAGCCTTATACCTCAGGACTTCATACTTCTCATTACACTTTCTGACAAAGACCCATTTATGTCCTACAGGCTTTACACTTAGTAGGGTTAGCACTACCGGACCAAATACCTGTCTCTTTGTCAAAGAATCTAATTCTGCTTGGATTGCTTCTTTCCATTTAGGCAAATCTGCTATTTGTTGACATTTTGCAACAGAGCGTGGTTCTATATCATTCTGCTCTATGATTTCTTGAGCAACAGTGTATGCAAATACATCATCAATGTTTATGGAAGATCTTTTTATTAACTCATACGCACTCTCATAATCCATTGAGATTTCTTTGTTCTCTGGAATCATTTCAAACATCGGAGCATCCTCATGTATTGATTCATGGACATAACTATAATCAGAGACAATCTCATGAGAGGGATTCTCTACATTGATGATTAATGGATCAGCTCGTGCCTTACTCGTCCTTTTCTTCCTTGGGTGAGTGTCAATAGAACCAAGTGGCCTTCCCCTCTTCCTTTGGGGAGCCACTGCCTCAACCACACCTCCACTAAGTGTGGTTGCAGTGCCTCTATCTGTGGCACCGTGCCCCTTGTTGGGGACTTCTAACTTTGCAGCACATTTGCAGCTGGTATATGTGATCTCATCACTTTTGTGATATCAGTAAACGCATCAGTCATTGAATCTGCTACGTTCTGAAGATCGATTATTCTTTTCACTTAACTTTCACATTGTGAAGTGCGGGGATCAAAATGAGACAGAGTGGGGACAAACCACGACAATTCCTGTAGATACCTTGGAAAATCCTTTTTCCTATCTCCCCTCAACGATGGGAAGATTGTCTCATCAAAGTGACAATCCGCAAATCTAGTGGAAAAGAGATCACCTGTCAAGGGTTCTAAATAGTGGATAATCGTTGGAGATTCGTATCCAACATAAATACTTAATCGTCTCTGAGGACCCATTTTGGTGCGCTGTGGGGGTGCAATAGGCACATATACTGCGCAACCAAATATGCGTAAGTGAGAAATGTCAGGCTCATATCCAGTTACCAACTGGTACACAGAAAATGGTTGGCTCGCTGTGGGTCTGAAATGAATGATTAAAGTTGTGTGCAATATTGCATAACCCCATGCAGATATAGGCAGGTTGGGGCGCATAACCAATGCCCTAGTCGCCATCTGTAGCTTTTTGATGGTGGCTTCTGCGAGACCATTTTGTGTATGCACATGGGGTATAGGATGCTCTACATCGATCCCAATAGACATGCAATAATCATCAAATACTTTTGATGTAAACTCTCCAGCATTATCAAGCCTTATAGACTTGATAGGGTGATCAGGGTGGTGAGCCCTTAAGCATATAATCTGTGCTAGGAGTTTTGCAAATGCAGCATTTCTTGTGTCTAATAAAACAACATGTGACCAGCATGTCGAGGCATTCACCAGAACCATAAAGTACTTGAATGGTCTGCATTCTTGATGGATAGGTCCACAAATATCTCCTTGTATCCTTTGTAAGAATGAAATGTTTTGTTTTGTATCTTTAGCATAGCAAGGTCTTGATCCTGTTTTTGCTAAAGAGCAGGCTTTGCAAAACGAGTGATGTGCCTTTGAAATAGTCAATGAGGCATAATGGGAGGGAGGTAGTGCTTCTGGTACTTCAGAAGGCAATGGCTGCATTTGAGTAGTACTAGGACCGACACCTTGCAGTGTGGTGGATTTTTCTCCCATTTTATTTTTCACTCAAAAGAAGGGATGTCCATGTGAGTTATTTAAAATACGGATCATCATGTCTCGACCGGGGTGCCCTAGGTGGTCATGCCAAAGCCTGTATGAGTCAGTGTCCCACATTTCATTGTTGGTGACAGCATATGATTCAATGATCCGAATCATAGTGAGGTACAGTCCACTAGATTGACTCATAAGTTTCTTTAAAATGCGTTTCCTTCCACATTCATTAGAGGTTATATAAAGATATTTAGTTCCATTCTCACAGTGTGTTTCTACATGATAACCGTTGACACGAATATCGTTGAAACTTAACAAGGTTCGATTAGCTCTTGGTGCATATAGAGCGTCTGTGACTTTAAATGTTGTGCCATTAGGCAGCAAAAATTTGGCAGTTCCTCGCCCTTTTATTACTTGTGATGATCCAATCATCGTAGTCACAGAGGAATTATAAGCTATTAATTCAATGAATAATTGCATATTCCTTAATATGGTGTGGGTAGTCCCACTATCAACTAAGTACTCAAGTTCTCATCGATTCATTCCTACAAATAAATGGGAGGTATTTTTAATTAATTTAGAAAATATAACTCAGATTCTTTAGAGCATGTCTATTTTAGTATAATGATAATTTTTTCATTCTAATAATTTTTCTCTAGATGTATTGCTTTACATCTTTATAGTGCTTTTTTCGAACCATGTGAATATGTGTAGTAAATAAAAATCGAATAAATTCAATGCTTAAGAATAAAATCTGAAATTTATTAATAAGCCAATGATAATCAAATCAAGGTCTTGTTCAGAAATCTAATTCATCAAAGTATTATGGAAATAAACTTTACGACCAAGTAATAGTCTAATTAAAAATGAGGCATTATGCCTTCACAACTGTTTTTGGAAAATAAAGTAAATAAAGCAGATCAGTCAAAATCTAAAGCATCCATTGACTGAGCAAGTTCCTTGTTGCCATTGAAGTCTGCAATTGTGAGGTTGACGTCTGGGTCATGGCATCCTTCTTCCATATAGTGAGCCTTTTGTTCTTTAGACTCCCTATACCTTTTGTAATTGGCTGCTACTCTGTTGCTTGCTTGGCAGTTCTTGTACCAATGCCCCATGACTCCACACCTATAGCATGGTTCATTGCCAACTCTATTCTGTTTGACTAATGGGTTCTTAGGTGCCCTTTGCACCTTGTTTCTATGACCACTAGGGCCAACACCATCATCTCTGCGCCATACATTTGGAGGGCCTCCACGGCCCATACCACAACCCCACGTCCCTTGCCACGTGGTGCATTGTTGCCATGTGGGTAGGGATCAGCACGTCCAACCCCCTTTGCATTGGGGTTCTTTCCACCTCTGATTTTGCCATAATTAGCCTCAGGAATTTTCTTTGTCCCAACGGGCCTGGCATTGTCACTCAAAAGAACCTCATCATGCCTCTCAGCCAGTTGCAGTAGGTTGATCAGCTTATTGAAGGTTGTGATTCTTTTGTTATCATACTCCGGCCTATACTGGTTCGCTAGTATAATTGTTGAAGTAGGAAAAGTAAAAAGAGTCTTTTGGATCATATAATCTTCTGTGAGTTCCTTTCCATAGAGATTTAGACTTGCCTATAGGCGCAACATGTCCTTATTGAAGTCATTGACCTTTTTGTAGTCAAGCAAGCAGATTTCATTCCACTGAACGATCAGTTCTAGGAGCAAGGAGTCATGAATGTTCCCAAAACGTCCCTTAAGGGCATCCCACAGTTCTTTGGGTGTCTTCAACTGAAGGTATTCCCAGCGTAGGCTAGGATCAATATATCGCCTCAGAAACATTAAGGCATTTGCTTTCACCTTATCAAACTGTCCATCGTCTTTGGGGTTAGTGGGAGTTTTGATGGTGGCAATGTAGTCTTTGGCCACAAAGGCAATTTCTACATCGGAAACCTAACGGTGGTACTCAAGTCCTTCTGAGTCCAAAATGTCAAATTTAGGTCGAGTTGGATCAGCCATCTACATAAACAAGAGAGAAGAAATAAATTACGCAGTCATAAATACATCCACATTAATTATTTTCCAAAACATATGAATTAGATTTCACCTTATCAAACTGTCCATCGTCTTTGGGGTTAGTGGGAGTTTTGATGGTGGCAATGTAGTCTTTGGCCACAAAGGCAATTTCTACATCGGAAACCTAACGGTGGTACTCAAGTCCTTCTGAGTCCAAAATGTCAAATTCAAGTCGAGTTGGATCAGCCATCTACATAAACAAGAGAGAAGAAATAAATTACGCAGTCATAAATACATCCACGTTAATTATTTTCCAAAACATATGAATTAGATTTCAAGATCAGGATTCGTAATGGTCACATTTTTCGTTGCTATGTGAAAATGCTTTATCACGGTAAGTGTGTATAATGCGCATGAAGTTTCATTATCATAGAAAAATGGAATTTATATGTTGCATTACAAAAATAACTATAACACATTTAATAATAAATATAGCATATATAAAAAAAGTTACATGGCATGCTAAAAATTCACAAATTTATATACAACAAAATATATGCTACACATAATGATAGCAATAATATATCATGTGTAAAAATAAAATATAAACAATTGCATAATATAAAGGCATGCTTAGAAATTATTATATAAGCGTAAATAAAATTCATAAAACATGCTCAAATTGCATAAATATATATAACAATATATATATATATATGACATGTTCAAAATAAAGTATAAACCATAGCATAATTAAAACATGTTTAAACATAATTATGTAAAATAGAAATTAAAATCATAAAACAAGTGCACTAAATTCCACAATTATATAAACACATATAGTAAGATATATGAACCCTATATGAAAAGTGAAAAATAAATAAGCAGCCAAAAAAATATATATATATATATATATATAAAATAAAAGGACATACTTGGAAGAGAAAAAAAAATTTTCTCGGTGAGTTGCTGCTTGCAGGTTTGCAGGTACGGTGGAGGCGTGGGGCTACTGCAAGGGCGGGCTGCTGCAGGAGGGTTGCTGCGAGGGTGGGTTGCTGCAGACCGGTGGCTGCTGAGCGTGGGTTGCTGCTGCAAGGCACTAGGGGCTGCCACAGATGCGCGGGGGCAGGAGGTTGGAGGCTGCGGTGCTCAGCCCGATGGGTTGGGATCGAGTGGCCTAGGCGTGCAGGCTAGGATCAGTGAGGTGGGCACGGGGATGGTCGTACGTGCTGTGCGAGGCACTGTGGTCTGGTGCTGCAGGGATAGCCGGATCGGTGTTGGGAAGGGCAATTGGGAGCGACTCTGCAGCGAGGTCTGCGTGGGCTGTGGGACGCTCGCTGAAGGCCGGTTTAGCCTGCGAGGACACGTGCTGGATGCCGGTAGGGAGCAACGCTGTTGCAGGCGTTGGACTGCTGGGGGATGCCCAGTGCAGGTGGGTTGGGGTGGAGGCCCGTGTGGGCTAGCGGCAAAGAGAAAAGGCAGGATTTTTTTTTTTTTTAGGGTGGTTGCAAAGAAAAAATGTTTTTTTTTTCTAGGGTTTTGTCTTTTTTTTTTCCCTCGAATCTAAGGTTTTTTCCTCTTGGCTGTTTGCTCTAAGCGTGCTGATAACATGTAAAAGTAAAATTGAGATTGGAATTGGTCTACTCATTTCATAGCTCCTTTATATAGGGAGAGAATTACAACGGAAAAATCGATTACAATGATGATTGGTCCGTAATCCTTGCTGATTGATGATAATTGCTAATTCCTTAATTCCATCTCTGTCAATCACTTTGACGAAGGTACATAACGTGTTTTCCTTTAACATTGTAGAAATTATTAATTTTTTCAATATATTTAAATGGAAATCTTTTATGATAATGAAAAAGAATAATTAAATCTTTTTTTTTTTTGATATTAAGAATAATTAAATGGGGTTTTGTCCATTTACCCCATTTTTAGAGATTCTTTTCCCACTTACCCCATTAAGTTTTTTTAATTCCCTCTTACACAAAACACTCTAAAAAGGTCTTCCCTAATACCCCATTAAGATTTTTTTTTTGTTTTATTTTTTTAATTTTTTTAATACCATTTTACCCTCACCCCTTTGTTACTTAGAGACAAGGTTTTAAGTTTCTCCGAAACTGCCGAAATTTCCGTCGAAATTTCCGTAAATTTGAAGTACCGAAACGAAATTCATATGCTATATCATTTCCGTCAGGAGTTTTCCGAAATTTTCTGAAATTTTCCGTACATTTCCGCGAAATTCTAAATTTCCGAAATATCTACACACACAAAATATATTTAAATATTCAAACCGAAATTTTGTCCGAAATTTCTCTGAAATTTCTGTTAAATTCGTATTTCACAGTTTTCGACTTTTCGCTGACAAAATATGAAATTTTGATTTTTTTTTTTTTCAATCCTCCTTCATAACACAGAAACTCTCTTTCTATCATGTGTATCATCCACCATATAATTATTAATTAAGAAGATATGTTGAAGGCTTTACTGTTCTTTTTAGTTTTTACTAGTATTTTCTTAGTGCGTGGCTTTTTGACCACCATGACCATAATGATGTCTTTTAACTTTTTCATAGGCTTGGAGTTCAGTTTTCTCACAACAAACTTTGAATTTTTCTAATTATTAGTGAAAAAGGCGTGATGGCCAAGCCTCCCACTGGGTTCCAGCCATAAAAAAAAAAAAAAAAGTAAATCACATTCACATTATCAATATACATAACATTTATAATTACGTATAGAATTATAGATAGTGTTTAGCAACTTACTACAGTTTTAGTTAATTACTCGTCGTCTCGTCCATATTAAATATCACAATTCTATTATTTATGTATAATTTTAGAGAGTTTACATTGTAAATAGGTTTATTATAGGTTAGTTTAGTCTATGTAAAAGTTTCATTCAAAAATATCATTTTATACATGCAATTAATGTGATTTCTTTATTTTTAACCGAAATTTCCACCGAAATCGAAACTTTCTCCGAAATTTCTTTAAATTTGAAGTACCGAAATCGAAACCGAAACCGAAATTTGAAACCTTGCTTAGAGAGAGAGAGAGAGAGAGAGAGAGAGAGAGAGAGAGAATGGAAGAGAGAGAAACCATAGGAGACTTCGCCGGAGCCCGGTCACCGGCCACCGAAATCCTGTCACAGGCCGCCGGAATCCGGCCAACTTTCACCTGATTCCTGTCACCGGCCGCCACCCATCTGACTTTTTAGAAAACCTCACCGGTAAGATTTATTGCCCCAGTAGACATCTATTGCCCCCAATAGACGTATATTGCCCCAATAATCTATTGTCTCCCAATAGACGTCTATTGCCCCCCCAATAGATGTCTATCAGCCATGTATTGCCCCTCAATAGACTCCTATTGCCCCCCAATAGACGTCTATCAGCCATGAATTATCCCTCAATAGACGTCTATTGTCCATCAATAGACCTTTCGGTTGCCATAATATGAACTAATCTCCCAAAATTTAGACAACTAAAACTTTGCTTAAAGAAAAAAACGAAAAGATTATATCAATTTAAAAACATCTATTGCCCTCCAATAGACACCTATTGCTCCCCAATAGACATTCAATTTTTTTTCTTTCCTTCTGTCCCATTACTTAAAAAAAAAAAAAAAATTTCGGCACCTCGAAACTACTATGGGCACCCAGTCTCCCTTCTTCCACAGTTGTAGATCAGAATCCTAACTTCTTCCTTTGCATCAAGGCCCGAGTTTGCCTCTGGCGAGGTAGCTCTGACCAGAGCTTCTTTGCCTTCTTCATGGACCTGTGACCTGAACGACGACGACGCCGATCTTCCCAATCTCGGCATTTGTCTGCAGGTTGGAATCGAAGGCTTTGGACTGCGATTCAGGGAGTCTCAGATTCGGAATCAGTTTGGGAGCCTCGGACGTGGAGCTGGCTGGAATCCGAATCGAGTTCACAATCGAGGCGGGGATAGTGATAGTGCTCCACGTCACACAGCAACCGGAGTGAGCTAAGCTTCGGCGATGTCTCGAAAGCCAATCCGGCCTAGATTTGGAGCTGCCGGTGGAAGGTTTTGGGCAGACCGAAGATGACCGCGGAGGTGAGATGGTGGCAATGGATTTTCTGACTTCGTCCACTGTCGACGGCGTGACCAACGATCCGGAATTGTCTTAAGGCGATCTGAGAGAGAGAGAGAGAGAGAGAGAGAGAGAGAGAGAGAGAGAGTTTTTCAGATCGGAGGAGAGAGAATGCACGATCTGGACTGTTGGAGAGAGGAGTTGCATTTGTGTAATTATTTAATTAGACTGAGGGTAGATTGGTCATTTTCTCCTAAATTTGGTAAATGGGAATAAAAATCTGTTGTTGGGGTAAGTGGGATAATTTTTGCTCATTTTTGGGCTTTGGGTAAAGGACCCTAATTAAATCTCTAAAATTAGTTATCATAGAAAATCAATATCCTTCATAAATTATAACTCTACAACTTATAGTCCATGACCTAAACCCTAAAGACCAGAAACTATCTCGACGACCTCATCTTTCATGAACAGCTACCATCATTTAACTAAGCAAACTTGTGCAAGACTTTGGTATCTAAGTAAATGGCACAATTGAATTTTGGTAGTTTTGTGATAATTCGCCCATAGAATGTAATTTCTTTTTGTTTCAAGAGGCACTTTGGAACCATTGAGCAGTACATAAAGAAACAAATTTGGTCGGCACCATTCATAAGTCTACCTTGTCTCTATGATTTCAATATGCATGAACTGTGCTTTCTCTTTATATATAAGGGGTATGGTTTAGGTTTCCACCGTTTTGCAAATGATGGCAGAATCGAAAGTAACAAAAAACAACAGTAAATTAAAGAATAAAACAGACGACAAAAACGAAGACAAAGTAATTGATGGGCAATTTGCGTTCAACCAATATCTGTAAGTATATGTACCTTTATCATATCCATTGAATATTAATTGTAGCTAACCTTGCTTACATTCTCATTTTTGTTAGAAAAATCCAAGCGGACAAGTTGATTGCTTGTGGTAAGAAGGTGAAGAAAGATAATGAGGTAACTAGTTAATTTTCTGAGTGATTGCTTATGGACAGTTATTGTTTATGTTACGTTATTTATTTTCTATTTGCAACTTTTAAGATGTAAATATGTGGTTCCAATCAATTACAGTTCAAGAAATTGTTGGCTTCTAAGTGGCATAGACTCACGCCTACTGAAAAAGCCTTGTATTCTGGGCCCTGATGCTTCATCTTGAATTACAAAGAAAAGTAGGAACACGTCTAAATCCTTAGCTACCATCTCCACTCGATGTAGTCCACACCAGTTTCAACAGTTGTTTCTAAATTTTTTGGGGAACAGATTGTAGCAATAACTAAACTGGGCTTTGGTGTTGGTGCAATTGTCATGTGCACGAGTACACTGAGATTTATGTTGATTTTTGATCGATAAGTTTGACATTGAGAATTGTTTCATTGAGGTACATGGTAAGAGTATGAAAATGAGTTCTTCAGATTTTAAACAGATTATGAGTGTGCTTGAAGGAGGAACAGATGTGGACTTCAACGGCTTAACCGATGACCCTTACATGAAACCATTGGTTGATTATTATGTCGGAAACTCTAGTTATATAGAAATTTTGGACCTAATTATGAAGTTAAATGGAGCAAATGTAGTAGATGCTCATTTTGGAATCATCTTTATTTTGTTGGCATTGGGAACCTTGCTTTGCCCAAATACATCAACACGTATCAATTCGAAGTACCTTCTTGCTTTGAAGAATCTAAAGAATATAAGAAGCATGAACTGGGCAAGTTTTTCATTCGAATTTCTATTATAAAGTGTGCATTTGTTCAAGCAGAATAAAGCGAAGTACATATCTAGATGTGTGTTGTTCTTCCAACTTTATTATTATAATGTCATCAGCTATGAAAAGTCAATTGTTGATTGTTCAAAGCCTACAATTGCAGCTTGGGGAGAGAAACAGTCCGAAAAATTAATTAAATGGATATTGTGGAAAGGAGGCTATGAAAGTCCAAACATTATGATTTCCAAAGTTCATAATTTAAGGAACATGAGGCAGAAGATGTTATTGCCCACCGAACTGATATTGAATTAATGACAAGTACCATTATGCGTGTGGAGGAAAAGATTGATGAACTGGGAAGTCTTGTTGGATGGATAAAGAAGAATTGTTCAAAGTAGTGAGAGAAGATGGTAATCAGGATGTCAGTATAAAAAGGGACGAGGCTAATCATGAAAGGAAGAAAGTGGAACAGTCAGCAAATGACACTATTGGGCAAAACCATCAGGAAAGTGATGATTTCAATATTCAAAGTTTAAAAGAAGTTGAGGTTAATGACGAGTCATCATGTCAAATACATAGTGAGGACAACTATGAGGCAACACATCCTAAGGTATGTTTTGCATCAACTTCTTATTTGAATTTCATATGAAAACAAATTTACTTGCTATACATGACCTGCACAAACTTAGTGATCAATTTAAAATCCTATCAATGTAGTAAGTGCTCAATTTAAAATCCTATCAATGTAGTAAGAATAAGTAGGGATCGTTCTTAACTGAGGATTAGGGCCTAATTAATTCCTGAAAAATAAAACGTTAGTAAAACAAATTAAAGAATATATATACATTATTCATGAAAATACAAGAAGGGGATTGAAGATTTATTTTCTAATTTAACAACTAAGTAATTATATACATGTGACACATCAAAACCAGAATCAAGTAGAAATAAATGAATGGAACGAATTTAGATGTAATTAACTACTACTAACACGTTGGTAAGGGTTCAAACATCAAATCACGAATCAAAATATGTCTAAGGATAGAATCAATCAAGAACAAAGATGAACACATACAAAGTTCTTTTTACTCCCCTTAATTAAATCAACTAGATGAGCGCACCATAGTTAACCCTATTAATCATCCAATCACTAACAAAAACATTCTTAACGCATGAAGAATCATGGAAGTTTGATCAATTCAAGTCAAAAACACAAGTTAGAATGCTAATCAAGCAGATTAGCATGCAAGACTCATTCTTAATTTATCTAACTAATTTTAGGTTTTCTATCGAAATTATCAAAGCCTAGAACGCTAGCACCTTAATATGGATCCAATTACATGGTCATCAACCTAAGTATGCATCCAAAGATTAATTAACACATAAAAGATGGGTTTGAAGCTTGAAATTAACAATCATGCAAGACATATATGAAATTGCAACTTTTCAATTTAAAAACCTAAAACCTAAAACATGCTTCTTAGTATTCGAAAATCACATAACTAAAATCAACACTTCATCATCACAACAAATCGCAAATTAAAGATTCAAAACATAAAATTAAAATCGAAATTCATAGAAACCCGAAATAACTTTCTTATACAAAACGAAAACATAGAGTTGTGTTCATGGTTACACTTTTTGATCTTCAAGGATGCAAGAAGCTTAAAAAGGTGGTGGAATGGATAAGGATCACGACAAGGATGCTTGAATGGAGAGGACGAATGTTTCACAGCCTTGAACTTGGAATTTCTTTGAAGTTGCCGAAACTTGGAAGAGAAGGGGAAGTGTTTGTGGCTTTTGATTCTGAATTTTGTGGTGTGTAGAAGTGCTTCACAAACCTCCTTTATATAGTGAACGGCAAGGGCTAGAGAATCTAGGTCGAAATCTACTTGTGACATCATTCAGCCAAAATATTCCATGAGAAGTAGAGAACAAGTCACCTTAGTCTTTTGCCGAATTCACCATGTATGTAGAGTTATAATTCAATACTTATTGCCCTATTTTCTTCTAAAAAATTCCCTAGAAAATCCAAGAATAATCCCATAATATATTTGCTGAAATCTTCTAGTATTCCTTGTAATTCTCACTGAAAAAAACATTTAGAATGGGCAATGGACTCTTCCAAGACATCAAGAAGGATATAGAGACTCATGTGCAAGTCACATGCTTCAAACTTCGGGCCAGACTCTCCCAAAATGGGCGAATTCGAAATACATCTTATGTATTGCCGAAATTCTTCAATAATCTAGAACATTCTTGAACTATCTTGAGTCATCTTCAAGACATAGCATCTCCTAGTCTCACCAGGTCTCCTAGCAGCATCAGGATTCCTAGTGTCATCAGGTTTCCTAGTCCAACTGGGACTCTGTTATTTCTTCATTTCCGAAAATCATTTTTCCAAGCTCAGTCCTAGTTGTATTAGGATTCTTGCTTCAACTGGGATTCCTTTTCCTGGTAGAACTGGGAAAACTTCATTTCTCCATTTCTTCTCATTTTTTCTCAAATAACTCCTTGACTTGCATTTCCAGACTCAAAACTATCTAAACACACAAAAACAAATTAGAAATGATATTGTTAAGGAAATAACTAAGCAAAATGTAGAGAGAAATGTACTAAATATGTAGTAAAATTTAGTCTCAACAATACATATATATATATATATATATATTATAATTATTATATATAATTTGGGTTTTCTTTAATTTATGAAGGATTTCCATATTTAGTTCTAATCCCAAAATATTTGATTTCTGTTTCCATATGATTTGGTTTGTTTTTAAGTTTTGTTGGACTTCCTAGGTTAGTTCCCAAATTCTTAATTTTCTAAAACCATTACTAACGAGCATATATCTTATTATGCAAACAAACATGTAAATTTTTTTCTTTACAAATTAAGGAAGAATTTATTATAGGTAAAACAATTGGGAGTGACACTAAATCAATTAAATTCAGTCCAATCAATACGCGGTGCACCACTGAAAGGAAGCCAAGTCAAGCAATATCTGATCCGTTTGTGAAGCTTGGGATCCAATTAGTGAGCTAAATGACAAATTGTTGCATGGGAGAACCCTCAATTTGAAGAGAATTGGTGAATTCAGGGGTCCTTTTGATTTTGATGATGATGATTGCGATTTGCTGAGTTTTATATATGAAAAATCTAATAGAAAGTAAGTCTTCATACCTTTCATACATTGTTCAACAAGAATCTGATGCATATATGTTCAAAAATAAAACATAAATTTTATGCAGTTTTATAGTTTTCCAAAAAGATGATAATTTTTTAGACTGTTCTAATATGAGATGCTTAGAGCCTGGTCAATATGTCAATGACAAGGTATGAATTTCAAGTATAGTACAACAGTTTACGTATTTCGTTTTAGTCATCAAGTTTGCATGTTGATTCTAATTAAACTCGACCATATTTTTTTGGAAACCAGTTGGTAAGTATAGTAGTTGGAATTCTTCAGAAACCTAGGGTTGCTTCTCAATGATTTTTTTAGTGCATATTTTTTGGTAAGGTTGTTTATACTTAGATTGTCTGTGCAAAATTGAAGTATAGGAGACTAAGTTCAATATTTTAATGTAGGCCAAAGCATTTTTTTTTTAAAAAGAAGGTGATGATTTGTCAAAATTTGCTACCAAAGTGAAAAAGAACAACAAGATTGAGTTTTGGTACTTTGTATTTGAGAAATGCGAAAAGGTATCATACACATTTTTAATTTGTTTGATTGAGCTTCTCAAACAGATACTTCCTATAGTAACAATCAATAATGTGCAGATTTTTATTCCCATCCTGCATGACCATGTAAAAGGGAACCACTGGTTCCTGATGATAGTAAAAATAAGAAGCATGTAATTTTTCAAGTTATTGGTTTATAAAAATTCTAGTAAACTCATGCATGCAGTATCATTCTGTGAACGAGCGTTTGCCCGTAGCTCTCTCCTTGTTGAAGCATCTGGACAACCAAACACGCAACAATATTGCTGAAGCTGGACAAAAGTCACTACAAAAGTTATAGGCAAGAAACTTAGGAACAAAGACACTGAAGACAGATCAAGATAGAGTAGCATGCAGCGATACTGATAAATGTTTGCAAAGGTCTCCAAAGAAAATGAAGGCAATTCATGAAATAGATGCAGCTAACGTGAATAACAAAAAAGGTCGCGGTCGGCCTCGTGGCTCAAAGAATAAACCTAAGAAATAACCAATAATGCACAACAAGTTACATTTTATCAAACTCTTTTACAAGTTATATTTGATTGTTAGAACTACATTTCTTTTAAGTGTCACTTTGGGTTTTGATGGTTCAATTGAATTGCTATCGATGATGACAAACTTTGAGGCTTGTCTATCCTTCCTTGGATGTTTGATGCTAATTTTTTTAATGTATATGCCTTTTGTATCAACATTGTTGGAATATATGAGTTGAGGGTGGCCAAAAGAGTACATGTTTGATTAATGATTCTATCTTTGCAAGTGCTTTTTTGATTGGGTTCCTTGAGAGAGTCTTAGGTAATTGCATGCAAGATAACCATGAGATACATTGAGTCATTGGAAAGTAAAGGAGGAGAACATTTCATCGAAGTATGTGCAACCAATTGATGCCAACATGTAGGGTAGCTGCCAAACACCAAAGAAACCATTGGAGTCGAGAAGACCCAAAAATAAAGGAAGACATAAGCATAATGTAATGTCTCGTATCTTAATTTACCTGTTTACTAGTCATCTGGACGGTAAACGAAAACTACTTTCACTTTTATTGTCGTTTCGGTACTTTTAGTGGCACTAAAAGTTGACTTTTTGTTTGGGTCAAAATTTGAGAAAATATTCTTCGTGGAAGTTGTAGAGGACGTTAAAACGAGTGTGTGCATATGTGGTACGTAAAAATCGGAGGTCATATGTGAAAATTATGAGTGAATTAAGAAAGTAAATGTTCATGGTAGAAATGTGTATAAATAATGAAAATTTACTGTGGTTTCCAAATCCGGAAACCCACCTTTGTCTCTCCTCTCCCCCAATCTCTCCCCTTTCTTCTTCAAGCGATTCCTTCTCCCCTTCGATTCACCGCCGTCCTGCCTTTAACTGGTGGGCAACCGGCCACCACGTGATCGCCTCTTCCTCCTCTTGACGCTAGTGTCCTTGGGTTTCGGCGATTTGGCCGGAAAACCCCGAATCGAAGCAAAGAACCTCACGGGGGTAGTTTGAGCTTTTCCTGCGAATCAGCCATTTCCAGCCGTTTGCGACCACGAAATTGGGACCGTAGGGGCGCCTCAAGCCTGTGATCATTTCCCCTAAGGCCAATCACTTCAATTTGCAGTGTGGAGGTCGCATCGACGATTTCAAATTCTAGGGTTCAGAGGTTTTTTCTGGGTTTTCTTCACCGGCCAATTTCGAGTGCTTTAAGGTAAAATTGGAATGTGTTGTTGTTGAGGAAATTGTTGGGTCTGTTGTGTTGTTGTTGCTACCAAAATTTGGTGGTCATCGGAGGTGGTGCCGCGGGCGCATGGGGTCCATGCGCCTCTACTGTAGGTCGCACGTGGAGGCGCGTAGGGCAGCTTTCTAATTTCAATTTTTAGCGTATTAAATCCTATAATTGTTGTAGAGGTTGAATATGTGATTTTGGTGAATTTTGGAGGAGTTTGATATCAATTGTGAATTTCTGAAGTTTGGAGTTTCAGAGGTTGATTTATGGGAATCCGACCTTTGGATTTCCCTTGTTTCCTCTATGCAATATTTTAATCTATGGATTGATTTTAGAGGTGAAATTTGAGTTGAATCCGAAAAGAAATTGGAAGTTCAATTTAGGAGGATAAGATATTAGAATCTTATTTAATTGCCAAATCGTTATTCACGAATTATAATATTGTACAGGACAATGTATCGAGCTCTTGCTCGATGAAGGAACTCATATAAGTGATTGTCGGAATAGTACTTGAGTGGATTTTTGTTTTTAAATAATGATGCATGCATTTATTTCTTAAAGTAATGCTCTAGTTATTTATCATATTACTTTTCGAGCATATAATTGTTTTCGGATTTTGATTTTGATTTATCTCAAGGAATTACTTTCATTGATGAGTTTCTTGAAGTGATTATGAATTATTCCGGTTGTGATTTTCGGTTATTAATTTTGTTATGCCCGGATTTGAAATTATGATTTATGTTGTTTTTCAACAAAGTATTTTCCATGGCATTTTCCAAAATGGAATATTAGTTCATTATTGAACTTCCTTGCTTATTCATCATTGACCCGAGAATATTTTTGGCATGTGGGACACGCCGTTGATTTATTGATATTTCATATTTATTTTTCGACTTTCAGATTTGGCATTGGGAATGCCTTGATGATGATTTTGGAATTGGTTTTGTTTCGGTTTACGGAAATCATGTTTATTATTATTTCTCTTCTATTTATTTTTTAACTTGAGTTTAACTTGGCGTGTGGGACACGTCGTTGGAAATTCATTTGCAAGAGTTGGGGAAGCCTTATGTATTTATGGATTTATTTGTTTTCGGATTTCTTTTGCTATACTTTGGGTGATTATTTTAATGCTAGCATTGATGTCCGCCTTTGTGGCGAGGTGATGGGTGATAAGCTCATAAATGTACATGATTTTGTGTTGATTTCTTCATGTTTTCTTAGCTAGCTTTCTATCCATTTGAGTCATTTACTTTATTTTTATGTTTTATAGGTGTTATGGAGCAAAGTAGAAGAAAGGAAGCTAAATCAGTAAATCTGCCTGTGCAGATCAGTCAACTTCGACATGAAACTGAGAGCAGCTCAGAATGAACTAGAGGGTGATCTTTATATTGATGGAAAGCCTTGGATGTCTAGTTTCCGAATCTTTTTACAGCTCGTTAATATCATTTTTCTACAAGAAGTTATGGCCGATTTAGTACAGCAAGGTCGGGCAGTCTGAGAATCTGACACTCTGACGGAAATCCATGATTTGAGGCCCGAATTCCTTTCAGAAGCCCACCGACGAGTATTAACTGAATATCTCTATTTATTAGAGATATATGACATATTTTTATGGGTGAAAATTATTAGAAATCTTAGAGGAGAAGCTACTTGAATCCTAAAAGGAAAAGAAGTGAAAATTGGCTGACCTAAGCAAAAAAAAAGGGGACGTCTACTGAAGACGTAGGTTCTGCCGCACAAGAGAGAGGGGAGAACGACATCTTCTGCCATCAACTAGCCGCCATCTCTTCCTTTTCCTTTCTTCTATTTTTTGTTTTGTTCATGACTATGTCTAGCTAAATACTTTTGTAGCTAGGGGCGATTTCAAAGCCCCAAACATGTTCAATTCATATTGAAGACAATTCAGTTTTTGGTTTTCTATATTATCAATTGAGTGTTTGTTTCACCATGTCTACAAGATGAATCTTTGCTTGTTTGTTTAGGTGTGCAACTAAATGAATAGGTTAGGGTTCTAATGCTAGGAGTAACATTAGATTCGTATATGTCGTGTGTTGATTCCAATTGAGTAGCAAAATGTTTTCTTGAATTATATGTGACTCAAACCCTAGGTTTAGCAAGACTACCAACGTACTTGTGACCCTAGATTTATCCAAACCCTTTTAGTGCTTAATGATTTTGATATGTTAAACTTAGCGAGCTTGTGTCTAGGTTACATAATCAGAAATAGATTAAGTGGTGAGCTTGTATTCACTTAACGAGGAACTAAGAAAGGGTAATGGGTTAATTCGAGCTTGTGAGTTAACTTCGGGTAAATTCAATTGAGAATTAGGATTCCATAACTGAGCTTTGATATGATTGAGTGTGTTTGGTGGTGGAGAATGGGTCCTTAGCTTTGTTTCTGTCAATAGTTTAAAGTTATAAAATCTGTTTTTGCTTTGTTATCTTTCTGTGTTCATTTTTACGTGAATTATTTAATATATCAAATCAACTCCGATTGTTTTGAAATTTTGTACACATATTATTAAATGTGTCTTTAGTGTCCTGTAAAATTTTCAGAAAATTCCATTGAGTCTAGGTTAGTTAATTAATTTATTTTCGTTAACTGTTCAGTAGCATGGTTTAGAGTAGTTTGTGACATTTGGTTAGCAGTTTAGGAACAATCTTCAGCGGGTAATGACCCTTGCTTGATCACTATATTACCAATGATGAAATTTGAGTGCAAGGTTTAAGTGGTGCATCTTTTAGAAGTACCAATTTTTGGCGCCGTGTCGCCGGGGATTGTTTTCCTTAATTGCTAATCTGTTTTGTTTTTGTGTTTTTCAATTTTGTAATATACTAACTTAGTTTTTGTTTTGTTTTGTTTTCGGACTGCAATACCAAGGTTATTTCAAGCATGCTACTGTAATGTGGGAGGATCCCAACTCAAGCATTTACAACAATGGTTGGACTAATGCTAACTCTTCATGGAATCCGGAAGCGTTCAACTCATTGCAACCTTATCAAGTCCCTATGTATGATCCTTATCATCACAATATTGATTCATTCATGTGGCCGTCATACGAAGATCAAGTACCAGTCCTCTTGATTGATCCAATGAAGCCCTCCCTTGAGGCTATTGTACAAGCAGTCGCGAAAAGTGCGGAAGAATCATCAAGGAATATGGACAAAGCCGTGGAGAATATTGAGCGACATATCCAACAAATTATTAATTCTTTGAACCAAGAAACAGAGGAGCGGAAAACACAATCTTGGGTTCAAGAGTCATATCATAAGGTGTTGATGAGTGAGGAAGAAGATTGGGCAGAAGCTAATGAGCCTTTGGAGGCCAAGGTAATTATGGAGTGCCCTCCTACACCTACTACAACTTTAGGGCAGTCCCTTGAAGTCACAGCCTTACCTCAACCTCATAATGTATTACATGAATCAATTTTGGATGAGGATGAGGATACAGATTTGGATGAGCCCTATGAAAAGAAACTTGAGGTTGGGACGTGTGAGGATTATGCATCACACCATACAACTGAGCTTGAAGCATATGAAGATAGTGACATTGAAGAGTCCTTGACAAACGAGGAATTTTACATTAAAGAAAGTAAGGTTCAACTTCATGCGAATGAGTACCAAGTGCCGGAAGCAATCATCATAGCTCATAAAGATCAAGAATACAAGGATGACATAGAGGATTGCTTAGAAGAGAAGTCCAGCAAATCTCCTATAGATGGGCCTCTAATTCTATCACATGCCCGACCACCTGACCATTACTTGCCACATTCGAGCTTTACATTCGTTCCCTCTATACAAGAAACTCTTGAGTTTGTTGATCATGTGGAGATGGTGATAGTTGAATATCCCAATTCTGATAAGAAGATTCTTTTGGCCGTGCTTGTGGGACATAAGAAGAGAATGAGACAATGGAAGAAGAGAAAGAAAACGAGAAAGTTGAAATCCTATCTTTCCATTGTTACCAAGGAGCACAAGTTGCTTAAAAGGGATCATCTAGCATCTTTGAAAAAGGTCAAGCATCTCATGGAACCAAGACCAAAACCTCCTGATTACTCTTAAAGATTGATTCTTGGAACCGTCAGGCTGAGGACGTTAAACCAAGCGCTTCTTGGGAGGCAACCCAATGAATGAAGGAGGAAGATTGCGGTATTTTTCTAAGGGTTGTTTTCTTTATTCTTTTCTTCTCTTTCTTTGCTTCTTGTTTTGTTCGGTTTTATGTTTTTGTGTGTGTGTGCAGGTCTCATAGTTGAGAAAGATTTAGAGGAGTCACTTTTTATCAAACCAGTTTTTCTGACGCCCAGATTTCAGTCCACTTTGAACAGATGTCGTTCACAGCTCCTTTGGAACCAACAGACGTACTATATATGGATCAAAAGCCCCAGGTGTCTATTTTCTAATGGCTTTGGCAGATCCAAATTTCAAGTTTCACAGCGTCTGCAGTTTACAGTTGAGTACAGGAGGGTCGGAACAGAGAAGCAGAAAACTGGGCATCAGAGCCACCTAAAGTGCAAAACAGGGGATACATCCCGGGGTCCAAATGAGACAAACCTTATATGGATTTGAAGCCCCGGATGTCTACTTCATTCCTACCAAAGGGTTTCTGAATGTGACCCCTGTAACTTCCGGTATTCAGGTTTGAATGGATGAAGGTCATTCTATCAGCATTTTGCCAGTTTTCTGTAATTTGTTTGCTAACTTTGCAGGTCTCTAGTTCCTACATCCCTTGGAGTTGGAATACGTGCCACATATGTATGGAAAGCCCTGACTATGAACATTCATCTCCAAGTGGAACCTTTGGATTCCGGTTCTTACTGGATGAGCTATGAACCTCGGAAGTAGGGCTGCTGCAAGGTTTTAGCTGAAATCAGTTTTTGAAAAGTGATGTTTCCTATTGACTTTGAGCATTATTGGAGTATCTTTGGAGCGCATTTGGCATAGAGCTTGCCCTAGACTTATAGCCTTGAGGTTGATATCCAAAGATCATTAGCATTGGGAGGTCTACAAGAGGGAGCATTCTCTACTCTTCTTAACTATTTTGCTTTTGTTGTGTTTTCTCTTTCCTTCTATACTTAACTATATCATTGCATGATTATATCTAGATCAAACATTGAGGACAATGCTTAGTTTAAGTGTGGGGGGGAGGAATTTGAAACTTTTTGTTATTTTCAATCAAAAAAAAAAAAACAAATGAAAAAAGAATTTAAAAAAAAAAAAAAAAAGAGTCTAGTTTTAGGTTTTATTTTTCAATGAGTCTTAGGAGTCTTCCAACTCTATGATGAGCATGAACTTTCGGATTTATATTTTGGTCACAAAAGAATTGCAGGCATGGGTTAGATTCTTGATTTCAAATAATTGTTAATAGATTTTGATGATTATTGTGCTCGATTTATATACATTGATGGTTGGATTAATGTAACACTTGAGAATTGATGGATGCATGCTATGACAGGTTAAACTTGATTTAAACCCTTGTGAGCTTTTGATCCTGTATATGTGCTATTTCTTTTCTGAGTGCTTAGTGTAGAATCATCTTATTTTCTTGACGAGGATTTTGCATGATCTCATCTTTTATTCATCTTGGTTGAGACTCGGATTCGACTTGCATATTTTATAAGGACAAATGCTAGAACTTGCCCCAAAACCTCTTGAAGCGTATGGTTGAATTGCATGATGGATGGGAAGGGATAAAGGCACTAGAATCACCACCATAGCCAAACTAACCTGTGTCCCTTTTATGCACACAAGATGTGCAATCCCCTAGTTAACCCACTTGAGCCTACATTAAGCCTTTTGTTTCATCACCACAAATTCCTTAACCCTAAGCTTAGTATAGATGTATCATTACCCTATCCTAAGGAATTAGTGGAGCAAATATTTTTAGAGATATATGTATGTTCAAGGTACTTTTGTAAGCAAGTGTGGGGGTAAGACTTGTCCATAAAAAAAAATATATATATGTATGCCGAAAAGAAAGAAAAAAAGTATACGGCAAAAGTGAAAAAAAAGAAGATAAAAAAGTGTGTATGGATTTTAGTCCCCCCTTTGTGAATAAGGAGCTTATTTTGAGTTGAAGGCCTGTTCAAGAAAATTTGGCCTTTGTCCTATTTCACAAGTGTTAGAAGAAAGATTTAGAATGAAGCAAAGGCCTAAGAAGATGACATCTGGCCCAGGAAAAGAAAAAAATTGCTTGCTTCATGTGTTTGAAGATTGATCACCTTGAGGAGTTTAAAGATTTTGTTATCTCTTACATTCTTCTAGTGCTCCACTAGGTTCTTTAGGATCTTTGTTATTCCCTATCCTTTCTATCTTCTAACCTTAACCCTTGGCCCCATTACAACCCTGAATAAAGACCTTGTTGATCTTTGAAGTTGTGCATTCGATTTGTGGAGAGTTGTGCAGAGGGATGAGCATATGGTGTCACTGGCCTTCATCCGAGTTTTGGCATTCCAATCATGGGATCATAATGAAAAAAAAAATATATCAGAAAAAGCTTTCTTTCTTGTTATCATATGTGAGCTATTTGTTTGCCTTATTACATCATTCCTCTCACATATAACTTGAGTGAAAACTTATGCTTACGCATCAAGTCAGAAAATCATGAGAGAAAAGAAATTGAGAGCAACCTTATGAGAAATTAAGTTGACGCGTGTTTGACCCATGAATAAGTCGGTTCTCCTTTGTTGCACTAGTTTGATTGTTCATGTATTATAAATTTAGCACTATGGTTATCAAAATAAATTAGCTCTTAAGTGAAATTGTGAATTCTGATATGCGACTGCTTGAATTTTGTTGATCATACTAGTGGGCATTATAAGTTCTCTGAGATGTTTGGAAGCCATTAGGTCCGTGTCTTTTGTTATTGCAGTTAGTTTATTTTGTTTTGCTCGAGGACTAGCAAAAGATAAGTGTGGGGGAATTTGATAAGCTCATAAATGTACATGATTTTGTGTTGATTTCTTCATGTTTTCTTAGCTAGTTTTCTATCCACTTGAGTCCTTTACTTTATTTTTATGTTTTATAGGTGTTATGGAGCAAAGTAGAAGAAAGGAAGCTAAATCAGTAAATCTTCCTGTGCAGATCAGTCAACTTCGACATGAAACTCAGAGCCGCTCAGAATGAACTAGAGGGTGATCTTTATATTGATGGAAAGTTTTGGATGTCTAGTTTCCGAATCTTTTTACAGCTCGTTAATATCATTTTTCTACAAGAAGTTATGGCCGATTTAGTACAGCAAGGTCGGGCAGTCCGAGAATCTGACACTTTGACGGAAATCCATGATTTGAGGCCCGAATTCCTTTCAGAAGCCCACCGACGAGTATTAACTGAATATCTCTATTTATTAGAGATATATGACATATTTTTATGGGTGAAAATTATTAGAAATCTTAGAGGAGAAGCTACTTGAATCCTAAAAGGAAAAGAAGTGAAAATTGGCTGACCTAAGCAAAAAAAAAGGGGACGTCTACTGAAGACGTAGGTTCTGCCGCACAAGAGAGAGGGGAGAACGACATCTTCTGCCATCAACTAGCCGCCATCTCTTCCTTTTCCTTTCTTCTAGTTTTTGTTTTGTTCATGACTATGTCTAGCTAAATACTTTTGTAGCTAGGGGCGATTTCAAAGCCCCAAACATGTTCAATTCATATTGAAGACAATTCAGTTTTTGGTTTTCTATATTATCAATTGAGTGTTTGTTTCACCGTGTCTACAAGATGAATCTTTGCTTGTTTGTTTAGGTGCGCAACTAAATGAATAGGTTAGGGTTCTAATGCTAGGAGTAACACTAGATTCGTATATGTCGTGTGTTGATTCCAATTGAGTAGCAAAATGTTTTCTTGAATTACATGTGACTCAAACCCTAGGTTTAGCAAGACTACCAACGTACTTGTGACCCTAGATTTATCCAAACCCTTTTAGTGCTTAATGATTTTGATATGTTAAACTTAGCGAGCTTGTGTCTAGGTTACATAATCAGAAATAGATTAAGTGGTGAGCTTGTATTCACTTAACGAGGAACTAAGAAAGGGTAATGGGTTAATTCGAGCTTGTGAGTTAACTTCGGGTAAATTCAATTGAGAATTAGGATTCCATAACTGAGCTTTGATATGATTGAGTGTGTTTGGTGGTGGAGAATGAGTCCTTAGCTTTGTTTCTGTCAATAGTTTAAAGTTATAAAATCTGTTTCTGCTTTGTTATCTTTCTGTGTTCATTTTTACGTGAATTATTTAATATATCAAATCAACTCCGATTGTTTTGAAATTTTGTACACATATTATTAAATGTGTCTTTAGTGTCCTGTAAAATTTTCAGAAAATTCCATTGAGTCTAGGTTAGTTAATTAATTTATTTTCGTTAACTGTTCAGTAGCATGGTTTAGAGTAGTTTGTGACATTTGGTTAGCAGTTTAGGAACAATCTTCAGCGGGTAATGACCCTTGCTTGATCACTATATTACCAATGATGAAATTTGAGTGCAAGGTTTAAGTGGTGCATCTTTTAGACGTACCAATGGGATCACCGAAGCCCGTCCGCCTTTGTGGCTCTAGTTACTGTCTTTGTGACAGTAATGCTGAAGCCCAGTATCCTAATTACTACACTTAGTGGCGTGTGGGTATATAACGGGAGTATATGGGAGTACTTTAGCCTGGAAGACTATCACCCGAGCCTGGGAGGCTCATTCGTATGGCTATCTTCTTCCCCTACTTTTATATTATTTCTGGGATAGCGGGGTCTAGTCCGATGATACGATACTCAGTGGGTTTACAGTTTCCTGATTTTAAGAAATAAAATTTTACAAACGTTGCATGCATCGAGGTTTATAAATTTAAATAAGTGGGAAAGTATTTAAGTTTGCTTCATTTAAATCATCTTAATTATTTATTTTTGTCCACTCACACTAACGTGTTTTTCAGTACTTTTCTCCTGGGCCATTAGTTTTCAAATGCCCAGTTTGCAGGCGAAATTGGTTGAGGTCGGGCATACATAGAGTTGAGGAATAGTCAACAGCATGGATTCTGCGTTTTCCTTTGAATTAGGTTTTCCTTGTTTACCATTTTTATTAGAATTGCTCTGATTACCTATGGGATTAATGTTATTAAGTTGAGATTTGTGTAATGTGAATTGGAAGATGTTATGATTTGAGGAGCAGGGTGGCTCCAGGAGAATAAGGATGGGTGATTTAGAAGTGTAAATTTCATTTATCCAGGTTTTGGATAGTCCATTTTAGGAGAAGTTCAGCCAAATTTTTAGAAAAATTTCTTCTAAGGTAGACCCCGCAGGGCCACTTTAGATTTCAGGGTGAAATTCGGAGGCGGATCTTGTCACATAACATATACAACCGCCTAGTCTAGAGAGTGATTCCATCCCATTCTTACAGATATTGTTCCGGGTGACTGCCATAACCTGATAATATGTCTTGATGATAAGAATCTAACGAGTCTTGATGATAAGAATCTAACAAATAAGGGGAAAAGTAAGTATACAACATACTATTTCCTACCACTAGCATTTTGGTCGAAACCTATCATTTGAAAAAGTAAGAAATGACAATAAGATATTAGGTGACTATGAAGATAATAACCATTGTACATATACATGTTTTCGACCTGAAAAGGGTACATTTCAATCTGCCTACACACCATTAGATATTGACTGACTCAACCAAATACTAAAGTCACTTCACTTATCTGACAGTTTTCATAATCACACAAGCTAATAAGATTGTTCAGAACAAAAACCCATAACATAAAAAATTGCCACCTGAAGTTCCTAGTAGTTGATGCTGGACACACACCTCAATATCCAGTTTCAACAACAACATAACTAGATAAGAATTAGAGCTGCAACATGGATATTTAGGAGTCATGGCCTACGGAACCCAATCTCTGAAACTTTACACAGACCCTTCCCTTTGAAAGCTAAAGACTGAGATATGAGAGCTCCAATTCATATCGGAAATTAAAAGAAAATATATCAAAATTGACAAAACTGAGAAGATCCAATGCGCTAAATCATGATAGTTATATAACCATGTGCTAGATCATGATAAACATTCCAATTGTAAGAAAGCAGAAGCAGCGTTGAACGGTCTTTCGGAAGTTATTTACTTATTTGACAATATTTTTTTCCTGATTTTACGGCAATTGAGGTTCAAAGTAGTAACCAAGGTTGTATTTGTGATAATTCTTCAATATTACAAGTTTGAGAACCATTTAACCGATGAGACAACGAATTGTTGTAGAAATAGTAATCAAGCTCTTATTTGTGGTAATTTTTTATATTACAAGTCTGAAAACCATTTTACTAATGTGACAACGAGTTGCAATCAAAATGGTAAAACTTTATGCATATATAGTAAATGAGGTGTGAGTCCTTAATTGTGTATCCAAGTTCTCTATTTTTTAACTAATACTTTTTTTTTTGTAACTAATACTTTTCTTGTATAAATCTCATCATCTATGAGATAATTACTCGTCTGACAATGTATTTTACTATGAATTTCAACAATTGAGGTATAAAGTGATAATTATGGTCGTTTTATGATAATTACTTGAAATATGATTCCATTTACAAAAAAAAAAAAAAAATCACTTTACCAATGTTACAACAAATGTTTTGTCTATATGGTAAATAATTATATTAGACCTATAACTTCTGAAGTCCTTATTCTTGTCATCCAGTTATTCTTTTTGTAACTAGAGTCCTTTCTTCTGAAAATTATATCATCGATGAGATATTTTATAACAAACCACCACATTTGATGTATTTAGTGGTAATTATAGTTGTAATCAAAGTAATAGTGCAGGGGGTAAAACAATTAATTAGTACTTAGTATGATAATTTTTTTAGTACACATGTCAAATTATAAGTGGATAATTTGTTGACATGTACAACAAGTTACCAACTAATTTAATTTAGGGTCCTTGACCAAAAGCACATAATTGAGTAAAAATTATCTCACTTATCTCAGCAACATATTTTTATTTCCACTTACCCAAATTAACACCAAATGACCAGTTTAACCTCAACTTAATTAAACAATTACTTCAACTGCCACACACACACACACACACACTCTCTCTCTCTCTCTCTCTCTCTCTCTCCAGATGCCGGCGACAACTCAAATCCGACACCTCCGAGCCTAGGTTGCTCCTGATGGAGGCTCAGATGCCGGAGGGTACCAGAATGGCCGGAAAATTATTGGATAACCTAAAGGTGATTCTCTAGTCTCTCCCGGCCTCGTCGACGACTCTCTCGGCCTCTGCTCCGATTGTTTTGCAGAACCACCAGTCATCGTCACTAGTCCAATCGGCCTCGTCGATAATGCAGAACCACCAACCGCCATCGTTTTGCAGAACTCGATCTAGCGAAGTACCTTAGCTCAGGCTTCGTATCTTTTTTCAACACACCTCGATCCCTCTCCTCTCTCTCTGTCATCGCCGTCGTTGCCGACATTCAAGTTTGGTTTTCTGACTGCAAGGTGTTCACCGAGCACTAGGTTGTAGAATCAACGGCACATACATCATCCACAACCCCAGCCTCGCCGGAAGAATACTTCCACTCCGGGTCTGCAACTGGAAAGAAGGGAGAAGAGGACTTGGGTGCCCAGATCATTTTCTAGGTGCCCAAACAAGATTTTTTTATTTTTTATTTTTTTTAAGTAATGGGACAGAAGGAAAAGGAAAAAAAAAAATTGAATGTCTATTGGGGGGCAATAGACGTTTTGAATTTATATAATCTCTTCATTTTTTTTAATCAAAGTTTTATTTTTCTAATTTTAGAAAGATTAGTTCTCATTCAGGCTACTGAAAGTTCTATTGGAGGGCAATAGAGGTTTATTTCCCCTCTATTGGGGGGCCATAGACTTCTATAAGGGAGCAATGGACTATTGGGGGAATAGACCTCTATTGCCCCTCTATTGGAGGGAAATAGATCTCTATTAGGGGCAATAAACATTTCCAGTGAGGTTTTCAGAAAAGTCCGGTGGGAGGCAGCCGGTGACCGGAGTTCGGTGAAGTCTCTGATAGTTTCTCTCTCTCTCTCTCTCTCTCTCTCTCTCTCTCTCTCTCTCTCTCTCTCTCTTCTAAGTAACAAATGGGTGAGGGTAAAATAGTCTTAAAAAAACTTAATGGGGTATTAGGGAAAAGTTCCTTAGAGTGTTTTGGGTAAGGGGGAATTAAAAAAACTTAATAGGGTGAATAGGAAAAGAATCCCTAGAAATGGGGTAAATGGACAAAAACCCATTGTTATCTTTATTTTTGGACAAAATACTGTTTACTCCCTATAAGTCCCCTTATAGGGTCTCGACGTTTCAGTCCCTGACGTTTCAATTTCACTTAAAAAGTCCCTAAACTTTCCAATTTCATCTAAAAAGTCCCTGCCGTCAATTTTCCGTTAAAAAATCTGTTATCTTGCTGACGTGGCACTATTTCAACTGTAAAATGACTATTTTACCCTTATTGACCCCAAAAAAAAAATTTACTCTTTTTTTAACTCTTTTTTCTCTATTTTTTGAATTTATTCTTTTTTATTCCTACTTTTTTTTTAACTCTTTTTTCTCTATTTTTTGAATTTATTCTTTTTCATTCCTACTTTTTTTTTAACTCTTTTTTCTCTATTTTTTTAATTTGTTCTCTTTTTTTGTTTTCCTACTCTTTTTTTTTTTACTCTTTTTTCTCTCTTTTTTTTAACTCTCTTTTCTCTTTTTTTATTTATTTATTTGTTCTCTCTTTTTTTTTTAACCCTCTTTTCTCTTTTTTTTTTCCTACTCGTTTTTCTTTAACTCTTTTTTCTCTTTTTTTTTTTAAAAAAAAACTTTTTTCCTCTTTTTTTTAAGTTGTTCTCTCTCTCTTTTGTTTTTTTTTTATTTCTTTCTCTTTTCTGTTTACCTCTTCTTCCTCTTCCTCCTCTCTGCTCTTTGGCCTTCTTTTCCTCCTCCCTGATCGCAGCTCCAGTTTTCGGCGAGCATCACCACCTCTCCTAATCACCGTTGGCGTGGCCGCCGCTCCAAGCAAGTGCTGGCCATTCCACCATCCATCCACCATCCCCGTCATGCCAGCAAGCATCACCGCCTCTCCTAATCACCCCTCTCCATATAGCGGTTCCAAACCAAATCGGAGCACACCCAAATCAAATCAATTCACGTTCCACCTCCCTTTCTTCGGTGCCAAAATAGTTCAAACATTTCTCTCTAAAGTTAAGATCAGAAATAGCCAAATAGACCAAAACATGGAAACTCGCAGGAAAACTCAAATATCTTATCCTCTTCGAATCTCTATTGGCTCATCATCTCAGCAAACCAACACCAAAGAAACGTTATTGACGTCGAGAGAAAGCTTCTGATATAGCTCCGACACCACGAAGGGGCCGAAATCTAAAGGGAAGAGAACCCAACCATTCCGGCTTCCAAGCGTGGCCGAAAACTGGAGCTGCAATCAGGGAGGAGGAAAATAAGGCCAAAGAGCAGAGAGGAGGAAGAGGAAGAAAAGGTAAATAGAAAAGAGAAAGAAATATATATATATAAAGAGAGAACAAATTAAAAAAAAAAAAAAGAAAAAGTGTTAAAAAAAAAAGAGAGCAAATAAAAAAAAAAAGAGAGTTAAAAGAGAAAAAAGAGTAGGAAAAAAAAAGAGAACAAATTAAAAAAATAGAGAAAAAAGAGTTAAAAAAAAAGTAGGAATAAAAAAGAACCAATTAAAAAAATAGAGAAAAAAGAGTAGGGAAAAAAAAAGAACAAATTTAAAAAATAGAGAAAAAAGGGTTAAAAAAAAAGTAGGAATAAAAAAGAACAAATTTTAAAAATAGAGAAAAAAGAGTTAAAAAAAAGTAGGAATAAAAAAGAACAAAATAAAAAAATAGAGAAAAAAGAGTTAATAGAGAGAAAAGAGAGTAAATTTTTTTTTGTCAGTAAGGGTAAAATAGTCATTTTACTGTTGAAATAGTGCCACGTCAGCAAGATAAAAAACTTTTTAACGGAAAATTGACGGCAGGGACTTTTTAGGTGAAATTGGAAAGTTCAGGGACTTTTTAGGTGAAATTGAAACGTCAGGGACTGAAACGTCGAGACCCTATTAGTATAGGGAGTAAACAGTATTTTGTCTTTTTTTTTTTTTCCCATTTGTTAGCAAGCAAAACTTAAATGTCTATAGTTTACTTCTAGCAAGTAGCTAGTTTGTATCGTTGAAGTCAGTTCAGATAAAAGTCATAGAACTGAGGATTTTAACTTTATTCCAAAGATGTAAATATGTATTGAAGCCTTATTTTCATCTGAGTAACTTTTAACATGAAATTTTGATAACTTGGTTTCTTAAATACATTTCATATCTGCATGACTGTACAATAGAAGAAATTGAAGAATAATAGGGTTTTAAATACAGAAAGAGAGAATACCAGATTAACTGTACTTCCTAGAATAGGAGGATTTGAAATTTATGTATGTTCTAAAGAAGAAAAATCTCTGAGGAGTCAGTGGCATAGCTAGAAATTTCATCTAGGAGGGTCATCTGAATCCAAATCCTCAATGTTGTTGTGAAGAACCAGAAGAGAATTGGCAGCAAGAAAGGCATCGGCCTATACCTTGGATTGATTTGGATTTGGGTAATCTAAATCCAAATCCTCAATTCTAAATCACCATATCCAAACAAGACCTTAGGGTTTTGGGCAAATTTGAGAAGGTTTTTGGATGGTGAGCTTGGTGGTGGTGGATTTTAGGAGTAAAGAAAAGAAAAGAACTTGGGCGTAAAGAAAAGAAAAGGAAATGAGAATGAAAGAAATAAAAGGAAAAAAGAGAGAGAAAATTGTACAGGGGTATAGTGGACATTTTACCATCCACCTCGCTTACATGGCGCTGACGTGGTGTCTAATTTTGTGCCATGTCAGCTAGTTAACGAAGCATTTGGATGGCGAGGACCTATTAGATGGAAATTGTGATCTCAAGGACTTTTAGATTAAATTAGAATGTTAGGGACTGAAACAATGACAGAGTCATCGTACATGTACTAAACAGAATTTTCCCTAAATATAAACAAGCTATTGGCCTATTGCATTGAAAAAAGGCCGTTTACTAACACAATTTCTCATGTAATGAAATCTTTACATTTTATTTTTTATTTTTTTATATTCTTTGTAAAGAGAATCAAAGGATTTCACTCATATCTCCATGGTGACTCGAACCCATGTCCTTGATCTGAGGTAATGAAATCTTTACATAATTACCTTATACCTTGATAATTAAATTACATGAGGAAGGATATTGATTTATTTGGCAATTAGATTGATTTATTGGAGAATATTAATTGCGATTCCCTTTGCAATAATAGAAATTGAAAGAGAAAAGTATCAAATAGTAAAACCAAAAATTAAAGAGATAAGATTATGTATTTAATTAATTCAAAGATGAAGCGGATTAACCAAAGAAGCATTCTTTTCATCGCTTTAGAGGGTCATTAAAGTATTATAACATCTGTCTATGTAAAGTTCAACAAATCAATAGTTAGAATGAAAATGTGAGAAGGGTCACCCCATACTCCCTACGCCCACGAGGAGATTCCTTGATCCAGTGAGAGAGATTCCTTGATCCTCTTTTGTGTTAGCTATTTTATCCGTTTCTTGACTTTTTTTATTATTTATTTCCAATTGGGGTTAGCTGTGGCTGTTCCTGTTAGTCTATTGATTTTATGATGTTCATTCCAATTTCCAAATAGATATTGATATTGATATTATTTCGGGGTTTTGGTTATCTGTAATCATCGGGTTTACTCTTGAAAGAGAGAGAGCTTTTCTGAAATTCTGAGGAGTAAGTATAGGAATGGAACATGTGGCCTTTGAGGCCAATTTGTCACACTAAGTAGCAAGTCTTCACCCAAAAACTCCCCGAAGTATGCTTTTTTCGGGTTCAAATTTAGATTCTTGGGGTCTGAATGTTTTCAGGCTTTTTTTTTTTTGATTTGATTTGTCAATCACACAATGTCCTCAAAAGCTTCCTAGGCCCAGAGACTAATCCGTGTTCGAGGGATCTTGTCAGAACGCTTCCTTCTCCCTGGCCACCAAGAATATATTGAGATTTAACTCCAATAAGCGTCGACGGGATTCGAACCCGGGTGTGGGAGTTCCACACCCCCACACCTGGAGGCTCTTACCAACTCGAACACCTGTGGTGGTTCAGATTTGTTCTTGAAACTGCATTTTATGTTGATTCATTCTATTCTAAATGTTCAAAAAAAAAAATGATTCACATCTTCCGAATGACTGAACGAGTTTAGCAAGAATTTGGTTTTGGGTCTAAAAAAAACTGAAAGTTATAGAATCCAAACATCAGTGCCACTAAGAAATGACTTTTTGATCAAAAGGTGGGAGTGAAGAAGTGGAAAATCTTGCCGCACATCATCACCCTTTCAGTTTTGGTCCTTTGGTGCATTTACTTTTAAGCTCTATGCTATTTTTTTTTTTTTTTTTTTTTTTTTTTTTTTTTAACTTTAGTAGTAAGTGACAAATAGCTAAAGTGGTAAGTCTTTGTGGCCTCGAGACCTCGAGTAATTCGTGTTAATGGCTACTGGTTCCCTTAGTGTAAAAAGTCACCAAATTCTGTAAATTAGAAAGTCTGTTGAGCTCTGTTCTCGACTTTCAGCAAGCAGTAGGAACATCTGCTAACTGGCTTTATCACACCATACAAGTGGTGTGAGTTCAGAACATTTAACAGTTTGCAGTTTGAGCAACCACATGGGTTGCTTCTAAGCTGACCAAGACACCCTAATGACCATAAGTGCCTAACTAGAGCCTAATTAGTCAACTTGCTGAATAAGACACATGGTGTGAAGTTTAAAGTCTAAGCATTTTTCTAGATGTCGATATAGTTTATGCAGAAACTGAAACTGAGAGATGTGTATATATTGCTTAGGCACACACAAGACTCTAAGCTTCCAAGTATTGATTGATTGTTTTTCTGGGAGTCATAAAATTTCATTTTCGTTATTTGATGTGCTTAATGACTAGGAAGTTTAATGATGAGGAAGTTATTGCTTAGCCAGTTAGCCTTGGGTCTTTAATTAGGCTTAATTAACGTTTGGTTTTCTTTGCTTGCTCAAGGCTAGGAAAATACAAGGGTGAAGCAGTAAGACAGCGCGTTGATTATTAAATTTTTCTGTATTCAAAATATGTTTGTTATTTTTATGTTTTTTTCATTATTTGGAAGTTAATGTTTACAAATTCCTCTATTCTTCCATTGATTTGTGTTTTAGGGTTTAGAAGGAACTTGAGAGACTGAAGATGAGAGCTTATGTCTTTATTATCTAGGATTCTAGGTTGTAGTGTTGTGCTGGTATTATCTCAGACCAGACAAGAGAAAGTGGTTCTTAGAGTCATCAGGGAAGTTTTCTTGTTAATCATTCTGAAAGGCATTTGATGGATGAACCTTCCATTTCTCAATTCGTTCCTTCTGGAATATTAGGGAAAGCTGAAGATCCTGCTAAGGTAGTTTTAGCTTGGATTATCTTGCACAGAAAGATCAATACCTCTAACATGACCTGTTGTTTGTCTTTCCTGTCATTGCAGCATAATATGTAAACATGGTTCCGAGTCTGATCATTTATTCATTTATTTTTTCTTGCACTATGTCTGGTTGCTTTAACAGTCTGTACAAGGGTACGTAGGGAGTCAACTCTGGGGCTGGAACAATCAATGGATTGTAAGGCTGTGTTGTGTATTGACTCTCAATCTCATTCTCTTGTTCCGCCGCCCCCCCCCCCCCTATCTCATTGTTTATACTGTTGGAATTTTTTTTTTCTTTTTTTCATTTGATTTTTACTGTAGGAACTTTGGATCATTGTTCTAGGTGTATAATATATAGAATTATGGTTTGCTGTTAGTTCTTACTTCTTATGCAGAGGGCCTTTTCCATCACTCAGGGTTATGGATCAATCTCTAAGAGTGTATAGAGCCATGAGAGTTAATCTGTTGAGAAGGTATTGTACTCTGCTTATAAAGGTGTGTGATGGATCCTTGCAGGCTTTGTTAGAGGCTGTTAACCTTCGTGGAGAGGGAAGGTTTTAAGTCTTAGAGTGGATTCATGGGGTCTAAAAAACTCTCGATAGGAATAGATTGGTAGTAGTAAGAGAGGATTGACAGTTATCTAAGTCAGATTAATCGAATGTAATAGAACAACTACAGGTTTAAAATTTCGATGCCTAGACCTAATATGATAAAACCAATTTAGCATCACAGCAAAGCATGCTATCCTGATTTACTTGTTTAATTATGAAGATTATAGTTTGCTTGTCTTGTTTGTGCCCTCTAGATTGGTACTGTTCGGTATGGTAATTTGTACTGTGCCTAGTGTTCATTTTGCTAGTAGTTTTTTGGATGACTTGGATTGGATGGATTTCTTGTCAATCAGGGATCGACATTGTCTTCTCTCCTGTAAAATTGGGTTTCCTATGAACAAAGTTTAATCGTTAAGACTACATAGAAGACGCAGAGCTGATCGATACAATAGTGAAAGGTCACTTCAACTTGTGTGGTGACGGTACTATATTTTTCAAGTAGCAGAAGGAGTACACTGATGTGCTGCTTGCCGATATGGCATTGCCATTGTTCAAACTTGATGTACTCTTGAGTAAAGTTCCTTGTAATCTTATTTCTCAAACTTGATGTACTCTTGAGTAAAGTTCCTTGTAATCTTATTTCAGGAAAACTACTGATATAGATGATGAATACTTATTGCAGTTGGGGCTACTGATTGTTTTCAGATAACTTTTGTTAAATGAAGGTATGAGTGAGTTTAAGTGCGCTTAGGTATAACATGGTCCAGACCATGTTATGTTAAGAAGAAAAGAATAGGAAGACACAGACATATATTTTCTGCAATGAGAGAGTGATTCTGATTCATTCACCTTTTGTTTGGTTTGGTTGCTTGATTCTATTCTCAAGCTGTTTGTTTATCATTATTAGTTTTTGAAAAGTCTAGGTTGGTGCATACGTGTAACTGAAGTCTTGAAAATCACCATGGCTACCAATGATGATCAGTCTTCAAGGGTTATGTAAATCTGCTGTACTCGTCACTTGTTACCCGAAAATTAATATAGGTGACTTGAATATGACACTCTCGACTTATAATGGCCTGGTAACAGGCTTTCAAGTCCCTTGATATGTGGATGAGATTAGCACCAGGATTAGACTTGGAGAAAGATAGTTTTATAATTGAAGGTTCAGTGTTCAGAGTACATTGATATATGGTGCAATCTACTTTGCTTTCAATTTTTCATATACCTGCTTTCAGTTCTTCAAAATGGCAGTGTGCCATCTGTGATTGTGTGAGTTATCCTTTTTAGTTTTCTGTGACTATCAACGACCACCATTGACCATACCCATCGAGTGTTTTCTCTGCAAACCACATTCTTCAATCTGCTACGACATCTTTATAGTTTGTCTCACAAATGGTATATGTCTACCAAGTATCTAGCGATCTGACAAAGAATACCGCATATATAATTCTCTATGTGAATAAACGGGCAATACTTAGTCAGAATCTATAACCAGCACTTTGGTTTCTGCACTTGCTACGCTTCCTTCATATAACCTCCTGTTTGGTTGTTTGTCTTCATATAACGAGTACACAATTGCCAGATATGGTTTAGTATTGTAGCTTCTGGATGCCTTCCTCTAATTGGAGCTTCACATGGAATTTGCCGGACAACTATGAAGCACTTGTCTAATAGACAACTGTGAAGCACCCCCCTTTGTGGTGCAGAAATGTGAAATTCACGCTCACTCATTTCTAGTGGCTTATAGCAAGCCCTAGTCCCAAATCCTTTCCTTTCATTATAACTTGGAAGATTGGTCGCTACATAGTTTATAATGGCCAAAATTTACAATTACCTGCGAGCTGCAGCATCAAGGATTTAGATATCTGGCTAATGATATGTTAATAGCTAGTTAGTTGCATGCGTGGGAAGAACCGAGAACTCAGTGTGTCATTCACTCTCATTAGGATGACTAGTTACAGAGACTTATACATTCTCAAAATCTCCTGTTTTTCATCCAACAGAAGATGGTCTTCTTATACTATATACATTAAAACTACTTTTGCTCTGCGTTTACTTGCTTAGTTAACCAATGTGATCAAATGCCATCAATTCTTACTGAAACACAGGATCCAGATCGCTCCATAATTCACAGAAAATGTCAAGTTTACTGGTAAGAGTTAATAGCTGTTACGATGCACTCTCCTCACAAATAGAAAGCATCTGTTTTTTTCAAACAGATAGGTCCAAATACTGGTCGAATTTGGTTTTTTAACCACACAGTTCAGAAAAATAGCAAACGCGGTCTCATACATTAGACCGCCAAAAAGTGGAAACGAAGGAGAGACGTGAGAGGGAAGTAGTTGGAGACCAAGATCATTAGCCTTGAATTTGGAATGAGCAGATTACTGATTCATGTTCATATCATTTGTGATTGTAACATGTGCATGCTTTCTTAAAATGCTGCTAATTAATGCTTACCGGCATAGGCGGAACATAATTGAGACCAGGAATATATTGTACTGGGATTGTCAGCCTTGCTTCCAAACTTGTGTGACCAACTCTACTGTGGTCTACCAATGACTCCCTAGGAATTATTGATTTCGGTTGATGCTGCGTACTTCTCTGCCATTCGCTGTCTAATCAGGGTGACAGTATTGAAGGTATCATGGGGCGGCTCTAGGGCTCCAATGGTGGTGTTCAATCAAAGAGTTTGATCAATATGTAGAATTTTTCTTCATCAACGAGGTAAACGTACGTTACTTAAAACATAACATAATAATAATGAAGTGAAATTCACACTCGATCCTCATTTTACATTCCACATTCATGTTTCATTGTTTAGTAAATTTTGTATTTTTGTAAGAATTTCAACCAAAATAAGGAAAGAAGTGTGAGTTGCAAATAGGGAGTGTAAATTTCATTCTAATAATAATTGACCTATCAAAAGTCACTTTACATGTAACCTCACATTTTAAGGCAACTAGAACCTTAAATAGAACATTGTACCAAACTCTTAAAAATATACTCTAATATTCTCAATGTGTGTTTTTTTTTTCTTTTCTTTTTATGTTTTTATAGAAAAAAACGAAACTTTTATCAATGATACGATAATATTAGAGAGAGACATGTCAGTATGTCACGTAGTGGCAAAAAAAAATAAGTCTTTTAAGTGAAATATTATGCCAACAATTGATTGAAGTCCCAAAAATACAGTCGAACAGCACGTGGTGGTACAAATATTAGGAAAGACTAATGCTAACACATACACATCAATCCAATCAAACTGCACGCCATCCTTGTGTTAAATAAATGGGTCACCTTCTTAGGGAAATGAGGGGATCATTTATCTATACCATTATTAAGAGAAGATGTTTTGTTAGCTAAAACCAAAAATTTGATAGATTTTACCTTAAAAGATTAAAAAACTTTGAGAATAAATTAAATCACAAGGGTAAATATGACAATTACAAAATAAATTGTTATTAAGAAAATTAAAAAGAAATTATCCCACAACCCCCACTTTATCTCCCACTATTTTCTCTCTACAATAACTGTTTTATTTCATTTATTTATTTTTTCCTTAAAAAAAAAAACTATTACACATGCATAGCATGTTTATGCACTAATATTATTATTATTTTATTTCATTAACAATTGAAAATTATAGTTGTCACGCCCTGAATTACAAACACAAATAAAGATACAATTACATCAAATACAAAGTATTGAGCGTGATTGTTCGGACACCAATACTAAATAGCTGTGAATTTTTTTTTATTTAAACAAGGCCATCAACGATGTCCCGAACCCACAATGTGAATACAGACTCGTTCTTTAGAAATTAAACCGAAACGTATTACATTAAGCAAAGTTGCTGAATGTCACATATTACATTAAGCATATTACATCAAGCAAAGTTTACAAATTAAACCGAAACATAAATTCAATAAGTAACTGCACACATTACACTCATTACACAGCGGAAGACTAATAAGTACGTAGCACAATTAGGTAGTAAACCTACCATTGCAACAACAAGGAAGTTCTACGGCTTCAACCACACTCACCCTAACCTGCACGATAAACCCATACACCATGGAATAGTGCACCCGGTTGCAACCACAAACCCGGTAAGCTTTTGCAAGCTTGTATGAGTAAACTCAATAACCAGAAACAGAAACACATGCTTAAGTTCTCTCAACTTAACAGTCAATAAGCATATATCACTGCACCAACTATCAATTTCTCACAATTCAATAACATGCATCAACAAGTCCGCTCGTGACAAAATCTATATGCTCAACGTCCAATCAACATTGAATTTCACGATCATAGTTCACAACAAAATCACTTCAAGTAATGTTTGAAATCATTTTCACACTTGAAAGCGAATCACAAAATCACATAATCCGTAATAAATCCACTCAAATCTACTTGAGGAAGCAACTCATGCAAACAACGATAAATCCACTCAAATCTACTTGAGGAAGCAACTCACGCATTGTTTTCTTTTCCAAAACTCAACACCATTTTCACGAAGAAAACACGTGTCACTCCTTGACAAATCATATTAATTGAAGTCTCAACAATGTAAATATGAAGTCAAAGTCCCTCATGGACAATAAAAGAAAGACTACTCTCGAGACTCTCTTTTAAAACACGTACTCGTGAGTCTCTGGTAACCCATAGTTACCCCGATGTAGTACCCTAGTAGACAGACTAGAGATCTAACTTATCGTAACCACTGGCCAGCCAAAGGTGTGGTTCCCGATAACATGCCTTTGTCACCATTTGTGACATCTGAACAGACCCATCTGGTCTTCAGACCCCGATCTCCACAGATCAAAATATTTTAAAGAAATCCCACTGGACATAAAAATGTTACACCGATTACGATCACCATCTGTGACCTAATCCCAGTTATCATCTGTGACTCAATCTCGATCACCATCTATGACAAAGATCAAAACATTTAGTGAGTCGCACAGAACCCAAAATGTTCCACAAATCTACTCAAAGATTTCCCAATCTTGCTCACCATCTGTGATAAGGTTAAAACATTAAGCGAGTCGCATTGGACCCAAAATGTTACACCAATCTCAATACTTCTCAATACTTTTCAAAACAATAGAAATTATCATTTCCAAAATATATTGGTTCCCGAAAAGTCACATCTCAAAACAATAACGTCAACAAAATCATGCATATTGTTTTCATCACATATCACAAGAACATGTATATTTCACGTAAATATATATATATATATACACACACACACTCGTAGTCATTCACTCAGGAATGCCACTAATACCAACTATAGTTTGCAGTTAACTAAATAAATCTCAAAACAATAAAGGTAACTTCGTTGGTAAATGAACATTGAGAGATTACTCACCTCGAAATTCCTGTTGATTCTTCTATACAGAACAATGCAGCACAACCACAAAATATCCATCCAAGAGTACTTCGTCAAGTACATAATCACATATGGTCTCAACTTAGTATATGAATCACAAGCGATTTAAATCCGAAACCCCCATTTTGAACTAAAATCTCCAAGTGTCGCCAATCGAGGCGAAACCACATCCGAGACCACCCAAAGTCTTCTAAACAATCCTCCGATCGATATGTCAAAACCAAAAGTCGATTGAACGCTCGAATCCTCACAGATCGAATACTCGAACGGTTCGAAACCATAAAAATCATAACATATTCATACGATCTCCAAAATTACATATTATATATCAAAACGCTCGTATCAACGAGTAGATGATATATAAAACCAAAAACTATCCCTTACATGGCCAGATCGCTGCCAAAGTGCCGCCACAGGTGGTGGGGCCGCAACAGGGTCAAACTCGACAACAGGAAAATCAAGGCCATCAAACATATTCATCATGAAGAGTTGAGCAACTTTCATACCTGGAGCTAAGTTTGGATTGGTCTAGATCGACCTAGATTAAGCTTGCAAGATCGATCAATCTCTGTCATCTGATCAAGCTCCAAATTCATTGTGCACTGTTGTTCTTCAAACCTTGATCTTTCACTCCACACATAAAATCATCCTTCAAGGCGAGTATGGGGATGACCTAGAGGAGAAGGAGATTCCAGAACTGGGAAGGATCGGCCGAGATGACGCTGGAATCGGAAAATTTGATTGGATCCCGAAAGTCTAGCCTTTGGGCGCTCTGATTTGCTACTTCCGATGTGCCACCGAGCAACCCACCACCACAGGGAGGTCGGCGAGGCAAGTCTGAGTGAAGTATGGCCGGTCCCATCGCCGGAGGTGGTCGGAGTTGAGAGATGCAGTCGGGTCAGGTCATGCGGTTTGGAGGGGAGAGAATGTTGCGAATCAGAAGGAAAGAAAATGAAAAAAAGGAAAATTTGGGGTTTTATGAAAAAATCCCGGATTTTATCCTATTTATAGAAATTTCCTAAATTTTCAAACGCTCATAACTTTCTCATACGGACTCCGATTTCCGCATTCCACATATCCACAAACTCGTATCGACGCGCTCTACAACGTTTCTGAAGGAAGTTTTCAGAAAAACCTAACGTATAAAAGTCAAACTTCGAATTGATTCCAAAACTGTGAAATTCGAATAATTATTCGTCCGAAAATTATTTCACTCCATTCCCAAACCACGTACTCGCACCAATAACCACTGAATTGATTCCAGAAAATCCTTGAAAAATAATAACCAATTTCTAGGGTATTACAACAATAACTAGTTTAAATAAAAGGAACCAACATTAGACCCATCATCCAAAAACCAGAACCCACCTAGTCGCCAAATCAGCATCAAAGGATGACAATCCATAAACCCAACCATCATGCGATATGCATCGCCACCTCAAACCAGCCATCAAGAGAGACGCACGTAGAGGTTCCACCATCATGGAAGATTGGCAGGCAGCCAACTTCACTAGCCCACCTTGCCACAACAAGGGGGTATCAAGGAGATGAATAGATCCAAGGAAATTAGATTCATCTTTGAATCGAGGAGAATACCAGTAGAGGAGCATGAGGCCAAGAGAATGAACAAATCCATCTAGTAAACCAGACTGTCCAAGTTAGACTGAACCCTAAAGAGGATAACAAGTTATCGCAAGGGGACGTGAAGGATCGACATATGAAGATATCAAGCACTCTCTAGCAGGAAACAACAACAAAATAGAGATAATGATGTCGAACAAACTCTTCATCACCATCAACAAGTAGATAAAAAGAAGAGGAGCTCCAACACAAAACAAAGACATGACGGCCAAGTCGCTACTCATGTGTAGTGATATATATATATATATATATATGTGTGTGTGTGTGTGTATATATATATATATGTATTAGGATTGTAAAGGGGATGATTAAGAGTAAGTTTTTTTTTTATTATTAAGTGTTCAAGAATATAGAAAGAATAAATATGATCAATTTGATGACGAACTCTAATAATTTGTGAATCATGAGCATTCATACCAACAAAGGAAGACTGTTGAAACAACCTAATATGATTGCGAGCTAATTCTTGTAATAAAAACCTAAAGAGATAACAAATGGGCTTATATAAAAATGAAGAAAATTGAAAATGAGCTGAAATAAAGTTTTCCTGGTCTGACTAGGAAACCCAGTCAAAGTAGGAATCTTGGGTCAACTAGGAAACATGTTCGGAGAAATGGCGAAAAATGCAGAGTCCTAGTTGGACTAACCTACTCCTGGCAGGAAAAGGAATCCTAGCAAAAGAAGATTCCAGAAGGTTCAAAAATATTTCATGTGAAGAGTTCTCGTTGGACTAGGAGTCCTGATGACAATAGGATACCTGGGTGGACTAGGAGAGCCCAAGAACAAGCTCAAAACGTCCTCTACAAAGGTGATATGGATTGGGAGTCATTTTTGACAAAAAAATATGGTTAAAAATCAAATCTGGAGTCCGTATTAGACATACTGATTTTGGCCGAATTTCAATCAAATATATATTTGGATAATGACATCTCAATTAATTCCTAAATGCGTCTAGACATGATCATGGCCAAAGGGAGACTTCTACAGATAATGAAGGAGAATTTCAAGGGATTACAACAAGCAGAAAGGTTGAAAACAGGTCCAGATACATTCCTTGATGTTACATTCATTATTGGCCGAAATTGAAGAGATCAATCAGAAATTATTCATTTAAATTCGGCAAAAATATAATCTCCCTTAAATCAAGGTGTTAATTTGGACGCTTCTCATTGGTTGGATGACATAGCGAAGCTGACATGGAATTAATTAATTGGTTGGAGCTATGTGGCGCAAGCAGATAATTCCTAGAAATTAAAAGAAGGCTCCAGAAGCCCCAGACATCTCCTATATATAGATGCACCCTGCAAACCTCATACACTACTTCTCCCATAATTCTAAACACCAAAAATTCTCTCCATTCTCTAGTCTTTAGAAGCTCTATGTCTCAACCAAGGAGGAGAAGAAGTCATGTAATACATCAAGATCCTAGCCACCATCCACTCTTGTGTCGTCCGTAGAAGATTGCTTGCTTTCAAGGATCTTCAAGTTCTTCGTGTCAAGGCTTTGTCATTCATCTTTCACGGTGTATTTCATACTTTCTTTTGTTTTCCTTTGTTTGATTCGTAAGTTATGAATTCTAGTTAACATGACGTTAAGGGCAAAGTTTAAAGCCCGTTTATATGTCTTGAAATAAAGTTGTGATTTGTATATGTTGATTTCTATGCAGCTTATGTGAGATTGCTTGATTGATTTTGGATTATAGAAAACTTTTATATGTATATGTTCTTTGGTGGCCAACTTAGGATGTATGCATGTAATTGGAGCTAGATTTAGGTAAACAATTCACCTAATAGTTTTGTGACCCTAAATCATAAGTAGTAAAGGTTTTGGACAAAAGTCAAAATCAATTAAGGATGATTGCAAATAGATGAGCTTTCTCATACTAGGTTGTGCACTTTGGTTGACATTCTTTCTTTGTTCTTCATGCGTTGAATGTGTTCTTGATTAGCTAGCTTTCTAGACTATGATTGCATGTTCAATAGGATTAATTTAGCTTCTTTCAATTAGATTAATTATTCAAGGAAAGTAAAATATGGGAAATCGTTTGCGTACTAACGTTTCACATGGTCAACTTCTTTCTCATGACATAGAAGATCAACTATAGGATTTGTGATTGGATTTCATTCATATGATTGTGATTTTGATTTTTGTTCCTTGCGTTTCACCCCTTGTATATGTATTTTACATTTTTATTTTTATTTTTATTTATTTATTTTTTATTACAAAATCCTAAAATCCCCCCTCTTCACGTTAACTTATATATATCTTCATTCTTTGTTTTATTTTTGTAATTAATATTTTATACTTATATTAATTATTTATTTGTTTATGCAATTATAGGTATACCCTCAATCCTCGGCTTGAACGATTCCTACTTATTCTATACCGACAACTACATTTTGCAGGGTTAAATTGCTCTCTAACTCTTAGCATGTCAACCCCTCAATGGAGGGTACGTGATCATACTAAATAAAGAGGTCAAGTGTCACTCTAATTGAAATGTGTAAGAACTTGAGATATCTCAACAGAGACCTGAAATCACAAATTTGGATCCAAATCTACATCGAATTCGATCAAGTACCTTCTATTAGTAGATTTCTTGTGTAACAAAAAAAAATTGTTCTCAATTTTTGGAATCTCAAAGAGGAGCATTGGATAGATTTATTGTCAAACAACCTCGGAATCCAATAAGTGTAGATTTAGTCTATGTACAACAAACTAATGCTGTTGAGGAAGTAGATGATACTGATATCAATGTTGAAGAAGATAAAGATGATCTTGGCCATAGTGATAGTGATCACAATGAAATTTTTGATGATGAAGAATTTGATAGTGATGGCTATGAAGATCAGGATGGTACTAGTTTAGTGAATCAAGAATCAAGTCAGCCCATCCCTATAGACATTATTGATCCAAGAAATTGGGAAACTCTTGATATCAAATGGAGAGATATTTTGGTGGAAAAAGGTTATGTGAGGGACTTGTAAACATGGAAATATCCTAAAGATCAATTAAGCAGGTATTTTAATTCTAATTGTTATACTCAGTATTTAGCAGAGAGAAGCATGATAGATAATGGCTCGTGTACTCAAAGAAACTTAATAAAGTGGTTTGCTTGTGTTTTAAATTATTCAAAACTAGACTTCAACAAACTCAATTGGTAAACAAGAGAATTAAAGACTGGGCACATATAATTACTAAGCTAAAAGATGATGGGGTTAGTGTGGAACATGTCAATCATATGTGCACTTGGATTGATTTACATATTAATTAGACTGAAAAAAATAATAAAACAATTGATAAGGTTGTTCAAGAATGACTAAAGAAAGAGAAAGAACATTGGAGAAATTTATTGCGAAGATTGATTTCAATTATGAAAATCTTGCAAAACAGAATTTGACAGTTCGTAGAAAAAATGAGAAGATTTATGAAGCGAGTAATGGAAATTTCATGGGCCAAGTTGAAATGATTGCAAAGTGGAATTTATTGACGAAGGAACATCTTTGATGAAGGGAACAAAATGAGATTCATTATCATTATCTTAGTGATAGCTAGAAGCATAATTGTACATTATTTATATCAAATTCACATATATTTTCATGGTTACTTCTTGATATTTTCTAGTTACTTAGAGTAACTCCAACAGCTTCCCTATAATTTTTGTATTTTAGAGAAGCAAAAGTCAAACCTTTAGCCTATTTTTCTTCTCCAACTCCAACAGATTCCCTAGTTTACAGTCATCTATAAAATCTCCATATTCTTCTTTAAAATTTGGAGTTTGCTGTAAATATAGGGAATTTGGTTTTCTCTCTCCTCACTTTCCCTAAAATAGAGATAGTTATAGGGAATCTGTTGGAGCAAAAGAGGCTCATTTTTCCCTAAAGTAGAGAAAAATCAAAATATAGGGAATCTGTTGGAGTTGCTCTTAGAGCATTTTTAGCAGACTCTCTATTTTGGCTCCTTAGCTATTTCAGAGAGCATGTTTAGCTTTTTAGATATTTTAGCAGCTGCACTAGACTCCTAAGAGCATCTTTAGCAATGCTAGCCATTTTTTTGTCAAATTTTAGCTAAAGTAGCTAAAAAGTCATTTTAGCTAAAGTAGCTAAAAAGTCATTTTAGCTAGCCATTTTAGAATTACGTCTGCATCAATGCTCTCTATTTTAACTAGTTTTGAATTTATATTATTTTTTAAATGAATATTAAATAGTTTAAATGTATTTATAAATTACATAAAATAACTTAAAATGAATGTTTTACATTATAGAGAGCCTCATCCCGCTCTCTATATTTAATAGCGAGATAGCTAAAAGTTATAATAGAAGGCCATTTAGGAGTCTAGTGCAGCTGCTAAAATAGATAAAAAGCTAAACATGCTCTCCAAAATAGCTAAGAAGCCACAATAGAGAGTCTGCTAAAGATGCTCTAACTGGCTCTCCATTAAAACTTTTAGCTATCTCGCTTCTAAATATGGAGAGCAAGATGAGGCTCTCTATAATTTAAAACATTCATTTTGAGTTATTTTATGTAATTTATAAATACATTTAATCTATTTAATCTTCATTTAAAATATAATATAAATTTAAAACTAGCTAAAATAGAGAGTACTGATGTAGACATATTTCTAAACTGGCTAGCCAAAATGACTTTTTAGCTACTTTAGCTAAAATTTGACTAAAAAATGGCTAGCATTGCTAAAGATGCTCTTACTTTGTTTGAATGCTTTGTATATATTTGGAGCAAAAAAAGAAGAAAAGAAGCAAAACAGGATTTGAGAGGCAAAATCAGCAAAATCTACATGTGTGCAGATCGGTCAAATTTGACTAAGCACTGAGAGAAGTTTAGGATGAACCAGATAATTATCTTTATATTGGAAAGTCTCAGATGTCTAGTTTCCAAAGCTTTGTACAGTTTGTGAATATTATTTTTCTAAAAAAAGTTATGACTGATTTAGTATAAGGAGGTCAGGCTGTGCATGAATCTGAGTCCAAACAAGGAAAGATTGTCTCCTAGAGTTATAAAAAGAATTTGAGATTTTAAAGGTGAGATGTCGAAAATCAAATGGAATCTCGCAAGGAAATTAAAATCAAGAGTCTTATAATCTCCAGAAATTTTGGAAAAAAAATCAAAAAATTTCTCATAAAGCTCTTATTTAATTAGAGATCAAATACCTTAATTCTTAGAGGAGAAGAAGTCTTGAAGTCTCATATAAAAAGAGGATTTGACATCATTCTAGACATTTATGGATGCACAACATTAGTCAATTGCCGTCATTATCTCCTCCCTCCCTTTTCATGTTTTATTTTACAATTTCTATGAGTTGCTAAATTTTCCATAGTTAAGGACTGCTTTCAGCCCTAGATATGATGTAATTTATGATATTGGCGTTTATTAATATGTACGTTTCTTGGATTTCGGTTGTTTATTGGTACATTGGTTGATCATTGACTAGTCTAGTATACTTGTTAGTGGTGGCCAGCATTAGAAAGCGTGCTAGGTTACATTGCTATGAATGTTTGTATGGTCATCCATTTCTATAGGCATTCTAGAGTAGTAATTGAATGACTTGTGCCCCATTCTAATGAACCAACATCTAGGCAGAGAATAGGACAACATCAGTACCAACAGTGCCTAGCCTTGTTCATAATCTTTTAAACCTTAATGACTTCTAAGTGATAGTTGTGCGAGAATATCACTATATGGTCCATTCTAGAAGCTAAGTTAAGTTGAAAACATCATTCTTTTAACATATCAAGTAAGAAAGATTGATAGGTTAAGATCAACACATCATTAGCTTAACTTGAGTAAGAATATCACAATGAATTGAAACATGTTAATAAACATATCATAGGTGTAGTCATTCTCTAGTGGTGAGAAGTAGTTCCTAGCTAGCCTTTTATAATTGCAATCAAAATCCTAAAATAAAACCCAAAAACAGTTTTCTATTTTTGTTTACTTTTTGTCCTATGTTTTTCATGATTTTATCAATAAAGTAAATCAACTCCGATTTTCCTGAATTTGTGTGCGTCATCGTCTCTACATCTAGTTCCAGTCTGTAAATTTTCATAATTTTTCGTTGAGTCTAATTAGGGTTTTTAATTTTGCATTTATTAGAGGTCAGTTATAGTGTTTTGTTTGTTTTCGAGTCTAGATTTGCATATTGTCACATCCCGATTTTTTAACATAAATAAAAATTGATATATAATCTCATAATTATACATGCATGATGGTTCAGCCATCAATACAAAATACCTGGAAAACTTTTTCTTTTGAAACCAAATACATACTGATGCCCTCAACCAACATTGTCAATATATATCCGCTCCGCAAAGTCATATATTACACAAGTTTACAAATTAAATTGCCACAACAAAATAATAAGTAAATGCTCCTCAGAGCTTACTACAAGTGGAAGTCTTAATAACAGTAAAGTAACAAAATTGGCTTCCTAACGTAAAGCTGCTAGCATGCTACCTTAGTTTCAACCACGATTACCCTGACTTGCAGGATCAACCCCTACACCATTGAATAGTGCACTGGGTTGCCACACAACAAACCCGGTAAGTTTATGAAAGCTTGTATGAGTAAACTCAAAACCACAAAGCAGTAATACATTCTTAAGTCACCTCAACCTAAACACGATATGCACATAACTCACACCTACAACCATCAATTTCATATCCTTCCATATCATGCTTACATAAGTCAACTCGTGACTAAAGCCTCATGCTCAGATTCTTAACCTAGCATCCAATTACACAAATTTCAGTCAAATAAGACTTCCTCAAGCAATGTTTGATATCATTCTAACACACTACGGTGAATTCCAAAATCACACTCATTCCCTCTCCACTAGAAGCCTTTGTCATCAACATGACATCAAAGGTGAAAAACAATGAATCACCTTTCTAGCCTCACCACCAAGGTTCGAAAAAACGCTAGGCGCTAGTCGGGCGGTGGATAGGTGACTAGCGCCCAAACGCCTAGGCGGTTTTATATTATTTTTATTTTTATTTTATTTTATTTTATTTTTATAATATATATAAAGAAAAATAAAATAAGAGGAGGAAAAATATATATTTAATTAAATTATTAAATTTTTGTTTAACATAACATTTATTTAATTGAATATTTGTTTAGTTAAACAAGGAAAACACTGAAAGAGTAGTATTCAATTATGCTTTTAATTATACTTTGGCTTGCACATGCGACACACCACTTGTCCATCATCCCTCTTCTCTCGCTCTCTACACTAACAACAACCACACATTTGTTTAATAGAATTCCCTCCATTTGAAACAAACTCACACCACATACAAACAAACTTATCAACTCTCTCTCTCTCTCTCTCTCTCTCTCATTAGTTCTTTTGAGCAGGCTGCTTCAGATTTAGAAGAAAAAGATAAACTTTCCATTATGTTCGCAAGTCTACCAAAAGCAAGGCTCCAAGGAAGCAATTGTTTGCGGCTGCCAGCGATTAGTTGAAGACCGAACTCTTGATTTTGGGGATCAAAGCGTCGTCGTCGAACTGGTGAGATGCAGAAGATGAGGAGGAGAGAGAGAGGGAGTAGAGTTCGGATTAGGTGGAGAGGCGGAGGTCGACGACGGACGGGGACAGAGTCGAGGTGGAGGTGGTGGTGATCGACGGTGGCCATGGCATTGAAGAGAATAGCAGTGAATTGGGAGAAACAGATCGAAACCCAGAAAAATATATAATAAACCCGCCTACTCCGCCCAGACGATTATGGTCGACTAGGCCGACTAATCGCCCGCCTAGGCTCACTAATCGCCCGCCCAAATCCATGTCCGCCTACCCCACCGAGTAGGTGTTACTCGCGCCTGTCCGCCACCGCCTAGGTAGCCCAATTTTAGAACACTGCTCACCACAAAGAACAATCATCACCACTATGGCCTTTAAGATAAATCAGACCATCAATCAATAAATCAAGAAGAAAACAAGGCAATCACAATTCAAAACAAGCAAAACAATCATGGTAGCCCCTGCATATTGTTTAGTTCAGAAGGTCACATTAAGTCAAGCAATTCCATTCATAGTAGTCATCGTAACCCCACACTCTAACGTCTGTAGGTAGCCCCAACCATCACAGTAGTCTTCTCGATCATTGTCAACTTAATAACAATTCAACTCCACTACCGAGCAGTTATCACACTGATCATCGCATAGATTCCACCAGTCATCACACAGATAGCCATCATCACATAGATTCGGCCAGTCATCACACAAATTCTGCCGGTCATCACACATATAGCAATTGTCCAACTGATCATCACAAAGATTCATCACACTGATGTCAACGATTCATTACACATATATTCCTATACAAACTTTACATGACAAACATCATAATATTCATCACACTGATTTCAATGATTCATTACAGAAATATTCACAAGCTTTACATGACAAACATCACAATATTCATCACACTGATTTCAACGATTCATTACACAAATATTCCTACACAACCTTTACATGACAAACATCACAATATTCATCACATTGATTTCAACAATTCATACACAAATATTCACAAGCTTTACATGATAAACATCACAATATTCATCACACTGATTTCAACGATTCATTACATAGATGTTCCTACACAAGCTACCATATCTTAAATCACTAATTAAGATGGTCGTACTAGACCCATGGTATCTCAACAAATGAAATTCTATTATCATAATTCAATACTCAATTTCACTATTTCCAACGATACTGAACTCAATATCTCCTATGCTGCCCATATCTCAACAATTGCACCAATACATATATTTTTCACGTAAATAAACACACACACACACGTAGGCATTCACTTAGGAATGCCACTAATACTAACTATAGTCATAGTTAACCTAATAACTCCAAGACAATATGGTAATCTTGCTCATAATGAATACTGATCATGCTCATAACAAATATCAATCATGCTCATAACGAATATCAATCATGCTCACAACGAATATCGTGAGATTTACTCACCTCTGTATCCTGCAAGGTCTTCACACACTAACCAAAACAAGTATAAATCGCTGCAATCCGTTCAACACAAGTCCGACAAGCACCTAAACACATAGGGTCTCAATTCAGTGCACGAATCACAAAGTGATTAAACTTCGAAACTCCTAATCGAACAACAACCCTGAAAGTAAAGCCAATTGAGGCGAACCCTCATCCAAGACCACCCAAAGTTTCAGATATGCTTCAATGATCAATGTGACAAAACCATAAGTCGATCGGATAGTCGGATCCACACGGATCGAAACCCAAACGGTTCGAAATCACAAAAACCCTAACATGCTCATACGATCTCCAAAAATTAAGTGTTGTATATCTAAATGCTTGTATCGACGAGTAGATCAAAATCAGAGATAGAAACTATCCCTGAGGTGGCCGGAGACTGCCGGAAAACACCACCACAATGGCTGCGCCACCGCCGGCTCAAAGTCAGAATTTGACAAAACTTCTAACAAAAAAGTTCTTCATCTCAACTCCAATTACAACTTCCATAACTACACCAAAGTCAAATTATAAACCACTATCGAATTTTACCTTAGAACAAATCGGGCCGATTGAAACCCTAGAACTTCAAAGCTTTGATTCGTCCTCGACAAGTGAAAGCGCTGGAACCCACCTTGGGTGAAACCTTCCCCAGCCACTGGGCTACAAAACGCCTCAAGAAACACCAGCTATGGTGGCCGGAATAGCCGACTTTGATCAAGGAGATTTCAACTCCGCTGCAGCTTCTTCTCAGCCTTGCTGCTCCTCGTACTGCTCAAATCGTGAAGAACCACTTCCACAGACTTGTAGAGGAGGTTGAGGTGAAGAAAGCCCAGTTTGAATCACGTCTTATGGTGGCCGGAGGAGGGGGAATGACGCGGGCGAAGGGGAGAGCTGTGTGTGGGCTCGGGAGAGAGGAGAGAGAAAATATTTCCAAAAAGGGAAATCTTATATTTTTTAGGAAATTTTCCTATTTAACCAAAATATAAATTTTTTCCAATAGCCATAACTTCTTCATATGAACTCCGATTTCCTCGTTCCCCATGTCCATGAACTCGTATCGATGTATTCTACGACTTTCATGAAGGAAGTTTTTAGAGAATCTTAACGTATAAAAAGTCAACTTTCGCCCCCCCCCCCCCCCCCCTCTCTCTTTTAAAACCATACTTTTCAAATAACAATTCATCCGAAACACTTCCGCACCATCCACGATCCACGCAATCATCCGATAACCACTAATTAAATTCCAAAACGTCCTTAGAAAATAATAATGAATTTCTGGGGTACTACACATACCCTGTAGGAGACCTCTTCTTTCCTATACTACGATTGACTAACAAGTGTAATTGTCGGGTTAATTTATACACCTACTTAGTCATAAGATCGAAAATGAGTTTATAAGTTTGATAGCTCTTAAAATCAAACATGTCATCATTAAAAAAATTAAGGAAGCTAAATATTTATCTGTGATACTTGATTGTACTCTGAATGTTAGCCATCAAGAACATATGAGTGAGATAATAAGATGTTTGAATCTCTCTGTGAGTCCAGTTAAAATAGAAGAGTACTTTGTGGAATTTATGAACGTGCATGATACAACTAGACAAAGACTTTTTGAAAAGTTGCAAGATATGTTAAAAAAGTCTTGATCTTGACATCGACAATGTAAGAGGCCAAGGATATGACAATGGAACAAATATGAGAGGAAAGCACCAGGTGTACAAAAGAAATTCTGAGAGATAAATCCTAGAGCATTTTACACCACATCTGGTTGCCATTCTCTTAATACTTTGTGAGTGGCCAAGTCCTATGTTAAGGAAAAAGATTTTTTTTTTTGGAAGTGATACAACTTGTTTATACTTTGTTTGCTCATTCTATAAAGCGATGGAAGATTCTAAAAGATAATGTTACTGCCAAAGGATTGACTCTTAAATCATTGTTAGCTACCTATTGGGAAAGTCGTATTGAGAGTGTCAAAGTAATAAGATTTCAAATCTAGAAAAATAAATAAGCTTCAATTGGCAAAAAGTGACAGTGACTCCAAAATAACAAGTCAAGCTAATTCTCTGGCAACAAACGAACTTGGAAATTTTGAGTTTTTACTAGGCATGGTCATTTGGTATGTTATTTTGGCCGAAGTTAACATAGATGGCAAGACACTACAATCTGCAGACATGCTTATTGATGTTGCTATGAATTTAGTAAAAAGTTTGATTAGTTTTTTTGAAAAATACAAAGAAACATGATTTTCACGAGCAATGACAAGAGCTAAAGCTGGAATGGAAATTGACCTCGTGTTTAAATACAAATACATAGAAATATATAGACACTTTGATGAGATTGCTAATGAATCGTCTCAATCAGCTTCACCTGAATCTGCTGAAGAATCCTTAGGAATGCACTATTGTTTATTCATAATTGATCATGTTATTGGTTATTTAGGAGAATGTTTGAAACAATATCCAGAATATAAGGATATTCTTGGGTTCATGTTTACATAAGATAGATTATGTTCTTTGGATGATGATGATTTGAAGAAATGTTGCTTACATTTTTAAAGCAAATTAGAAAATGATGAGTCTGATTTAGATGCGAATGACTTATTTGTTGAACTGAAACTCTCAAAAACCATTTACCAAAAGAGAAAAATGCAGCCGATGCAATATTAAATATTTTAAAAAAGATGAATTGTTTTCCAAATGCATGCATTGCATAGAGAATATTATTGACTGTTTCAAATGACGAGTCTGATTTAGATGCGAATGACTTATTTGTTGAACTGAAACTCTCGAAAACCATTTACCAAGATAGCAAAATACAGCCAATGCAATATTAAATATTTTAAAAAAGACGAATTGTTTTCCAAATGCATGCATTGCATATAGAATATTATTGGTTGTTCCTGTTACTGTTGCATTTCCAGAAAAAAGTTTTTCATAACAAAAGCTATTAAAATCTTATTTGAGGTCAACCATGTTGCAGAAGAGATTAAATGGATTAGCTCTTATGTCAACTGAAACTGGATTTTTAGATATCCTTGATTATGAAAGTCTAATTCATGACTTTGCTGCAAAAAATGTAAGAAGATCAATATTTAGACTTTAATATTGCATTAGCTGTCTCTCTCTCTTTTTCTTTTTTCTTTTGGTATAATGTTTACTAAGGGTTTCAATTCTTCAAGTGAAAGGTAGGACCTATGGTGGCTTATTGGTTGGTGCAGCAAACAAGTGCATATGAAGGAGAGAGATACATATGAAGTTTAGAATTTAATTTTATTGGGGGAGAGGGTCCGGACATAAAGTATCGATCATATAAGCGAATTACTATAACATAAGCTGTAAGCAAAAAAAAAAAAAAACCAACAATATAACAATAATTTGAAAATCTTATGCAATAGAATTTGTAAGCCAACAATCAAGAAAAAATAAAACTATAATTCCTACAAAAAAAAAAAATCCAATTCAAAGGTTGAATAGAATACAGTTTCAAATTAACCATATGTCAATACATAATTCAGTGTTCTTGCATGTCTCCAAAGTCATCTATTATTGAGTCGATTGTAAATTTTTCTACAATTTCTTTCACAATGTACATCAGTAACAAGTCTGTAAGAAAGTCGTTCTCCATTGAGTTACGAAACCTTGTTTTGACTATATGCATACTGGAAGAATAAGCACAAGCATAATCACTCTATAAACAAGTGGATACCTTATTGATCTTCTAGGTCTTACTAACCATTGAGATAAATTAGAAATAGTTGAAATACTGTTGAACTCTTGATCTTCAACTACATCATACTCAAAAAATTCAAGTTGCTTCTTGAGTTGCAACTTCTCATGATCTGCAAAGTCTTGTGGATAGAATTTTTCTACCAATTGACACATGGCTTATAAGAGCATTTTAATGCGATGTTTTAATAGTTAATTCATATTTTGCTTAGTTATTTTCCTTACTTAATCATTTTTAATTTAGTTTCTATTTTCTAGGTGCATTGGAATAAATGAAAAGGAAATGAGCTTAAAGGCACCTGAGAAGAATGTGAGATGTTGGAAAGGACAAATAGAAGGCACAAGGGATGCAGAAATGAGCTTAAATGAAGAAATAGAGTATTCCTGGTCCGATTAGGAAACCCAGTCAAAGTAGGAATCCTGGGTCAAGTAGGAAACTTGCCTCGAGAAATGAAGAAAAATGGAGAAAATACAGAGTCCTAGTTGGACTAGGAAATCTAGTCTTGCTAAGAAAATGAATCCTCATGACACAAGGAGTTCCAGTTGAACTAGGAAAGTAAAAGAAGATTTCGAAAGGTTCAAGAATATTTCATGTGAGGAGTCCTTGTTTGACTAGGAGTCTTGAAGACATAAGGAGTCCTGATGGGGCTAGGAAACCTGAGAGCACTAGGAGAAAAAATGCATGAAGGGCCAAATCAGGAAATCTGCCTGTGTAAATCAGTCAACTTTGACAGAGCACTGAGAGCATCTCAGAAAGAACTAGATGATAATATTTATATTGATGGGAAGCCTCGAATGTCTAGTTTCCGGTGCTTTTTACAGCTTATCAATAACATTTTCTAGAAGAAGTTATGGCCAATTTAGTACATGAAGGTCAAGCTGCATGTGAATCGGACTTTTGACTGGAATTTTGTTTTGAGGCCCAAATCACATCGGCAAACCTACGGCCAAATTTATGCTTCATATTTCAGATAATATTGCACATGTGACGTCCTAGAGGCTTCTAGAAGAGTTTGGTATCATCCTTGGAGAATTTGAAGGGATAACATGCAGAAATGATGGAAGCAAGTCCAAATGCGTTGCTTGTTTCTCACAACCCTTTTTCGAGGAATTTTAGGGGATAAAGCCAAAAAATATTCATGGTAATTCTGAAAAAAATAATCTCTCTAAAATCAGAAATAATCTCTCTAAAATCAAGGTGCTATTTTGAAGGCTTCTCATTGGCTGGATAACACAAGAATGATGAAATTGAATTATTTGATTGGCTAATGCTATGTGGATCAATCAGATAATTCCAAAAAATTAAAAGAAAGATCCAGAAACCCTAGACATCTCCTATATATAGATTCACCCTGCAAGCCTCATTCATTCATTCTTTCATTCTTTTCAAGTTCAGAAAAACTCTCTCCATTATCTAGTTCTTAGTTCTACGTCTTCAAGTCAAGGAGGAGGAGGAGGAGGAGGAGAAGGATCCGTGAGCATCATCTTGCCTAGCCATCATCCACCTTGTGCCATAGCCTTGAGGAGCCTTGCTTTCAAGATCTTCAAGCTTCAACATCTACAAGTTCATCATTCATCCTTCACGGTGTAACTTTATCTTTTTCCTTGTGAAATTTTAGTTTTTCCTAGGTTTGATGTCGTGAACTATGTAATTAGTTAACATATAATATTAAGGGCAAAGTTTAACATATAACTTTTATATGTTTATCTTATTTGGGTTGACACTTATAGGATTTGCATGTAATTGGAGGTAGATTTAGGTAAACAATTCACCTAATAGTTTTGTAAACCTAAATCATAAGTAGTAAAGGCTTTGGACAAAATTTGAAACCAATTAAGGAGGATTGCAAATAGATGAACTTTTTCATACTAGGTTGTACACTTTGGTTGACATCCTTTCTTTGTTCTTTATGCATTGAATGTGTTCTTGAGTAACTAGCTTTCTAGACTATGATTGCATATTTAACAGGTTTAATTTAGGTGCTTTCATTTAGATTAAATATTCAAGGAAAGTAAAAAATGAGAAAAGTTTGCTTATTAACGTTTGACATGGTCAACTTCTTTCTCATGACATAGAAAATCAACTATAGGATTTGTGATTGGATTTCATTCATATGGATGGGGTTTTGATCTTTGTTCCTTGTGTTCCACCCTTGTATATGTGTTTTTACATTTTCTTTATTTTATTTATTTTAATTTTTGATTTTATAATTCTAAAACCCCCTTATTTTTGTTTACTAGTATATATTTCTATTTTTTGTTTTATTTTTGTAAATAATACCTTATACATAGTTTAATTCTTTAATTGTTTATGCAATTACATGTGCATCCTCAATCCTCAGCTTGAACGATCCCTACTTATTCTATACTGACAACTACATTTTGCAAGGTTAAATTGTGTGCTACTTTTAGCATGTCAATGGCACCAATCTTGAAATACTTACTTACCAGGATCTAAAGCTGAAATAAGAATAAGTAGCTCTACAACATGCTATTGACTAGTAGAAGGTTGTCTGCAATTTGTTTTGAAGTACAATTGTCAACTACTTTCTATATGTGCTGGGCTTGCTTCATCAAGTCGTCATAGGCTCTTACAACATTCTTATGAAAAAAGTTAGAATCATTACCCACATGACTCAAAAAAGCACAACCATTTCCATCTCTTATTTTATTCCAACTTTGAAATCCCTCAATAGTGAAAGCTTTGTATCCAGAATGGTTGGTGGGCTTACGAAAAAGAAAAAATGGTAGACAAAAAGCTTTATCTTCGGCCTAGAATATTCTATCTATGAAGAAAATAGTGCAAATCACGAAGATTGAAGCTATGGTTGTGCTTTCCTTTTTGCGGATATGTTGAAAGTAAAGGCTAGTATGGACCAAGTTTAATATAAGCACATTGGACTTCATCTTGCAGATTAGGATGATATTCCCATATTTGCGGAAGTTTTGTCCCAGATCATGTTCAAGTGAATCAATCTGAATTTCATTGATTTCATTTCTTGAAAATTTGGCACAATTTTCAGGCTCTTGAGTCTTTAATATCAGACTGTGGTAAGGCAGCACTAGATTCAGAGTTTTCAAGCTTTTTTTTTTTTCGTAATACACTTATCAAGTATCTTTTGTGTGGATAATTTTTTCATCTACAAATCGAAAAAAAGATATTGCATATAAACAATGAGTATTTAAACAAAATCAATAGATAAAAAAAAATCAATCAAACAAAGCATAAAAAAAGAATAGAAAAATTAGAATGGTAAAAGAATTCAGTTGAGGATTTCATGGATGAAATAGTAAGTATAGACAAGAAAGAAACAAAAATATAATACAGCAAAAAAAAAAAGAGCAGTGCTACAGACACTAAAAAATTATACCAAAAAACAATACCAAATGACATGGCATCTGAGTTGGTGTCTTACGTGTCATGACATTCAATTAATAATTTCCAACAAATTTCATTTATTTTATCTAAAAAACTAATTAGTCAGCAAAAAAGAAGAACGTGGTTCAACAAACAACCAAATCTGCTACCGCCCTTCCTCAAACAAATCAAGCAACCACATCTGCAGGATCAAAAGAGCAAAGAAATCTAGAGAATAGCGCAAAGAAATTATATAAAATCTGGGAGACTATATATATAATAGTACAACTATTTCTTTCTCCCTCTAACAATATAAGAATTCATATTATATTCATTTGAAACTCATTTGAAACCCAGTCGAGATGGATCTGGCCATCAATTGAAAATCACCATTTCTCATTTATTCCATCACTACATATCTCTATTTCCAGCAGGATGAAACCCACCACCACTAACAGTATATAATAGATCATTATTCAATTACCAATGAACTAATGAATTAAGCCATACACAACTTTGCATTCTATTTACTCTGTTTTAGTTGATGGCATTTTCCTACAGTTGCGTGTTAAAGTCTCCATGATTTAAGGGGTGGGTTTAGGGTTCTTCATTCATTTTGTTGTTGTTTATCATATACATTTTTTTTCTAATGAAACAACAATAATTTTTAATTATTGATCTTTCCATTTTAAAGAATAAAAATAAACATAAGAATACATGCTAAAAATAGTTTGATGATATGGCACCTGCCACATCATTTGGTATAATTATTTGGGATCTCAAGCATTTTTGAAAAAAAAAAAATGGTATCACGAAATTCTTTACCTTTCACATGTTGTTCACTTGTTTGGTGCATATTAAGAGGAGGGGGGGGGGGGGGGGGGGGGGGTTGGGGGCGAATTTAAAATGCTTGAGATCCCAAAAAATTATACCAAAACTAATTACCAAATGATATCATTGATTACATGGAGTTTTTGCCTTAGTGGATTCATTATTTGTTTATCTTTTCGAATAAAATAAAACTAAAGTGATAAATAGAAAAGAAATTCAAGATAAATGAATGAACTTTCCCAGAAAGAAGCATTCCATTGCTGCTCCGATCAATTGCTGCTGTGATATGTATCCTTATTAATTGCATACATCAATAATTCATTTGCTACTAGTCTACTACGACTCATTTATTTTGAACTTTGATCCTAGATGGGTTCCACCTTTTCAATTCAGTAAGATAAGTTTAGAATCTTGCAAGATGGGGCTGCATGGCTTCAAAGAATTATATCTATGATGCTGGAATTTCTGGTATTCTTCTGAGTTCCAAGGTGATTTTGGGGTCAAATTCCTCTTGATTTATAATAGGAGCATGATTATGCGATATTAATAACGTTAATCTCTATACTTTCTTTGTTAGTTTAGTGTATTTTCTCGTTATTTACATTGTTTACTTGTTTTATAGGTATTTTGAGCAAAGAAGGAGAAAAGAAGTAAAAGAGGGATTGAAAGGCAAAATCGGCAAATCTGCCTGTGCAGATCAGTCAACTTCGACGGATCACTGAGACCAGTTCACAATGATCCAGAGGGTGATCTTTATATTGATGGAAAGCCTTGGATGTGTAGTTTCTGAATCTTTTTACGGCTCGTTAATATCATTTTTCTACAAGAATTTATGGCCGATTTAGTGCAGTAAGGTCGGGCAATCCGAGAATCTGACACTTTGACGGAAATCCATAATTTGAGGCCCGAATTCCTTTTAGAAGCCCACCGACGAGTATTAACTGAATATCTCTATTTATTTTTATGGGTGAAAATTATTAGAAATCTTAGAGGAGAAGCTACTTGAATCCTAAAAGGAAAAGAAGTGAAAATTTGCTGACCTAAGCAATAAAGAGGGAGACGTTCAGTTGAGTAGTAGGTTCTGCCGCACAAGAGAAAAAAAAGAACGACATCTTCCGCCATCAACTAGCCGCCATCTCTTCCTCTTCTTTTCTTCTAGTTTTTGTTTTGTTCATGACTATGTCTAGCTAAATACTTTTGTAGCTAAGGGCAATTTCAAAGCTCCAAACATGTTCAATTCATATTGATGACAATTCAGTTTTTGGTTTTCTATATTATCAATTGAGTGTTTGTGTTTCACTGTGTCTACAAGATGAATCTTTGTTTGTTTGTTTAGGTGCACAGCTAAATGAATAGGTTAGGGTTCTAATGCTAGGAGTAACACTAGATTCGTATATGCCGTGTGTTGATTCCAATTGAGTAGCAAAATGTTTTCTTGAATTACATGTGACTCAAACCCTAGGTTTAGCAAGACTACCAATGTACTTGTGCCCCTAGATTTATCCAAACCCTTTTCTTGCTTAATGATTTTGATATGTTAAACTTAGCGAGCTTGTGTCTAGGTTGCATAATCGGAAATAGATTAAGTGGTGAGCTTGTATTCACTTAACGAGGAACTAAGAAAGGGTAATGGGTTAATTCGAGCTTGTGAGTTAACTTCGGGTAAATTCAATTGAGATTTAGGATTCCATAACTGAGCTTTGATATGATTGAGTGTGTTTGGTGGTGGAGAATGAGTCCTTAGCTTTGTTTCTATCAATAGTTTAAAGTTATAAAATCTGTTTCTGCTTTGTTATCTTTCTGTGTTCAGTTTGACGTGAATTATTTCATATATCAAATCAACTCCGATTATTCTGAAATTTTTTATGCGTGTTATTAAATGTGTCTTTAGTGTCCTGTAAAATTTTCAGAAAATTCCATCGAGTCTAGGTTAGTTAATTAATTTATTTTTGTTAACTGTTTAGTAGCATAGTTTAGAGTAGTTTGTGACATTTGATTAGCAGTTTAGGAACAATCTTCAGCTGATAATGACCCTTGCTTGATCACTATATTACCAACGATGATATTTGAGTGCAAGGTTTAATTTATGCATCTTTTAGACGTACCAATTTAGATATACTTTCTCGCAACCAAATTGGAGGAACATTGTTTCCGAATTTGATACTAGAAGGATTTTGAGATTTTAATCTTGTCAGACACTTGTGTTTCAAGCAATAATTAAAGAACTTACAAATAAAGTTTTAGAAGAAACTCATAGAGGCTAGTGAATTAGGGTTTATATTTTTTAAAATATTTATAAGAAAATAATTGTATTTTGTAATTATTTTTAGGAATCCATGTCATTAAGATTCGTAAAAAAGAGTGTTGATGTGGCATCCGCCACATCATTTTGTATTCATATTTGGTAAAAAAAAAAAAATTGTGATATGTAGCACTACTCTTAAAAAAAACCAGGTTACAAAAGTAGGGATTTCAAACACCAATATATAGAGAGAATAAAGTTGATAAAAATCCTAATGACTTAGGAATACTTATTTATTATTAATTTGACTTTCTTCTCTTATTATTTTGCTTCTTTATAAAGTGATTATTATTATTTTTAAATACAAACTTGAAAATCACGTTAGTTTTTTTTTTTTTTGTTGGGGGGGGGGGGGGGGGGGGGGGGCGGCGGCCGAATGATGGTTTCGCTCGTACTCATATTCAACATTGTTTGAAACTTTTGTAGTTATCTTGATTAAATGTTTGAGTATAATTTTTACATTGTTCAATTCTCTTATTGTCATAGCATTTATTTTATGATATCCTTTCAATTTTTTTAAGGTAATTATGCAATGAACATAAGGCCTTGGTTAAATTTTAGCAATAGGTGTCTGAAATTTGAGGACCGGTCTTGTCCCCAAGAGCGACATGTTTTTTTGTAGCACCAATGGCCATCATCGAGAACATTTTGACACTCATCTTTTTTTAGGAACTAAAATATATAGCCTCTTCGACTAGTGTGTATAGATCGAGAGATGATTGTGCAACGGGGACCCTGTAAGACCCCAAAAATTGGTTTTTAATTTCTAATGGTTTCCGGGAATTAATTAAGTGTTCGTTTGAGCTATTTCGTGGTTCAAAAGTGGAGTGAAATTGTTTCGGACAATTAAATATTCAAAAAGTATGGTTTTAGGGGCGGTGCGAAGGTTGACTTTAGTACATTTCGATTATGTGAGAACTTCCTTCACGAAAGTTGTAGAGCGCATTGATACGAGTTTGTGAACATGTGGAACATGAAAATCGGAGTTCGTATGAAGAAGTTATTGCCATTGGAAAAAGTTATATTTTGGTTAAATAGGAAAAATATCAAAAAATGCCAACTTTCCATTTTCTGAAAGTTTTCTCTCTCTTCGGTTCCTAGCCCAGTTTTGCCTCCTTCCTTCGCCGGCCAATTTCTCGCTCTTCCAGCCACCTTTTTCTTCAATTCCAACTGGGTTTCTGCTCGCCTTGATCCTGTCTACAGTTATGTGTTGGTGGTTAGTCGTGGGAAGCACCATAGACGGCGCTATAAGGCCAGAAAGATAGGCGGCGGCGTTGCAAATCTCCCAGATAGGAGCTGATGATTCCGACCACCATAGCCGATGTTTTTTGAGGGCTTTTGGAGCCCAGAGGACGTAGATGCTTCTCTTCAAGGTGGCTTGCAACGATTCAAAGTGTGGAGGTCGAATTTTGAAGATTGTGATTCTAGGGTTCTTCGAATTTCTGAGATTTAGAGTTAATTTCCAGCCATATGGCTTCGATTCAGACTTTATGCTAGTTATGAAAGTTGTAATTAGAGTTGAGATGAGGAACTTCCATGTTGGGAGTTTTGCCAAATTCTGACTTTGGTTTGGTGGTGGTGCGGCCACTGTGGTGGTGGTTTGCGGCGACTTCCGGCCACCTCTGGGGCAGTTTCTACTCTTCATTGCGATCTACTCGTCGATACAAGCATTTCGATATATATTTTGTAATTTTTGGAGATTGTATGAGCATGTTAGGGTTTTAGTGTTTTCGATTCGATCGGTTTTCGATCCTTGTGGATCCGGTCGTCCAATCAACTTGTAGTTTTGTTATATTGATCGTATAAGTATTCCCGAGACTTCGGGCGGTCTCAGATGAGGTTTCCCCTCGATTGGAGTCACTTTCAGATTTATGGATTGTTTCGAGAGTTTCGGAAGTTTATTGTTTTTGGTGATTAGTGTACTGAATCGAGGTTGTACTTTTTTTAGGTGATTGACAGTGCGTCCGGTAATTTATCTTGGCTATTAGAGAAGACGCAGCTGGAGTTAGAGGTGAGTAAATCTCATGTGGTTCATTTACAAACCGAGTTACATTATTGTTTGATTTAATTGTTAAATTGTAAAATCGTTTTCTGAAATAAATATTTGTTTTAAATTATATGAGCTTGATCGTCAACAGTTCATAGATAAGTAAAATGAGTTTTATTATAAAAATGATTTTTTACAGGTTTTGTATTTGTGAACTATAGTTGGTTTTAATAGGCATTCCTGAGTGGATGACTACATATGTATATATATATATATATTTACGTGATATATATATATATATATATGGATGTTGTGGCATTGGGTGAAGTATAATAATTGTTGATTTTATTGTGTGGAAAGAGTATTTGAGTTTTGATTGGTTTTAGATTGTAAAACTGAGTATTGTAAAGAGTACAATTTCGCTATGGTGTTCATGGTTGGTTAGTGTGAACTGATTTTGGGGGAAAACAATATAGTTTGTGAAAGTTGATTTATATTGTTTTGAAAAATGTTTGAAGATGTGGGAGTCACAAGTTATGATTTCTCCTTTTGGTGATTTGAGTAACATTTTGGGTCCAGTGTGACTCGTTTCAATGTTTTGATCTAAGGGTTAGGTTCACCTAAGGATCCGGGGTCGCAGGTTATGACCTCAGGCAATTATTATCGTAAGGCTGAACATCGGCCGAGGTGACAGGTTATGATCTATTCAGTTAGAGCTCTAGTCTGTCTGCCAATGTGTCCAGGTTGGACCGGATTTTCATATTGATTTGTTAGGTTAACATTTCTTATGATTTTGTCCCGGGGTGACTCGTGTTGTTTCTTTTGAGAAAAGAATGTTGGTTTTTAAGGAATCATGGTGTGTGTTTCTTTTCTTTGAGTTGAAAGGTTTTCCTCGGGATTGGTGTGTGTTGCCTCCTAAAATTGAATCGGTGGATTCCTATGATTTTGGGTGTGAATTATTTTCTTCGAGTTGAAAGGTTTTCCTCGTTATTCACGTGAGTTGTTTGACTTCCTTATTTATGTTCATTCTTCATTTTGATTGTTGATTTTAATGTAATCTCTTGAACTAAATTTCTATGCAGGGATTACTATGGTTTCTTTGTTTGATTTTAATGTAATCTCTTGAACTAAAGTATATGCAGGGATTACTATGGTTTGAATTGTGTGATTTTAGGTGATCTCCTGAACTAATTTTTTACGCAGGGGATTACTATGATTTTTATTAATTGTTTTAAGGTGATCTCCTGAACTAAGTTTCTACGCAGGGATTACTGATTTTACTTAATGTTTATTGTGAGTACAATTGTGAGTTGTGATCTGTAGTCATTGGGAAAAGAGTTGGGATGTCATGTTTTTGGCAAACGCTTTATGTCGAGGGGAAATGAGTATGATTTCAGGGTTGTGTCGTTGAGGCAAAGGAATGGTGATCTGATAGATTGTGGGGACATAAAATGTTTAAAATAATTGAAGTTAACTGCATAATTGTAGATTGTGGAAATTGAGATAAAATGAAGCGAGGGACAGAGCGTGGGGTTTTAGTTGAGTTAGTTGATTTGAGCATGATATTGATTGCTATGGACTTGATGTTTTTTGTTGTGATAATTACATATTGATTTTGTTAGACTAAGATGGTGAAAGCATGTATTTTGTGGAAGTAAATATTGTTGCTTTAATTTATCTCACGAGTTGAGAAATTATAAGCATGCATGACGTGAGTCACTTTATTTGAGTTTACTCATACGAGGTTAAAAGCTTACCGGATTTGTTGTTTGCAATCCCGGTGCACGATTCCATGTGTAGGGTTATTGTGCAGGTTAGAATATCGATTAATCGTCGTCGAAACTGAGGTGTACGTTCGGTAGTGTGGACGTCGAATGGTACGCTTTGTTTTAGGTCTTCTGTTGTGTAGTGAGTTGTGGTGGGTGTGTTTACTTATTGAATTGTCATTCAGTTTAATTTGTAAACTCTCAGTAATGTAATATGTGACTCTAAAGAACGAGTCGGTATTTACATTGTGAGCTCAGTTTCTTATTTTAAATGAAAAATTTTCTATGTGTGTTTCTTGTGCTTGTTAAGTTATCGCGTTTCGGATTTGAATTTATTTATTTAAAATTCGGGCCGTGAAGAACGAGTCGGTATTTACATTGTGAGCTCAGTTTCTTATTTTAAATGAAAAATTTTCTATGTGTGTTTCTTGTGCTTGTTAAGTTATCGCGTTTCGGATTTGAATTTATTTATTTAAAATTCGGGCCGTGACAGACCCACCTTTTGGCTATGTGATTGTAGCCCAGGTAAAAGTTGTAGAAAATAGAATATATATATATATATATATATTTTTAGAATGAACATATTTATATATATTTATATGTCAAAGTATGCACAAATTTTGGTTGTACTTTTACTGGACCACCCAACCAATTATACATGTGATTGTACTGAATCCCCTCCAAGTCTCCAACCAACGTGATCATCAATTTTATATTTTAAAAATAAAAAGACAATAATAATCACTTTTAAAGAAGTAATATAATAGGAGAACAAAGTCAAAATAATAATTAATAATTATTACCTGAGTTATAGGTTCTTGACGACTTCTTTCTATGTTAATTAGGCCTTATTTCTCTCAATTTGTGGCAAGTAACGGAAGGTATGATTTCATCATAGAGTTTCGCGGTATCTTCTTACAAACTCGTTACTGTTGTATATTGATAAAGAAATTGAAGAATAATTTATCATCGACTCAATCTCATCTGTGAGATGTAAGAACGCCAAAGTATGTTTTGATATATACTCTACTCATCTTTGGGAGTCATTTTTTTTTAAGGAAGAAATTATATATGCTTTATTTTTAATGGATTGTTGGCTTATGAAATCTATTGAATAAGATTTTTAAATTATTGTTATACCATTGGTTTTTTACTATCAAATTATTTTATAGTAATTCTATTGTAAGATCTATAATTTATGTCTAGACACCCCCCCCCCCCCCCCAAAGGTTAAATCTTGGTTCTGCTCCTCTGTCTGTGTATGTGGTGTTCACATAAATACTCATTAGTTATGTCTTTATAATTTAAACTCCAACTCTTATGTAAAACGGTGTAATGAGAACGAAGACTTCTATCTCCTTCATATATTCTATCTCTTTATTCTCTCTCTATTATCCTCTACTTTATAACACGTTATTAGCACACTTTACTCTATATTTTTATAATCTCTTGATGATCTAAGAGTATTTGGTGCAGCCTAGTTGCTTTTGACCGTAAATCTTGATCTATTTATCGATGATTGTAAGTCATATTTGACATATTTTCACTCTTTTCAGATTAGACATGTTTTCCGTGAAGCAAATGGTGCAGCACATCGATTGGCTCACCTTGCTAGTTTAAATTATCTTAATGATATTTGGGTAGATGAGTCTCTTGCATGTGATTATCCGGGATGTACTCTAAGAGGATTTATGTACTGAGGCTAGAGGTTAAGGTTTTATGTCCCCCTCTATGCACTCTTCTAATCTTAATATAATAAGTCAGGCATGGGGATGAGCCTCCCAACCTGGCTGGGTTCCAAACCCCTTTAAAAAAAAAATCTTGATCTATAAGTTTTAATTGTTGCTCTTAATCAATTTGGAATTCTTATATATAATAAGAAGACCACGATTATATCTCATGAATTCTGGTACGTATTTTCATTGATTTAATTCTTTGAATCTAATTTACTCTTCTTTAAAATTGATTCAATATATGTCAATTTCGTAATCACATGATATAGTTATACAATCAAAGTAGATCAAAACATCTTGTGTCACACCCCGATTTTCAAACACAATTAAAAATCGATATATAATCTCATAATTATGCATGCGTGATGATTTAGCCATCAATACAAAATACCTGAAAAACTTTTTCCTTTTAACCTAAGTAAATACTGATGCCCTTGTTTGGACCTGAACTTCGCCACTCTCGTGTACAACCATGTTGAGAAGAAATGGGACTAAGTTGGCACCTATTCAGGATAAATAGTTCGAGAAGTCATATAACCGAGGGAAAAGTGTCGAGTCACCTAGCTTGATTTGAGGTTTTAGGAATGGACGACCCAAAGATTAGTGAGTTGGACCATGCAGCCATATGTTTGGTTTAGTCCGAGTTCAAAAGGGTGGTTACGCATGTGGGCCGAAATGAGAATTAAAAGTGTTCGGCCAAGTTTAGGCAACAATATCGACTGAAGAATCCTCACAAGGAAGGAGTTCGAGTCAATCTATGATTTTAATTGTGAAGATCTCGGATATTAGCCAAGTCAGAGTTTTATGAAACGAAGAAATCCTAAAAGGAAGGGAATCCTACTTAAATTCCACGTCTTGGAGAACAAGTTAGCTAGGGTTTGTGATTTTTATATATAGCACATTGTAACTCATTGTAAAAGGTCCTGCACCACACAAACAAATTAATATACAACTTTTACTCACAAACTTTTCTATTGCTATCTCAAAGGTACTTTGCCTTCGATTCAACTTTTATAACTTGTTTTCATTTCTAGTTTTCTATTTCAATTCAGTACTTTACATTCAAGCACCTTACTTTCTTGTTTCATTTATTTATATGTGCTTTACTTTTCGCACTTAGGAGTAGTTCGTAACGTAGAATGATTGTCCATTGATCTCTTTCAGCCAGTCTGGATTGGATCGATGCGATTTGTTGTTCACACACACATTATCTCACAATGTTTTGACAACCTAATCCATTTCACCTTCGTCTTTACCGTGATTTGCGAGTACCTTCACCCGGTAGACCTCTCGCTTGTCACCCAAATCTTTGAGTTTACCCAAGAAGTGAACGTGATAGAAGTTCCCGGTCATGATTGACGCCTAACCAAAGTCCTTGCAACAGAGGCATCAAAACCTAAAGGCCGAGAGGCTTCCTTCCTCGGCCTACAATCATTTGAAAGAAGTCAAATCACGCATCATTCAAATCAGAAACCTCGCTTGGCCATTCGGCCCCGAGTTGGCACGCCCGCGCAATTTCAGAAGGACGATTCAACTACAAGTCCCTCGGCTCTCATTTCGGCCGAGACTATTTTGAGGCAAACATCTTTTGGCACGCCCAGTAGGACTCAAAACACTAAGGCGTCATTTTTGGATGCACTCTAATCCATACTCAGTATACCAGGGAAGTACTTGTCTTAAGTGAAACAAAGTCGGCCAAACCTCGGCCGAGTGTCCAAAGCGAAAGTATACAAGAACAACTTCAGCTATGAGTAGTGGATCAGGGACGTCAAGTAGTGTGACACCACTACGTACCTCAACTCCGGTCAGGACTTGTCATGGAACTACGGCAGCAACCCAGGTCGCGTCTACGGTCACTACTGGTCATGGAACTACGGCCGCAACCTAGGTCGTCCTAGGGGTTACCAACACCTCAACCACAGGAGTGCCAAGTATGGCCATGATCTTACCAAGCATTCAGACTGAATCCACTTCTGTGACACCATTTGGACTGTCTTCCGGACAAATGGTTCTTTCACATCAAAACTTATCACAGTCTGGACAAAACCAATGGGGAATTTATCCAAATTTCAACCCTTCGGCCGAGGAGATAACTCGAATGATAGCCGACGAGTCTAGGAGGACTTTCCATGAGTTAAGGCTCTCAGTAGATGGATTGGGTCGAGATTTGGCAGCAAGCATTAATAATAACATGCACTAGTACCCAGATGACAAATCTCAATAACACCCTGCTCCTCATCTACCAACAATTGACGGCTAATGGGAATAATGGAGCACATGAAAACGTGGGACACCAGCATAACATGCAGGCTCAAATCCAACCCAACCAAGTCAACATGGCCGCTACAAACCAGATGAATATACAACAGCAGCCAAGGATGGCAAATATGCAACAACAGCCAACGATGTCGTATCCACTTTATGGCATGCCACCCGAAATGGGATTCGGCCAAGGATTCATCCCTCAGCCGAACTAAGTAAACAACAATGTGGCTCAAAACCATCAACAGAACAATCATCAAGGAGGAGGTCAAGACCGACCGGTTTGGCTCAATGAGTTTTAAAATTTAGTTGAAGATCTTATGGGAGTCTTACCAAGACGGGTGGAGAGACCAAGTTATACTAAACCGTATCCTGCATATATTGATACCATCCCGTACCCAGCAGGATATCGCATTCCCTCATTCACGTTGTTCTCTGGAGATGCATATCAATCCACTGTAGAACATATTGGCCGATTCACGGCCCAGTGCGGAGAGGCTAGCTCTGACGACAACAAGATAAGGTTATTCGTCCACTCCCTCACGGGACCAGTCTTCACTTGGTGAATCAATCTCCCACCCAACTCAGTCAATAATTGGAGGGAAATGGAACGAGCTTTCCATGACCAATATTATCAAGCGCAACAAGAGATTAGGTTGGCTAACCTGGCCATGACGTCGCAGATGAGTCATGAGATTGCACAAGAATACTTAAGCCGCTTCAAATTAGGTAGAGCACGATGCCGAGTAAGACTACCTGAATCAGAGTTCATAGATATGGCTGTAGCTGGTTTGAGCTTCAAATTCAGAGAACATTTTGAAGGTGTTACCTTCAATGATCTATTCAAGCTCGAGACAAGAATCGATCGATATGATGCCATCTTGAGGGTAGAAGCTCAAAAGCGGGCAGCATCAAAGGGTACGTACTACAAGAATCAGGCCATTAATGCGGTCGACAGGTTTGGAGTGGACTTAAACGAAGACTCGGTTGAAGTGGATTCGGCCGAAGTGGTGATTAAGGAACCCCGTGTGTGCAAAGCTTTGGAATGGGTTGACCCAAAGCAAAGCAAACCACCACTGACCCAAAGCACAAGCATAACAAAAACTAATGCACGCACTTACACTTTCAATATAGCTAAGGCCGATTTGATCCTTGATCAACTCTTGGATGAGAAACTGATTCAACTTTCTTTCGGCCATATACTCCCCAAGGCCGAAGAAATCAAGGGGAAGACTTTTTGCAAGTATCATAATTCATGGAAGCATGCAACTAACAATTGTGTTATTTTTCGTGATATGATACAGGATCTCATTGACGCAGGAACTCTCAAGTTCCATGAAAGTAAGCCAGCGATGAAGGTTGACACCAACCCATTTCCTGAAGCTCAAGTGAACATGGTATTTGTCAGAGTCCCCAAGGATGGGGATGCTCTAAGCAAAACAGCAAATGCTAGCAAGACTACTCGTATGCACCAATCATCTGCCCAACCAACGGCCGAAGGACTCACAATTAGGAGTATCAAACTTGAGCCACTAAAGGTAGCTGTTTTATGCACTCGGTGCCAGGAAGAAATCATGCTTGAAGGGGTTTTAAAACTCCAGAGGCTAGAGCAGTTTCTTAAAGCTTTTAATTCAGCTCAAAAGGCCGAGAGTGCACCAATAGGAACCAAAATAATGGATACACACGAAAAGGTTCATTCCAAGTTAGAACCACGAGGCAAAGGAATTATCACGGCTGAGGTAGGTAAGGCCGAGGCGGATAAACAAAGATTCAGGTCTCAGGTTACCACAAAGCGACCATTGACCCCAGATGCATCGGACAATTATGGTCCGCACGGTCCAAGGGGAAGTCCGAAGGGTGTGTTCCATCTTCTTGACAAACCGGACAGAAGATTTTCAGAAAGGGAACCAGTTAGGCGGCGCCTAAACTTTGATCGGCCATTTTATGATGAAGAATATTACGGCCGAAACGAGAGGGAAAAAAGAAGATGTCATAGAGATGAGGGTTTTAGCCATGATAGCTATGACCGTGATGGAAACTCCCGGCCACTAAGGACTTTCAAGCCTTCTATAGTTTCTGACAACCGTTGGTACGGCTGTGTTTCAAGGGACCAACTGATTGCCCCCATGACAAAAAAATAATTAAGAAGACAGTAAAGGCAAGTAGCCGAGGCTAAGAAAGCCCGACTGAGCGAGACAACCAAAACTTCACCTCCGCGACCCGTTAAAAGGTCTGGATATGAAACGGCACCGAGAAGGTTTAGAACATACGTGAAAAAGAGCACTGATCCTCCTGTGGATAAATCAACTCGGGATGCTGAAGACATGGAAATCGACTCAAGCAGGAAGGGGGTATTGAAGGTTCACTTTAAAGAGGCCCCTCGCCCAAAACTGTTGGTTGTAGTGGATAGGAATCGAGATCCACCCTTTACGGCGGAAGGACTCGTAATTATGCAAAACTATCATCTTTTGCATTCGACCATTGATTGGTATGGCTTGACTAAGGACGAAAGTAAGCTTTTAAACAAGGTGCATAGAGATTGCATCAGATGCAGAGAACTTTGGGCACCTGATGTGAGAAGAGGCGTGGGAGCCAAATATCAAGCTTATTTGGAAGATCAGGAAATAAAGGCTGATTATAATTCTCTTCCCATTTCAAAAAGCAAACTATAGTATTTGAGGGAATACATTAGTGTACACTTGGCCGAAGAATTATTCGGCCTAACAATTGAGGAATAGAGACTTGCTTTCATATTTGAGGAATGCATGGAGAAGATGGATAGAGAAAGAGGGGAAATTCTTCACTCCCCGAGTTCACCAAAGTCTTCATCAGGTACACCGGCATCGGGTGAGGAGGAAGAAGAAATTTCTAAGTCAAATGGTGATGAAGAGCCTTTCGTAAAACTTTACAAGGACCTGAACCCACCCTTTTCAGTTAAAGGACTTAAGAGAATGAAGGAGTATCACCGAAAGAATTCTACTCTTGCATTGTATGGACCAATAAACAAGGATATGGACACATTACATATGATCGCCGAATGCCCAAAGGCAGCAACCCTTTTGTTGGACTTGGATTCTAGCCTTGGTTTAAAGGTTGCTTACCAGGCTGTCCAGGAAGGCATAGAGCTTAAAGTTGGTAATGAGAAAATTCCAATCTCAAATAGAGACCTGAAGTATTTGAAGAGGTTCCATAAGATCCAATCTGCGGTCGAGATATATGGGATGACTACTCAGGAATGAGAGCTGATGAAACGTTTCGAGCACCATGTCCGCGAAGAAGAAAATCGTCAACAAGCTCAAGCAAACCAAGACTTGGCCAAATGGTTAGAAGACACTGACACAAATGATAAACAAGACCAGCATTTAGATGACTTAGATCTTGAAGTTGATGGGCAGGGCGATCAGGACCTATTGGAGGATGATGAGGGTCTATTGGATGAGGATATGGGGGATTATGATGACATAGGGGGTTATGATGAACAAGTTCACTACGATGATGTTGATCAGGTTCCTGACGGTCTAACCTTCAATTCGCCAGTTGATACTACCATGAACACTTTGACCGAGGCACATGTACAACCTTCGGCCAGGGAGGCCGAGGAAGCTACTATCCCAACGTCTCAGGACGTCGGTGACTTTATGGTGAATATGATTAGCGTTCGATTAACAACTAAGAATGATTTCGACCTGGTGCAGAAAGAGAGAGATTCGGCTGGTGTATATTTTTCTTGGCAGAGTGAATCCAAGTTCCAAGTCAAAGATCCTATCCTCATTGATGCTTGTATAGGTGGATACCGATTTTCAAGGGTTTTAGTGGATGAGGGATCAGCTGTCAACATCCTTCCTTGCACTATTATACGTCAACTCCACCCTGCCAGGTATGGCTTTGTTCCAACTGATATTTCTATTTATGACTATACAGGGGAAGAAGCTGAAGTCAAAGGAGTATTGCCGTTAACGGTAACTGTAGGAAAGAAAAGCTAAACAACTTGTTTCGTTGTCATCCCCACCGACAACTCATGCACCGCTATACTGGGTCGTGATTGGATCCACCAAAATACTTGTATCCCATCTTCAGTACACCAACTTCTTGTTTTGTGGAATGGGAACGAGGTCGAGGTCGTACGGTCGGCTAGAACCGAAGATAAAGAAGATACCGCCATTGATATGGTGTATGTACTTCCGCTTGAGTTTCAGGCTCAGCCAGGACAGTCAGACGAGATGGAGGGAGATGTCCGAGAAGAAAGTGAATGCCCAACTCCAGTCCAAGGCTTGGCTAAAGCCTACATTCCAAAGCCAACACTAGTTATGTCCAAGCACATCAAGCTGTTGTACATCACGGCTCATTTTGAGGGATATCCGATATCAAGAGTATTGGTAGATGGTGGAGCAGCCGTAAATGTTATTCCGTTTTCAGTTGCCGAGAAGTTGAAAAAGACTGACAAAGATATTGTGTCCTCCGAGATCGCCATCCAAGATTTCTCTTGTGGTAAGAAGCAAACCAAGGGAATTCTACCTTTAGAAGTCACGGTAGGTAACAAGAGCATGATGACTGGTTTCTTCGTCATAGATTCCAAGCCTTGCTATAACGCTATTCTAGGAAGAGATTGGATACATCAGAGTATATGCATCCATTTGTCCATGCATTAGCTTTTGGTATTCTGGAATGGGGACACTGTGGAAGTAGTGGAAGCTGATTCTTAACCATTGAAAGCTTCGGCCAATGCAATTGATGCCCAATACTACGAAGAGGAAATTGGGTGCTCAGAAATTCAGAGGGAAGATGGGACTGGCTGAATTACAAGGATAACAATGCAAAGAGCACTGGCCCTAGGCGCTGAGAAAGTCCACGAGGACTCGGAGCGGCCAGCATTGGAGACCTGTTTGATCCCATAATCCATGGATAGTGGCCTAGAGAATGGGACATTGTCGGCCGCAGTTGAATCAACAATGAGGAAACTGTTGGCTCATTGGGCCGAAAACTCACTTCAGAATGATTTAGCCATGAATTTGTTAGAATTTATCTCAGAAGGAGCACCAGAGGATGAGTTGAATCTAGAAGACATCGGCCCTGCACCGGCTGAGTTGGAAGATGACCTTACTGAAACTCAAAACCCACTAGAAGAACTGAATTTAGGGACCACTGAGGAACCTCTGATAGTCCGGATCAGCAAGCTCCTGCCACCCAAGATGAAGGAAGATTTGAAGGATTTGCTGACTGAGTTTCAAGATTGTTTTTCTTGGAGTTACCATGAAATGCCATGTTTGGATAGAAGCATAGTAGAACACAGATTGCCTATAAATCCCAATTGTAAACCTTATAAACAACCTCCTCGGCGATGTACCGCAGAGGTTTTGACCGAAATTAAAGAAAAAATGGAACGTTTATTAAAGACCGGTTTTATTCGAATGGCCAGGTATGTTGAATGGTTATCTAATATTGTGCCAGTAAGGAAAAAGAATGGAAAGATGTGCATATGTGTTGATTTTCGAAATTTCAACTTAGCCACACCCAAGGGTGATAACCTAATGCCCGGGGCCGACTTGGTTGTGGATGGTGCGGCCAAACATGAAATCCTTTCTTTCATGGACGGGCATACTGGATACAACCAAATCTTTATAGCCGAGGGAGATGTTCACAAAACGGCATTCAGATGCCCAGGCGCAATAGGAACAATTGAGTGGCTCGTTATGCCATTTGGGCTCAAAAACGCTGGAGCAACCTATCAAAGGGCCATGAATATGATCTTTCATGACCTTATTGGCCATACAGTCGAAGTTTACATTGATGACATTGTGGTAAAGTCAACCAAAAAATAAAATCATTTGGCCGACCTTCGACAGACATTCGCACGAATGCGAGCTCACAAACTAAAAATGAATCCGGACAAATGCCTTTTTGGAGTATCAACCGGTATGTTCCTTGGTTTTGTAGTTCATAAAAAAGGAATTGAAATCGACAAAAACAAAGCCAAGGAAATTATGGATGCACCTGCTCCGAGCTCGAAGAAGGAACTCCAATCATTCCTGGGGAAAGTAAATTTTCTAAGACATTTCATCTCTAACTCGGTAGGCAAAATTCAGCCATTTTCTTCACTTTTGAGAATCAAGGCTGAAAATGAGTTTGTTTGGAAAACATAGCACCAAGCGGCATTTTACCTACTCAAGCAATACTTATCAAACCCACCCGTCTTGGTGCCCCCAGTACATGAAAGGCCTTTGAAGTTATACATATCGGCATAGGATAACTCAATAGGAAGCCTACTAGCGCAAGATAACGACAATGGCAAGGAATGTGTTGTGCATTACTTGAGCCGGATCCTTACCGATGTGGAAACTCGGTACACGCCTATTAAGAGGCTTTGTCTTGCATTGTTCTTTTCAGCAATCAGGCTTCGGAACTACATGTTACCCTTGGTCGTCCAAGTCATATCCAAAACTGATTTAGTAAAGTACATGCTGACTCGGCCTATCATACGAGGCCGAATTGGAAAATGGACCATGGCGTTGTTTGAATTTACGTTTCAATATGTGTCTCAAAAGTTCGTCAAGGGCCAAGCATTGGCCGATTTTCTAGCTCATCACCCTTCGACCGAGTTTGAGGGAGCTGAGGAGGTTGATATTGGGGCGGTATACGTGGCTTCCTTGACCAACAACCACTGGACCATGTATTTTGATGGGTCTAGTACTGAGTTTTCAGCCGGAGCTGGTGTTGTCATTGAAACGCCTGAAGGACAAAAGTTCCAGTTTGCTTTCCAATTAGACTTTACATGCCCAAACAATCAGGCAGAATATGAGGCTCTTATTGTTGGGTTGGAGATTCTACAAGAGATGGGAGCACGACGGGTTTTGGTGTTTGGAGACTCTCAATTGGTCATAAACCAAATGAAAAAGGAGTTCAAATGCACAAGTTGGGGACTTTTATCTTATCACGCCTTAGCTGACCAGCTCGCCAACACGTTTGATAGAATCTCTTTCGCCCACCTCCCAAGGGGACAAAACATGGAGGCCAATGAGATGGCCCATTTAGCCTCAGGGTTACAAATCCCCAAAGGAGACGACTCCCGAGTCATCAAGATTTCCAAACGTACCCTCCCAGCTTTAGAAGAAAGAGGAGTCTCAGAGGATATTTTTGTTATCGATATCGAGCCAAATGATTGGAGACTCCCCATCATCAAGTTCCACAAAAATCCTCAAGGCAATCATGATCGGAAGACTCGGTACTTGGCTGGATATTTCGTTATATACAAAGAAGCAGTATACTGCAAAAGCTCCGATGATCTACTCCTTCTTTGTATTGGGGGCAAGAGACTTTGGAAGTCATGAGAGATGTCCACGAGGGGATATGTGGTGTACATCAGGTCGGAATCAAAATGAGGTGGTTAATTAGAAGGCACGGCTTCTACTGGCCGACAATTCTAAAGGATTGCATTGAATTCGCAAAGAGCTACAAGAAATGTCAAATTCATGCACCTGTTCAAAGAGTTCCAGCCGACGTCCTCCATCCAATTGCTAAGCCATGGTCGTTTCGAGGTTGGGCCATGGATATTATAGGGAGTATTAACCACCATCATCAAAACAACACGTATGGATTTTGGTTGCCACTGATTATTTCACTAAATGGGTAGAGGCAAAACCATACGTTACTATTTCTAGTCAGACAGTGATCAAATTTGTGGAGGAAAACATTATACACAAGTTTGGGATACCTGAAACCATAACGGCTTACAGGGGTTCGGTTTTCATAACCGAAGCAATGCATGAACTCACAAATAGTCTGGGTATCAAGTTAACTCACTCGACACCTTACTATGCCCAAGCAAATGGTCAGGCCGAAGCCAGTAATAAAGGCATTATAAATATACTCAAGAAGATGGTTCAAGAGAATCCCAGATATTGGCACAATCTGTTATCAGAGACATTGTGGGCTTTTCGGACGTCCAAAAGTACAGCCACAGGGACAATGCCTTTTACGCTAATATATGGGCACGATGCTATGTTACCTGTTGAGGTGAAATTGAAATCACTTAGATTCGCTGCACAAAATGAGATGATGGCGGACGACTACACTCAGGCAATGATTCAGGAGCTTGAAGAACTTGACCAAGAGAGAATGGACGCTTACAACCGAATGGAAGCACAGAAAATGGCTGTGGCTCGTGCATACAACAAGCGATTTAAGTCTAAGTCATTTGCTGAGGAAGATTTAGTTTGGAAAGCCGTTTTTCCTATCGGAACTAAAGATAGACGTTTCAGAAAATGGTCGCCAAGGTGGGAAGGCCTATTTATCATCAATCAAGTTTTAGGAAAAGGTGCGTATCAATTAAGGGATCAAGATGGAGAGTTACATGCCATGCCTATCAATGGGAAATTCCTTAAAAAATATTACCCCACTACCTCGGAGATGATGGAGTAAGAATTGTAGTGCACCATCTAGGGAACATCGGCTGAGTATTGGACTTGTAAACTTGACCGCCTATGTTATATTGTATGTTTTTGCATAAACAACATTTAAATGTCTCTTGACATCCCTTTATTTACATTATTGGAATTTACTTTTATCTTGTCTTTCAAAGTTAAACATGAAGCGTCCCTCTTGATCAACCAAAATTGAATTGTCCAGAGTCAAGTAATTCATTTGGCCAAGTTAAATAAGTCGGCCGAGGCAACTAAGGTAATTCCAGCCGAGGTGAGCAAGAGTGTTATCCAAGCTTAAGATATTGATTTGACCAAGCTCAAAATAAGGTGCAAGACAAGTATTAGGACCTGGTTGGCTGAAATATATGAAGTCAAAAAAGGTTGAATCCATTGACAAAATAGCGGCCAAATGATCAACCTGCCACATACTCAAAATTAGAACGTGAGTCCTACAAATAAGGTTGGTTAGACTCTACAAAATAAGACAACTGGCTGAGCTATGGTCTTAGGGCCATGTACAAAATATAAGCCGAGCTGAATATCAAGTCTTACAATAACTACGAATCAGAGGGCAGAAGAGACCGAAGAGCTTCCTCAACTTTTCTAAATCATGCATACCTTGATAGACCTTTAGCTTCAAGATGCCCCTCTTCTTATTATACTACTTGACCAATGACAAAATCAAGCTATACCTGGTAAGATCTTGTTGGGGAACAATGGTCCGGATGGCAGCCGAAGTGACTTTGAGTTGTTCTTCATCTTCGGCCAACTACTTCTTCAGATCAAGCACTTTTTTCCTTCCCTTGTCCAAGATCGGTAGACTGGCGAATGTCTTTATAATCACTTATCAACTTCTCACCAGTTTCAAACTCTTTTTGGGCTTCTAGGCAACGAGAGAGACTAAAATTTGCATGGGACAAAAGGGCATGAACTTCATAAGCTTCTACCTAAGATAAATGGTTTGCTGAAATAAGTACTTCAACCGCCTCCTTGAAAGCAAAAAAACTAGCCTCGGTTACTGCTCTCGTATCACAACCCAAAAATTGTCTGACCTATTCAAATGCCTTCTTGGTTTCGGTTGTTTCAAGCTTTTTCTCCACCAGGCTAGCGTTGTCGTCAAGCGTATTGGGAAATTGAAGTAACTCCAGACCAAGATCACCTGTTGTTTGATCCTAGAAAGAAAAAAAATGAGATTTATTTAATTCAGCTAGGGCAAACAAAACCTAAAGTTGTTGAGTCACTCACCACAGGCGCAGCCGACGATGGGGCACAAACGATAGCTTGATCATTTCGAGGCATCCCTTCAGTAACAGGGGAGGTAAGCATTCTGGACATAGAAGGATTTGGTTCAGTTGGGTTGAGAAGAGCCAACTCCAAGGTTGAACCACTTTGAGATTCTCGTAACTGCATAAACAATAAAGGTTCAAGTTGTTTCTAGAATATGGGAGCGATGCACACCAAGCCAGATTGAAATATCTTACTGGAACAAGTGTTTGGTGGTTAAGCAATGCCTCTCGGCCAAGTACACCGATGTTTTCTGCATCCTTAGCAAGGGTGGCTGGTTTGCGAGTGGTTGGTCGATATTAGGAAGCTAGGTCTCACCCAAGTCCTGCAAAAGAGGAGAATCAATAATCACAGACAAGCAAGATATACAACCCAAGAAGGGAATATGAGAAACTTACATCCATGTCAATTTCAACCATGGAGCTCACAGGAGGATGCAAAGAGTGATCAATGCGGCCATCTCTCTACCAAGATAAAAAGATTCGTTTAGCTAGGCACAATTCATATAATCAAGACAAGAGAAACACACAACTTTAAATCAAGAACCTACCTCATGTTCAAAGTTTTCAGACTGTACTTCATCGGGCGAACCTTCGCTGTTAGCCGAGTCCGTGCTGTTGGTTAAGGCACACTACTACAAAAACTGCATCACACAACGGTGGAAATCTGTTGTGTGATGTGGACCATGTCTGTCGTCTATCTCGATGTTGTGTGATGAGCACACTCACACAACGGTGAAACACCGTTATCTGAATATCATAGACACAACGCATTGCTTATAACCGTTGCACCAATTCTGCGCATGCCAATGCCAGAAATTGGATGTGGCGCATTTTCGATGGTGATCAGACAACAGAAGTAAGCACACGCTGTTGTTGGTTAACTTCTCACACAACAGAAAAATAACACTCAGACAACAGAAGTAAGTACACGCTGTTGTTGGTTAACTTATCATACAACAGAAAAATATGGCGACTGTTGTTGGTTGTTCCTTCACACAACAGGTATCATAAGTAACTGTTGTATGTGTGAGGCTTCTTCATAAGTCATACAACATCTTATTTCTATACCGTTATGTGATTTAACATTGGACAACTGATATGTATTCGTTCTGTTGTGTGAGTTTTAATGAGACAACAAAATTTAGTTGGTACCGTTGTGTGATTAAAATTGATTTATTGTGTGATTAACGATATATACATATTCTTACAACGTAATGTAATTGACTGTTGTTTGATTATTTTCAATTCTTTACCTGAAATATTTCCACAAATAATGCACAATATATAAGATTTAGGCATTGAAATACTCTAATTCAACAATCTAATGTACCAAAAGAGATAGCATTCATATATCCATCCATTTCATAAAACCAAAGAAGGCATTCTTCCTAGCTTGATGGTTGCTGCATTCTAGCTAATTACATTGAAAGATAGCAAAAGCTGATACAATATCATTGTTCCAAAAACATCCACATGCTAACACTATTGCATTCAAGTTCCTTCTCCCCACTAGCTAGCACTAATGCAGCTGCACCATCATTGTCCAAGAGAACAACAGAACCCCTTGTGCACTGTTAAAAAAAAAACTGGAATGATGTAAGTTCAAGAGGGAAGAAAAAGATGCAGCAAATGGAGAGAAAACATGGAATGCAATCACCTAAATCCAAACCTCATAATTCAATGATGGGAAACATGACAATCACAAGACTAATTTCAAGAACATAATGAAAACAGTTTAAAATCAAGAGAAGAATAATATCAATAAAAGAGTACTTCAGGTAGCAGTCTCTCATAGCACAAAATTGAGTCTGTATACCACTTAAACATAGAACTCACGGATCAAATACATTGCAGGTTATCATCACAATGATTGATTCCAAACATATGACCAAAATATTAAAGAAAGATTAATCATGCATAATTAATATATAACAAAATCCAATAATCTGAAATAACACAAGTGCAAAGAGAAGATCTGCATTCATCAACAAGTACTCAGGAATAAGAATCATATTTCTACACCAGATAGATCATAGTAAGTCGGATAAAAGCAGAAAAAAAAAAACAAAAGAAGAAAGAAGCAAGGAATACAAAAAAAAAAAGATTCCATTAGAAAAGAAATAAAAAGGTAAAACGTACTTTGGACCTTCTCTTAAAACTGAAATTGAGACATAAAGGCAGAAACACATCAACTCAAACATAAGCAAATCCTAAAGGATTAAAGAACATTTAAAAGGTCAAGTAACACCAACCCATCTCAGCTGCACACTCACCATCTCATGGAAACCGTTTCATCAACTAATAGAACAATGAGAACCAACCACCAGATAACCCAAACCAAAGAACACCTACAGATAATGATTAGCTAGAATTAGAGCAAGGCACACACTTGGATGGAGATAAGAGTATGGAAGAGAGGAAGCTGCTGAAAGCTTACCCTGAATACTTGTTCAAATGTGGCTTGCCCATTTTTCACAAGATGAGCTCCAACATAGAAAATTAATGCATTTGTGAAGAACATTACTACAAATGAAGCGCCAAAACCTGTACCACTTACTACTCCCAATCGTACTCCTTGTTTCATTGGACCTTCACACTTCTTCTCATACGTATCCATCACCTTCTTTTCAGAACAAAATGATGCAACAGTTCGAATGCTACCAATTGCATCATTTGCCACTTGACTTGCTTCTTCATACATAACCTGCATTCAATATTCAAATCATTAGTTGTTTGTTCAGTTTGCAAAATAATTGACTCACTGGGGAAGATTAGACTGACCTTGGCATCGGCACTAAACCCTTTAAGAAATTTTGTTTGGAGTATTCCTTGCCCAATCAACAATGGCGACACAGCTATAATTATAAGCGCTAGCCTCCAGTTAGCTACGAAACCTATAATCAGTCCTGCTATGATTGTTGCTATGTTCTGAGCAATCAAGGCTAATGCGTCACCAACAAGAGCCTTCACAGTTGAAGCATCAGAAGACAACCTTGCACCAATAGCACCACTACAAGTACAAAAGATTAATTAAATATCTTTAAGAATTTAAAGCTTATAAAAGTTTCTGTCTATTTTTATCACACCTTGAATTTGCAGGATCATCAAACCAACTAATTTGCTGGTGTACCACTTTTTGGAATGTCAAGGCACGAATTCGCTCTATCAGCTTCCCACCTGCAATTCCAAAGAAGAAATTTTTCCCTGGAATAACAAAAACAACCCAAAGAAACCTATACCAACATACATTATCCAAAAGAAAAGGATAAGTAACAAATAGAAAACAGAGAATCGTACCTTTGAGTACCCAAAATCACATATTTTTAAGCAAGGAGCTGGAAAAAGAAGCGAGCCTAAACAAAAAGAAACTACACATATCAGCAAAGCAAAACAGTAAGAAAAACAAGAAAGAAAGCAATTTGGAATAGACAAAGCTGAGGAAGGTGGGATCAGATGGACAAAAATTGACAATGACTGTGTCGAAAGTATTGACAGAAAACTGGAACTTTCAGCAACAGAAAATAGAACCAGACATTTTGACACAAATAACTAAATAAGAAGAGAGTATATATACCATGCAATATAAGTGATAATGTTACTTGTTGTTCCTGCAGGAAGTCAACAAAAAAAAAATTAATGGATTGCCAAATTAATGGGTAACTAAAAAGGGTCCGAACAGACGAAAACAAAACCGACATTCTCTAATCCACTAGTTAACATTGCCAAGTTCTAGCAAAGATTTCAATTTTTCAAGAGTGAAAACCAAACTTATAAGTAACAAATGGATCATGTATGCATTAAACAAAATGTAGATAACCAAAATTCAAGCAATGACTGACCTAGTACTGAAGAAAGAAGCCACTGAACAACTCCTTGGGCATAGCCACCGACCTCTAAAACACTCTCTTATAAGATATATTATCAAAACCACCGACCTCTACCTCTAATTAAAAGCTAAAAAAGTAAAACAATAACAGCAAAACCATTTCAGAATCCCAGATTTTGCAGCGCTTCCAAATCATCGTCAGTGAGCCTATTGATATCATATGCATCACACAATTCAAATCATGCGTATATATACATCTGTATGTACACACACACATAGAGCTATCACACGATCCACACTTCTTCACAAGTTAAGAATGGAATTATAGTGCTATATATTACACACTGCAGGGTTTCAAACCTTTGGTTAAGTTCTATGCTGGCATAAATATCATAACAAGAGAGTAAAGCAAGCACCAATGAGCGAAAATGCCATTAATTCGACAAGTCCTCGGTCCAATGTTCATCCACTAATAATCTAAACAGTCTAATCAAACTCTACACATCTCAAAACCAATACTGGAACAAAAAGAATGCATCTTTATACCTGTCCCCTGCCGACGGCGCAAACCTCTTGAGTAGTACAAATGGAGCCAGACCCCATCCCAACCCTCAACCCATCAACACCAGCCTGAATCAAATTCTGTGCCTGACTCACAGTCACCACATTCCCACCAACCACATCCAAATCTGAGTACATTTTCTTGATGTACTTGATCATCTCAATCTGATAAATGGAGTTCCCTGTGAGCTATCCAAAACCACCACATCAATCCCAGCCTTCACCAACTCCTCCAATCTCTCCTTATCCGACTCCCTTGTCCCTATCACCGCCCCGACCTTCCACGACCCGACCCCCAACTTTGGGTACCCCTTGTTCCGCTCCATGTCCTCCTTCCCCACAACGTCGACAACTTCGTCGTCCCTCACCATCGCCGCCACGTCACGGCCTTTCTCCGCCATGAACTCCTCAATCTTCCCCAAATCGGAGCTCCAAGGCAAAACCATGTCCTTACAGCTGACCATGTAATCGTAAATCTTGACCTCCTTGTCCGCCAGCTTCACCCAATCGCGGCTCGCCATGTAGCCCAAAAGCTTGGAGTTGGGGGCGTTGGACTCTGTGACGAGGACGTAGGGATTGGCGCCGTGGTTGAAAACGTCGTCGTTGTGGATGCGGTCTCCTCGGGACATGAAGACGGGGGCAGAAAGGAGGGGGACGCGGCGGCCCTTGACGGATCTGACCATGGCGGCCTGGTTGGAGGAGGCGGCGTTGGAGTGGAGGATGCCGATGCCGCCGAGGGCGGCCATGGAGACGGCCATGTGGGACTCGGTGACGGTGTCCATGGGGGAAGAGACGCAGGATAAGAGTAGATTGAAGGAGAGCTAAAGAGAATTGGGGGTGGAGTTGGTGAATATGAGGAACAGTGACGAGAGAGAGAGGGTCGAGAGGCTATTCTGAGGGTTGAGAGTCTGTATGTCGAGAGAGAGGGTCGAGAGAGGGTCTGAGAGCTTTTGTTTTGTTTTCTTCTTTCTCTTGGACACGATGTGGCATGACAATTAAACATACAAAAATTCTCAAAGTCACTCCCACAACAGAAAGCTCACCATCCGTTGTATGAGTGCACTACATAAAATCAAAATTTGGAAACATGGAGGGAAACATGCCGCCTATAACATTTTGTCTCAAAATGTTACCGCCTAAGTTCCTTCTTCACATAACAGAATAGCTTAAATCTGTTGTCTAATTTCTACAGCTTGCGACATTCAAGTAAGCTTCCTCAAAATTTGGCGCTAGTTTTCAATCACTCAATGGAAATCTTAAACACCGTTGTGCCTAGTAGCCCAAATTTCAGATTTTAAGAGGCAACCAAGACTCCAGAGTGGAGGGAAATCTGCTGCTAAATTTTCTAAGACTCAGACAACGGAAAATACTTAATTCCGTTGTGCAATGTAGTTATGATAAAAAAGTTATCATTTTGTTGACATTCACACAACAGAACATCACTAATACCGTTGTACAATATACTTTACTTAAACACACAACAGATGATTTCTGTTCCGTTGTGTGATTGGTGTTGTGTGATTAACCTTTTGTAGTAGTGGCATCACTAGTTTCGGCTGCATCTTCAGCTCTAGACATGATGTGATTGTCAGCTAGAGCATTTTGGCTATTATCCATATCATCCTCAAAGATTATGTCTTCACTAACCATAATGTTGGCCGGATTCGTGACCAAACTCTCCACCATTTCAGGTGACTTCTTTACCTTCTTGGTAGGCAAAGCTCTTCCCGACTTTGACCATCGTTTCTTTGATGTTTGCTCTGAAAGGTAGCAAAAAATTAGCAATTAAAGAAATTAGCGATGGTCGGACGATGAGTTGGGACTTACCTTCCTTGGACATTTCTTTGGATTTCGACTTCGCAACCGGTGCTTTCTTATTTCCATTGCCTATAACACAAAGCATAACGTTAGAAATGTATTTGAGATCAAAGAAAGTTATCTAGTTGAGATTACTCACCTTTTTTGACGAACAAGCCCGGAAATCCATACAAGGCAATACGCTCGGTTGTCCGCAAGTACTCTCTAAGTTTCTTCTTGATAAATGTTGACCACCAAGCTTGGAAAGTCGGGGTTGCTCTATCATCAGGTTCGCGGGCGCTCAGGCCGGATCTCTCCAACTTGCCAAACTGAGTCTGATAATAAAGAGTGACGGCCGAACAATGCGCAGTGTCTGTAAACCCACCTCTCCATGAAGAAAAGTGATTCCGGGACATTCGAAAGAAAGCTGGACAACTTTGTATGAAGCCAAGCTGACACGCAACAAAGTTTGGAAGGTAAACCTCAACCCCTGGCCGACCTAGTGTACCCTTGAGACCATAGTTTACGTCTCTAGAAATCAGAATGCTTCCCCAAGGTAGAATTACTGACAAGTCTAAAGAACTCTCCCATGGCTTAGTTATATCAAATGCAAGACAAGGAGGATAGTCTCGGCTATAGTATATGGCAAACTCTTCCCTGGTCATGCTCTCTTTCGAAATGAAGAAAGCAAAGTACTCTGCTACCGAATGTGCATGAGGACCAAGAGAGATGATCTATCGGCCGAGAGTCCCAGTGCAATCAAATGGATGACTTGGGCTGAAGATGACGAAAGTAAGTTTGCACCCATACCTGAAACATCCATAGTGGCCCTCCAACATCTAGTGTCATATTGTTGGTCACTACGGTAAAGATAGGCAAGGACAAATGGACCAAGGGCTAAAGGTTTACCCAAGCTAAGAGCCTCCACAATACCAGCGAACTCGAACAAACACTTGTTCGACTTAGTGCAAAACACATATTTGAATAACCAATAGAGGAGGAAAGAGGCGTGCTCATGTTGTTTTGGTTTGTGCCTCTCAACCGCGAACACATCTTCATCAATTGCATGTTCAGCGTAGAAAGTGCTATAGTTAAGCAACTTCCTTGCTTTGACATCGGCTTTTTGTTTGGCCTTTTTGTTTGGCTTTTTGTTTGGCCTTTTTGTTAGGTTTCAGGCTAGCATGAAAAGAGGAAGGAAGGTCAGCTAAGGCACATATCTCCTCTCCATTCGGCCGAAAACCGAATATTGCGTCCATATCTAGCAAGGTTGGACTCATTGGCCCAAGTGGCAGGTTCATGGTGTTAGTAGCGAATGAACAAAAACACAAGGCAGCACAAGAAGAGGCCGGTCCATGTAGATTACTTGCTCGGACATTTTAATGTTATCATAAATACCAAACTTTTTCCATGAGCAGCCGAAAAAGTGCTCCATCCGTGGTACCCATTTCTTCCACTCAGGTGTCGATTTCGGCCAACTCCCTGGCTGTTTGGAATTTGTGTTCCAACTAGACCAGTTAGCTCCGCCGGTCAAGCAAGATGTGTCAACCAATGAGTTTTCTAGAACCTCGTTGATGACCGGCGGCATACCCAAGTTGTAATGTGGTCCTAATATGCACTCTCTTCACGGTTCCTTGTTCTTTGCCAACCGACATATCACATAGCTTTGAAGTTTCTCCACAGAAGCATTAAAGGTAGCTTCAAACTTGTTTGAGAATTCAGCCAATTGTGCTTTTGTCGCTTCGCTGTCCTCTAGCCCCGTTTCATTTTCTGATGTATCATCAGCCATGGAAAGTTTTGTTTAGCAACAATAAAGTTTATTCAAACCTGCAAATAAATCACAGAATCAGTGCATGACAGACTTTGATCCTTGTTTAACACAGAAACCAAAGTTTGCAGGTTATTCAAATTTCAAATTTTGAAAATTGGAAGTTATGCTTTGGACTCAAGGTCAGTGTTCAGTCAACTCAAATTGAAAAACTCAAGGATTTGTGCTTTTATCCTATCATCGAAGAATGCCAACAGGTGAGTTTAGGCTTCTACCATCAAAAGCAAAACAATAAAAGTAGTACAAAGATTGTGGGAAAGCTTGATCAAAGCAACAATCAAGGTTACGGAAGAAAAATAGGGATGACACAGAAAGCATTCTCAACTATTGACAAAAAGCTCCCAGCAAGTACTAGCTTTAATTATATGGAGTTCAACTTTTCAAAACTCTTAATCAAGAGGATATTGAAACCTTAGCCTGGGGTGTTCAGATGCCACAGTCAAAATATAGAACTTTTGAGCAAGATTACATATTAGAGTTGCCAGAGTTGTGCATCTACAAGCAAAACTAATGAAGTGTTTCAGGGATAATGTCCTCACAAGGAATACAATGGGCAAGTAATGAAACCCAGAATAAAACATGAAAATTTCACTAAAGCAAAGCAAGCTATTTCAGTCTAAAAAAAAAAGGGAGCATCATACCTCAATATTCAGCCTGACCTAAATGTGCTGCTCCAAATCATCATACCCAGGCCGCAGCAACCCACTCTGCAGCTCGCCGACCCCAAATTCAGACCAGGGACCCACCTTGAAGCTCACCGGTGTTAGATCGGTCGTTTGCAGTCCTCCACGGTTTGCCAGCGTCAAACACAAATCTCAGGTTAGGTACCCAAATCGGAAGAAGTCTTGAATCTCCACAAAGGTTCAAACAATTTAGACTGCGAAAGTATGGACGAATTTTAAGAGCAAGAATTTTCTAGCTTCAAGTTTGGGCGTTCCATTTTTTAAGAATGGTCTTGCATAGGACCATGACCACACGATATTCGGCCTATTTTAAATGTCACAGCCAGCGGTTCAGTGTTGGTCCTCACGATCAAGCTCACAAGTTGTGTACCACCTGACCAAGGTTATCAGTAAAAAAAAAAAAAAAAGTTTAACTGAATTTCACTCATTACGTCTCGGCCGAGTTTTGGAATATCATAGGAAGAGTAGAAAGCCTCGATCGAGTAGGCTGTCTCGAACGAGTAGTACGCCTTGGCTGAGTAGTAGCTTTGACCGAGTAGTAAGTCTTGGCCTAGTTGTTTTTTTCTTCTCTAAGATAACATGACTGAGTATTCAGCCAAGTCTTTCAAGTTTTGCATGTCAAGGCCGAGTTTTGAAGGTTCAAGTTGTACAACCAAATCGAAGTATCACGACCAGGTATGTTTTGAGATATTCCATTTTTATTCAAGTCTCACCACCACTTGGCTTGAGAGCCAATGCTTATGAGACTCGGGGGGCAATGTTTGGACCTGAACTTCGCCACTCTCGTGTACGACCATGTTGAGAAGAAATGGGACTTTGTTGGCACCCATTCAGGATAAATAGTTCGAGAAGTCATGCAACCGAGGGAAAAGTGTCGGGTCACCCAACTTTATTTGAGGTTTTAGGAACGGACGACCCAAAAATTAGTGAGTTGGACCATGCAGCCATATTTTTGGTTTAGCCCGAGTTCAAAAGGGTGGTTACGCATGTGGGCTGAAATGAGAAACTTTTATTTGTCCAAGTTTAGGCAACAATATCGACTGAACAATCCTCACAAGGAAGGAGTTCGAGTCAATCTATGATTTTAATTGTGAAGATCTCAGATATCAGCCAACTCAGAGTTTTACGAAACGAATAAATCCTAAAAGGAAGGGGAATCCTACTTAAATTCCACGTATTGGAGAACAAGTTAGTTAGGGTTTGTGATTTGAATATATATCCCATTGTAACTCATTGTAAAAGGTCCTGCACCACACAAACAAATTAATATACAACTTTTACTCACAAACTTTTCTATTGCTATCTCATAGGTACTTTGCCTTCGATTCAACTTTTATAACTTGTTTTCATTTCTAGTTTTCTATTTCAATTCAATACTTTACATTCAAGCACCTTCATTTCTTGTTTCATTTATTTATATGCACTTTACTTTTCGCAATTAGGAGTAGTTCGTAACGTAGAATGATTGTCCATTGATCTCTTTCGGCCAGTCCGGATTGGATTGATGCGATTTGTTGTTCACACACACATTATCTCACAACGTTTTGACAACCGAATCCACTTCACCTTCGTCTTTACCGTGATTTGTGAGTACCTTCACCCGGTAGACCTCTCGCTTGTCACCCGAACCTTTGAGTTTACCCAAGAAGTGAACGTGATAGAAGATCCCGATCAGGATTGACGCCTAACCAAAATCCTTGCAACAGAGGCATCAAAACCTAAAGGTCGAGAGGGTTCCTTCCTCGGCCTACAATCATTTGAAAGAAGTCAGATCACGCACCATTCAAATTAGAAACCTCGCTTGGCCATTCGGGCGCGAGTTGGCACGCCCGTGCAATTTCAGAAGGACGATTCAACCACAAGTCCCTCGGCTCTCATTTCAGCCGAGATGATTTTGAGGCAAACAGCCCTGAACCCACAATGTCAATATATACTCACTCCACATAGTCATATACTACACAAGTTTACGGATTAAATTGCCACAACAAAATAAACGTAAACACTCCTCAGAGCTTACTACATAGAGGAAGTCATAACAATGGCAAAGCCAACAAAATTTGTTTCCTACCCATACTGCAGCCAATAAGCTACCTCAGCTTCAGCCATGGTCATCCTGACCTTCATGATTAACCCCTACACTATCGAATAGTGTACCGGGTTGCCACACAACAAACCCGGTAAGCTTATGAAAGCTTATATGAGTGACTCAAGAACATCAATCAACAACTCACACCAATCAACTTAAGGAAACAACACAACCATGATTCCTTCCAACATTTCATGTCCTTTCCATTGAAGGGACAACATAAGTCACCGCCGTGATGAAAACATATTAATTGATAACTCAACAAATCAATATGAACATTCAAGTCCGACATGGACAATAAAAGAAATAATACTCTCGAGACTCTCCTTTAAACTACACACTTATGAGTCTCCAGCAACCTCGAACGTTACCCTCATAAGCTATAATGGCAAACAGACTAGAGCTCTAACTGATCGTAATCACTCCCCTGGCCAAATGCATGGTTCCCGATTTCTTGCCTTGGTCACCATTTGTGTCCGTCACCATTTAAATAAGTCGCACCTAACCTAAAAATGTTGCATAAATCTAATAAAATATTTCCACTTCTCTACTCACCATCTGTGACTCTTGGCACAAACACTAATACATTTAAAATAAGTCACGCTTAACTCAAAAATGTAACATCAAACTCAACACTTTTCAAACAATAGAAAACATCTTTTTCCACAATTTTGTTTCCCGAAAAGTCGCATTCAAACAATAATATGAACACAATCATGCATATTGTTTCATCACACCACACTCACAAGAATATATATGCATATATATATATATATATAAATACACACACATAGTCATTCGCTCAGGAATGCCTATTAATACCTGTTTGGCTCCATTTTGGGTTCAAACAAAACCAAATATAGTTTGCAGTTAAATAAATAACGCTAAAAATAATAATGGTAACTCCGTTCGTAAATGGACATTGTGAGATTACTCACTTCGATATTCCTGTTGCATCTTCATACAACTAGTTACTTACAGAACGCACACTATCAAGCACCTAAGGAAAGTACGGTCTCAAATCAGTACATGAATTACAAAACGATTAAAGTTCAAATTTCCATTTGAACTAAAATCCATAAGTTACACCAATTGAGGCGAAACTTCATCTGAGATCACTCAAAGTCTCCGGAACACTCCTACAATTGATATGTCAAAGCTATAAGTCGATCGCATGGTTGGATACTCACTAATCGAAAACCGAGACAATAGAAAACGATAGAAACCCTAGTAAAATCATATGATCACCAAAACTTTCGTATTATATATCAAAATGAATGTATCCATGAGTAGATGATAAATAAAACTAGAAACTATCTCTGACATGGCCGGAAATCACCGCCACAGGCAGTGGCACACCGCCGTCTGCCAAACTCAAAACCACAACAATCCAACGGTCCAAAATGTCAAGAATACCAAGTACAACTTTAATACCTGGGGCTCAAGCCAACTTTGCGTAGATCACCGCCGATTGTCCTCATAAGCTAGAAATTACTGTTCACCTCGAGTTGCAACTCCACACTGAGAATCAATCGAAACCACCACCAAGAATCGATAGAGGAGGCCGCTACGAGCTCAAAAAGAATGGTTTCACCTCCAGCCATCGCCAGAATCGAGAGAACCAGTCAGGTCTGCCACCGCTGATTTTCACTGCCTTGCTGCGCCACAGTGGGTGAGAAAACAATTCTAGAGACCATCGCAGGGAGGACCGGAAGGAAGAGGCAAAACGAACTGGGTAGTTATCACCGGTAGTGGTCGCTGGAAAATGGAATTCAAATCAGGTCGGAAACCCGGATACGGGTTGGGTCAATCGCGTTTTATGTGAGAGAATGGAGGTTTTTGGCTTTCCAGAAATGGAAGCTTCCAAAAATGAAAATAGTAAATTTCTGAAAACAGAAATTTATATTTATAGTGGTTTCCAAAAGTATTTGAAACTTCCAATAGCCATAACTTTCACATACGAACTCCGATTTCCACGTTCCACATATCCACAAACTCATATCGACACGGTCTACGATTTTTATGAAGAATGTTTTCAGAGAAACTCAATGTATAAAAAGTCAAACTTCGTATGCCGCTCAAACTGTGAAATTCGAATAATTATTCGTCCGAAAATAAATCCACTTCACAATTAACATATGAACAAAGCATAACACCCATAATTCATACAACTAATCCATTATTAATTGCGAGAATTAAATAATGAAAATTCAGGTCATCACATCTTGTTTCTTGATCTTCAACTTTGTTACGGCCTCTGGCTCCCCCTCTTTATGATTTCATGTGAACCTTTGTTCACTCCACTTTTAGAACCTAATTCTTCTAGTTGTCAAGACTCAAGCCTAGCTAATGCCTTAATTAATATCTAAAATTTGATAAGGGATATGATCTTCAATCGTAGTATCTAATTGGAATATATACTTATATCCATATGGGTCGCTGTTCAAACTCAAAATTCGAGTATATTACTGATTGCATCATATCATAAAATGAACCTCATGTTCATAATAAAAACTGGATCTCACAAGACCTTCATATCTATTTCAATAACAAATGAAGGCATTTGAGCTATGAATTTTCATGATACAAATATTGGCAAACATATTATAATTCAACTATGCACATAGTCTTATGCGATTTCCCATACATGACAACTATTGCTTATTAAAGCTAAAGTAACACAATTATCTCATAAGTTGCAGATCTTAATTGATGGCTCCAACATAGCTCATATTATGTTACCTATATGGAATATCATTGCATGTATTGGTGACGATAATTTTGACCTTCATTATGTTGTATTAATCAACCTTAGGTATACTATATATTAAATATTGTATCATGAACCAAACATTTCATTAAACTAAGTACAGTATTTTGACATTACCAGTTTTGTCGTTTCTTTTATTTACTGTGTTATATATACTTATCTACGGACTTTATATTATTGTTTAATACAAACATTTCTCACAAGGAAATTGTTTATTTACTAATTATTTGTGAGTTATCACTTTTAGTGACGCAATCCTCCAGTCATTAGGGAGACAAATATACTTTGCGAAAAACGACGTGAATTGGTGTGAGATTTTATTCACCATGTCTCCTTTTACTTTCAAGAAAAAGTCTCAAATAATTATGAGAAATTGAGAAAGTGGCAATCATGAACTATGTGTTTTTGACCTATAGTATTGATTTGGACTTGCTATCCACCAATGGATAATTTAAATCCAATATATATACATGCATGTGTTGCGAATGGTTATATCAAATAGTCTTTCTGCCGTTATAGGGAGGAAAGACTAATGTAACAGCGTAAATTTATGTGAAATATATTCACTAAGTCTAATGTTTTAAGCTCATTGTAAGAAAAGATTATACAACCATATAACACTCTTCATGAGGTTATATTAAAAAATCAACACTCTCTTATTAATTTGTCCTAGATAGACATAGATGTCATAAAAGAGGCTTGAGTAATCAATATCAATAAAGCTTATTACAGCTAATGCTAATGTATGCACATAAGAATGTGTGGGATATCTAATTGATGATTATTGATGATATCTTATCTATAGTAGTTACTAATATCATCAAAGACTTCGTTGAGTCGATAAACTATACTATTGGCCACATTGGAAAGAGGTAGTTCCAAATGAATTCGATCATTGGAAACATGATGCAAATATTGGACCTTTTCACCCTGAGATTACAAAGGGTGTTTATTATTTTGAAGATTTATATGACACCATGTCTATTTATAGAGGCATGAGATTAATCATTCTTCTCTAAGGGACAACTTTTCTATAAGTACAATGTTACATATAGCTGTTATATTGATGAAAGGCTTATGGCAGGTTGTTTTCGTTATTATCAAGATATTAACGACATATTGCTAAAAGAATATCCCTAAATCTTATGTGTCATTATAAGCAAATTGCGTAACCAAAATGCTCGCAAAATTATATTGCCGAAGGTAAATCTATGAATGAAAGAAAGAGTTTGAGGTTTACACATGGATACAAAGAGTTAAAACTCATTTATACTCATTCAATTATAGTTAAAGTGACTTATTACCTCAATGTATATTATGACAAAATAATGTCGAATTTGAATTATGACATATTTTTTCAGCATATTCTAACTCTTGTGAAGTTATGAATTTATCTAGAGCTCCTATAAAGCCTATATGAAATTATCAATTGTAAAAATTGATATTATGGCTAGGTAAGTTATGTTAATTTTCAATGCTTCAAATTTAGTTCTTATTTTGATATTATTATTTAGATAAAGCTTTATATAACATATCTATTTGTTTCTATCTTATCATGTGAGGTAAGATTTGTTGAGAATATCATAGTTTTGCTATTACTCTATTCTTTGCAGGAATGGAACTTCATGATGAGTTTATTATATGCAAAACACACCCATTCATTATGCATTTGTGCATCATCTTACACATGTATGAGTCTTGCAAATCAAGGGGTGATTCTCATCAGGGAGAGCATTCAGAAGCCTGTTAATTACCTAGGACATATGCATATTGTACTCTTTTTCTCCTTCGACCAGAGTTGTTTCCCATTGAGTTTTTGTTACCTTGCAAGATTTTTAACAAAACAACATTAAGTGCGTCTAACACCATATCATTGCGGACATTGTCACGCCCCAAATTTCAAATAAAGAAATTCGAATCCGAAACGCGATAACTTAACAAGCACAAGAAAATGCTTAGAAAAATTTTCTTTTAAACTAAGCAACAAAACAAATCGAGCTCACAAACGTCAATATAGACTTGTTCTTTAAAGTCACATATTACATTACAGAGAGTTTACAAATTAAACTGAACAACAATTCAATAAGTAAATACACACACTACATAGCAGAAGACTAAAACCAAACGTACACTTCTACATGCAAGCTACGACAGCGACAAAACCTCAGCTTCGATGACTGTTACTTTGACCTACACAATAACCCCTACACCATGGAATAGTGCATCGGGTTGAAACAACAAACCCAGTAAGCTTTTGCAAGCTTATGTGAGTAAACTCAAACAACCACAAACTCACATTTTCGACTCAAGAAAACAAATCAACACAATGATTATTTTCAAAATCGAAATCCTTTTCTTTTTAAAGAAAACACAAGTCACCACCGTGACAAATTAAATCATTCGAAATCTCAACTACAAATCCAATGAAACATGTCTCTAAATTTGTCATTTCAATGTTCCACAATTGAGAATGCATGTCAAACCATGTTAACCATAAACTCACAAGATATTCACTCTATTTTTCACACAAGTAAGTGGGTCAACGACTCTACACTCAAAACATTCTCATGCAATACTGCCATATGCTTGCTCCTCAATCTTATCTCCACTTATCAACAAAATCACATCTTGGATGAAAAATGACTTTTATTGGATGTAATGAGGCTTAGGGTGAGGTGTTAAAGAAATGAAATGGAATGGAAAAACAATTTTCAAGCAACTTAATAAGTAACAATCCTTTTGAGATTAAGAACTTAAGAACTAAAAATGCTCAAAATTTCCACTTTCTCACTCCCCCAAACTTGAACAAAAACTAATTATTGAATTGAAATGACATTCTTTTGAGATCTTTTGTTTCTCCTCTTTTTTCTTTCTTTTCAACTTTTTTCTTTTTTTCTTTCAATTATATAAAGTAAAATTGCAAAACAAAGAATACCTCCACACTTATTCTTTTCCGAGTACCCCCAAACTTTTTTCTTTTAGCATCATGACATAAACAATCTCGTATTGCTCATTAAGTAAACTTGAAAGGGTAAGGCAAGTGTTTAAGTTAAATGGATAGACATTTGTGGTGTGAAGAATTGAAAGGCTAATTACAGAAAGGCTCAAAATGACAATCTAAGGATATTCAATCTTGTGGGACATACTCATTTGGCCATGGTGGATTCCTAGTTGCCTAAATCATTTTCAAGATGTAAAATTGAGACAAAGAGTTTCAAAAGATATGAAGCAAGTTCTAGAGATACAAAGCAAATGAGATGTTCACTCATGAACAAATTAGTGCTTAGAACTATGCATGCACTTCAATTAAGCTCAAATACTCACAACATGGCATGTAATAGCTTCCACAAGTCTCACTATGCTTCTCTAGCTCAATATATAGATATGACAAATATGGATATAAATGAAATCAAACACTTGATCTATAATGGTTTATTTTGAAAAATAAAGCTCATAAGACCCAAACATGCTTTCTAGCCCACATTATATATATATATTAAGCATGGGTTTACTGTTACACTGTTCATAAGAGGGGGTGGAAAAGGCGCTTCTGTCCCTACTGTTCAAGGAGAATATGAAGCTGGCAGAAAAGTCATTTTTGTCCTTATTTTTTCTCAAAATTGCAGGCTGCCATTAGGGGTTGAAATGTCGTTTTTGACCCTGGATCCCTCTCTCCCACATTGCAGCGGGGCTCAGCGACTAGTTTATATTAAGCTCAAGTTCATTATTGGTGTTGGAAAGAACATAAAAGAAACACAAAAAACAACTAAAAACACAAAGTGATCCAAACTAGCAAATTTTTAAATTTTAGGCACTTTAAAGGTTTTGAACCAAAATAAAACTTCAGACAAAAAGAAGAAGTTTTCCTTCCCCCATACTTAAATCTAACATTGTCCTCAATGTTAAAATGATGCTCTTAAAATCTCTTCAATGAAACATTCAAGCATGGATGGACTAAAACTAAACAACTTTACATAACTACTAAAACAAAACAAGTAAACACAAACTAAAAGCAAGAGTTTAGAAAAGCTCTCCCTTGAAGACCATAATACTCTCTACAAGTCACCAACAATCACCAACAAACAAGGCATCAAAGCCTTGCAATCCAAGCTCATGAACTTTGGTGTTCCTTCAAAAATGACATCTTTTCTTCTTCATCACCATCTCTTATTCAAAAACCTTTTATTCATGTTTGGCTACCTTCAAGTAAGGCTTTGTTTTTTAGGACTTCTAACCGATCCTTAGAAGTTACCACCACTTGTTAGGGTTGATACTTCTTGTGCAAGACCACCGTACTATTTGGAGCCAAAGGACTTATTAATTTGTCATACAGGCAAGAACAAAAGCAATCCATGAACTCTCAAATGTTTGACCAAAGGAATGGCCTTCTTCTTGTCTTCCTCTTCTTTGCAATGGAACTTTCAAGTATCCCTCTGTCACGCCCCTGATTTTTCACAACATTAAAAATCGATATATAATCCCATACTTATATATGCGCGATCGTTCAGTCATCAATACAAAATACCGGGAAACTTTTCCCTTTTAACCTAAGTACACATTGATGCCCTGAACCCACAATAATAACATATACCCACCCTCTACAGAGTTATGTAATACAACAGCTTACGAATTAAATTGCCATAACAAAATAAAACGTAAATGCTCCTCAGAGCTTACTAAAAGCGGAAGTCTTTATAACGATAAAGTCACAAAATTGACTTCTTACCGTTAAGCTGCAAGCACGATACCTCAGCATCAACCACGATTATCCTGACCTGCAGAAATAACCCCTACACCGTTGGAATGGTGCACCGGGTTGCCACACAACAAACCCGGTAAGCTTTTGCAAGCCCGTATAAGTAACTCAAAACACACACGCACAACTCAGCCAATGAGGAAACCCATCAACTTTTGAAAAAGAACCACACACCTTGTTTTCCCAAAACAGCACATTCTTTTTCCAAAAGAACACAACACAATAACCCCGTGACAAAAATCATATTAATTGAAACTCTTACCATTTAAATATGATACAAAAGTCCTCCCCGGGCATTTAAAAGAAAGAATCCTCGAAACACTCATTTAAAAACACCTACTCATGAGCATCAGATAGCTCCCCGCTACCCCCCATGATGTACCAACAACAAATCAGTCCAACCTAGACAAAACAACACATCAACACACACCTCAATCATATCTATCGTTAACCTAACAAATAGAATATGATTCACAAGTCCTCCCAGGACATTTAAAAGAAAGAATCCCTGAAACTCTCTTTTAAAAACACGTACTCATGAGCATCAGATAGCTCCCCGCTACCCCCCATGATGTACCAACAACAAATCAGTCCAATCTAGACAAAACAACACATCAACACACACCTCAATCATATTTATCGTTAACCTAACAAATATAATATGATTCACAAGTCCTCCTAGGACATTTAAAATAAAGAATCCTCGAAACTCTCTTTTAAAAAAACGTACTCATGAGCATCAGATAGCTCCCCACAACCCTCCATGATGTACCAACAACAAATCAATCCAACCTGGACAAAACAACACATCAACACACACCTCAATCATATCTATCATTAAACTAACAAATAGAATATGATTCACAAGTCCTCCCAGGATATTTAAAAGAAAGAATCCCCGAAACTCTCTTTTAAAAACACGTACTCATGAGCATCATATAGCTCCCCGCTACCCCCTATGATGTACCAACAACGGACTAGAGCTCTAACTGATCATATCCACTCACCCGGCCAAAGTCGTGAAGTCCCGATTGTCAAACAGATCACCACACGGATCACTCCCAGCAACCCCGAATCCTCAGACCTCCCCAGGTCGTCAGATCAAACATTAAACAACCCTCACAAATCTTGACACTTTCCAAATAATAGGAATTCCCAATTACTAACACTTTGTCTCCCGAAAAGTCAAGCCTCAAGCAATAGAATGAAACTCATCAATTCCTATTGCATAAATCACCCATCAACCCACAAGAATATACATATTTCATGTAAATATATATATACACACAAGTGGTCATTCACTCAAGAATGCCACTAATACCAACAATAGTTTGCAGTTAACTAAATAACTCTCAAAACAATAAAGGTATTCCGTTCATTAATGAACCTTGTGAGATTACTCACCTCGAAACTTCCGCTGCGTCTTTAATACAGAACAAGGCAGCCACACCACAAAACAACCATCCAAGGATACCTCATCAAGTACTAACCACATACGGTTTCAACTTAGCAACAATTCACAAACGAATTAAGTCTGAAACCCCTGTTTTGAACTAAAATCCCCAAAGTGACGTCAATCGAGGCGAAACCACATCCGAACCACCCAATGTTTCCGGAATACTTCTACGATCGATATGCCAAAACCACAAGTCGATCGGAAGCTTGAATCCTCAAGGATCGAATAAATCAACCGGTATGAAACAGTAAAAATCATAACAAATCCATACGAACTTCAAAATTTGCATATTATATATCGAAACGCTCGTATCAACGAGTAGAACATATATAATACCAAAAACAATTCTCTACATGGCCAAAACTCAATATTTCACAAAACTCAATATTTCACAAAACTCCCACCATCAAAGATGTTCATCTAAGCATGCTTGTGAATTTTCATAACTAGCACGAAGTCAGAAACTAAGCATAAAGGGTCGAAAACTACCTTGCAATCCGTGGATTACTATTCAACCCGAGTTGAACCAAGTTCCACGTAAATCGACCAAACAACCACCATAGATCGATCAGGGAGCCTTCTCTGAACTCAACCAAGGAAGCATGAAGCCACGAAATCGTTGGAGCTGCATTTTCCGTCCGGGTCAGAATACCTCAAAGTTCGCCGCCTTCTAGCGCCGCCGTGGAGGAGAATCGCTGCCTGAGGACACCATAGGGACAACCAGACGTAGCAGGCGATCTGATCTGGAAACTTTCACTGCCGAAGATTGCCGGAAAATCTTGGTCTGGTCAGCCAGGTTCGGGTCGGGTCAGTCGAAATATTTCGACACTGAAGGAGTCGAGAGAGGAAGAGAGTTTCCGGAAAAGGAAACCAAATGAAAATAGTAAGTTTCCTACTCGGGAAACTTCTATTTATACCATAATGAAAACTTCTTCCAATGGCCATAACTTCCTCATACAAACTCTGATTTCCGCGTTCCACATATCCACGAACTCGTATCAACGCGCTCTACAACTTTTGTGAAGGAAGTTTCTTGGAGAATCCCTACGAATAAAAAGTCAACCCTTGCGCCCCCCCCCCCCCCTAAAACGACGCTTCCTGAATAATTATTTGCCCGAAACAGTCCAATAACCACTAATTAAATTTCAGAAAATCCTCATAAAATAATTACTAATTTCCGAGGCATCACACCCTCTTGACTCCTCCATCAAAGTTGATGTGGACTTGATGCTTGGAGAAAGAGTAGGTGGTAGATGTATGTGAGAGTGAGGTTGAGGGTTGTGAACATGTGGACCACTTCCTTTCCAAAACTTCACTTCATTATAGAAGCATTGAGCACTATATGGTGGATTGAGAGGTAGAAGTACCTTGATCTCAATACTATCTTCATTGTGAACAAGAGTGCTCAATGTTCTATCTTGCTCCTTGGTAGTTCTTGATGGTGCTCCTTGGATGGTGGAGGAAGGAAAATCCTTGATTCTTCAACTTCTTCTTCATGACAAGGCATGGAAAGACTTTCTTCATCTTCCAGAGTCTTGACCTCATTGGTGGAGCGATCATGGTACATGGCTTCATTTGTTGCATATTTCTCTTTAAAGTGCTCATCATCTTCTTTAAGATTATCTTTAACAACAAGCCCCCTTACTTTCCAAAATTGCACAAAACCGTCAATGCTTTGCTTCATTTCTTCTTTACTCATTTGACGGCTCCCATAACCAAGTGGTTCTTCTTGTATATCTGCATCATCATCTTGAACTTGAATAGAGAACTCTTGCTCATGATGCTCAATATACAATTCTTCAATTGAGGTTGACTCCACTTAATCAAGGAAAACTTATGGCTCTTGCAAGGTGGTAGATGGTTGCTCTAATGCATAATGAAGTTGGAGTTGATCAATCTCTTCCTCCATTCTTAAATTAGAAGCTTTTATCTTGGTAATGCCTTCTTGAAGTAGAGTTCTTAGAGACTCATCTTTTTCTTCTTCTTGAGGATATGCTTGGGATGCCATAGTCTCTTGATGCATGCTCATTTCGTACTCATACTCTTACATGAACTGCAGATACTCAAATCTCAAGACACAATCAAGAGATGAGTGTTGGGGAGATCCACACAAAGCACAAATATGGTTGAAAGGCATGTGACTTTGGATGTAAGCCTCCCATTGTTGATAAAGTTCACCATAATAGCTTTTTGCTCAAACTCTTTTGGATCATTCCATCCTTGGTTCCATCCATCCATATCTTGAAGAAATTATACATGTACCTCTAGGTTCCCAAAGAATTAGTAACTAGAAATAAAATAAAATGCAATATATATATATATATAAATTGAAAATTGCGACTATTTTTAATTTTAATTTTGAGTGGTGCTATTCACACACCCCCTATATTTTTCTATTCTTTAATTCAATTTATTTTTCCAAATTACCCTAACTACCCTCCCTTGCAATTCTGATTTTTTTTTTTTGACTAAATACTTGTTACTCCATAAAACAGTTTAGTCCAAAATTTTTAAATTAAATAGGTTAGTCCTTATTCTCTCTAATTCTCACACAACTGGTCCTAAAATGACTATTATACCGCACACTTTTTTTCTCTCTCTCTTTTTGTTTTTTATTTTTTTCTTGTTGCCGGATTGTTGATGTAGTTAAGCTTTGAATCGTTGGAAGACGCGGAGGCATGCCTTGATTTTTCGCCTGTTGATGAGCACGATGGCGGAGTAGGTGTCGCCTATAGGAGGCTCCGGCTGATCGAGAATATGGTAGGTGGATTCCAAATACGCCCTCTCTCTCTACTGTGTCTTTCCTTGATGTGAATTCGACGAACCCATGGAAATTTTTTGGGTCTAAGACAGATGTGAAATGAGTGAGGGAGTACGAGTGGTGAAGTGTAATCAGGCAAGAGAGGAGTTGCAGCGATTGTGTTGATACAGGTGATGAGTCTCCACAAAGGAGAAGGTTTGGGTGCCCAGAGAAAATTCTGGGTACCTGTGTATCAGCGTGTGGGCCATTTTCCAGTGTCGCCGGATGATGCAGAGGCAAGACCAGACTCGTCGGAGGCCGGTGAGTACACTAGTGGTGGAGGTGAGCTGCATGGTAGTGTGAGAGACCGGTCATGGAGGAGAGAGAAAATCCCATATCCACTTTCTCTCTCTCCTCAAAACTTTCTGTCAAATTGAAACCCAGTAACTTAATTGCTTGATTTTCATGTCAAGGAGATGAAAATCAAGAAGGCGACGTGAAGAAGATGAGTTGCAGGAGTCACCGGAGCATTTGTGGGTCTTGTCATGAAGGCCACGCTGGAGGATCCTGAATCCCAAATAGAGAGAGAGAGAGAAGCAGATAAATAAATTAAAAAGAGAGAGAAAACAAAAAAATTTTATAAAAAAAATTGAGGGGTATGATAGTCATTTTAGGACTTGTTGTGTGAGAATTAGAGAGAATAAAAACTAACTTGTTTAATTTAAAAAGGGCTAAATACTGTTTACCTTGGGTTAAGGTAACAAGTCATTCAGTCCCTATTTTGCAAGTCAGTCATCAAAATAACCCTTACTTTCAGTTTTGCTTACTTCAAACTCCAAACTTACATGAAATTTTATGGGTTCAAGTTAAGTTGAATTATTTCATTTTGAAAAACTATTTAATTTTAATAGTAGGACTCACTCCTAAATTGACTATGCAGACCATCTCGACACTACATCATAAAACATAGGCCATATATGAGCCACATTAACAAATTAAATAACTCAATTATCAGAAAACTAACAAATTGGACCTATTAGATCAAAATTGAAAGTGCATGGGTGTTTTTGATGAAATTAGAAGTTCAAGGACTGAATTGATTTTGGACCTAAACCACAGGGTAGTAATTTGTATTTAGCCCATTTAAAAATTTTGGACTAAACTGTTTTATGGAGAAAAGTATAAGGAGTAACAAGTATTTAGTCCTTTTTTTTCTATTTTGCAAGTCAGTCATCGCCAAATTATAAACCCTTATGTGTTCAAGTTTTGCCTTACTTCCCAAACTCCAAACTACATGAAATTTTAATGTGCTCTACCTTAATGTGTTTACTTTCATTTTGAAAAATTTCAAGTTCATTGCTGCACAAATGAATTTTTAGTAAATCTTCAAAGCTGAAATGTTCCTGCCTTAAGGGGTTTTGAAGCAAGAGAAAAGTCATACCCCGGTTTGGGGTGTGACAAATTGGTATCAAATTTTCTAATTTCTCTTTAGATTTAGCATGAACAAGTTAAGTTTTGAGTGATGAGGAAGTAATCAAGGAAATTGAGTGTTTTGTCTTTCAATCTATTTATGTTTTGTTGAAGATTCGTAGTGCCATTACATAACTACAATCTTTTGACTAAAGTGCTATTGTATTTTCTTTGGATGTTGTTTTACAACATTTGAGATATTATTGCATAGGATCTACTTGTTACATACTAAACATAATGTTCCAAAGTCTAGTGTGTTTTTCAGCCTAATGTTGAACTTTTATTTATGGGTGAGTGTTCTTTTAATACAGTTATCTAAATTACATTGTATTAAGAGTTTCATACCATTGATTATGCATCTGTCTGCCTTTGTCTAGCCCCTCAGATAAGTCTTGTTCAATTAATTTTGAATTATACTCCTTTTTTTTTTTTTTGTACCTAGAAATTTTTCAAATTTACAGACTGTGTCTGAAAATGGCTTATTGCCAATCTATAAGAGATGAGAAACTTTAATCAGCTAGGTGCAATATTGGAACTCTAGACAACAAAGGAATAAAGCATGCGTCTTACCCCTCCTACTCGTATGAGGACAAACTTTACAATTTAGATGATAATTGATTCATGATTGATTTGAAAAATATAAAAGAAAAAAAATAATCAGAATTGCAAGGGATGGTAATTAGAATAATTTGTAAAAATAAATTGAATTAAAGTAATAGAAAAATAGAAGAGGTGTGTGAATAGCACCATCCTTTATTTTTAATTTTTAACTTTTTAATTTCTTTCACTAAGTAAAGAGAAGAGAAATCCAATCGTTGGGTGTTGTCTATCGCCCAACATTTTGGTAACTCCTTTCAATGAGACTAGGAAAGGAGAGAAAGGATTTTGGTAGAGCAATGACTACTAGCAAAATAACAATACACACGGATTTACTATATTTAAAAGCCACAGATATCTGTGAGAAATAGAAAGGGTGGTTCTAGTTGGACCTCCAAATTTGCTATATGGACCTCCATCATTTTTCAATACCTATTGGACTTTGTCAACTCATATAAAAAGACATATAAGGATAGAGAGAGAGAGAGAAAAAAAAGAAAAGAAAAACTCTTTTTACCTCCCACGACAAACTAAAGACGTTTTTCTTTTTACTTTCAAAGTATGTTCTTCCTTCAATCTCCCATTCTTGGATGCGAGATGATACATTTGTAGAAATTTTTAAATTGTCATTGTTTTCTATTAAAGTCCCAGGTTTTGAAGATGGAATTAGATAAGTTTGGACTTTATACTTGTAAGCAAAACTACTCCTTATTTGTTTCAACTTTAAGAAGGGATAGATGAATGCAACAATAACAAAAAATACTTGTAATTTCTCATTAGTTTGTTCTGTTGCTTCCCTTAACTTTTTCTTCAAAGCTTATATCTTCAATTCTCCATGGCTTACGACACTCCAAAATGTTGGATTAATTCATAGAACCGGGGGAACCAACATCAAAGAATCTCGCTTTTAGAAAAGGCTCTTATTCAAGTTCGAGCGTTAATACCCGGAAGACTCATGAGCAGCGTTAATACCTGAAACTTGACTTACTTGACCAGTCCAAATATGCAATTTGGTCAATTCATTCTGCTTCTTCTTCTCTTAGTTGAATTAATAGAGATAATAATAATATTTAAAAAAATAGAACAAAAAGATTGTTAAAGAATAAATTTAATTCTTTAAGGATATTTTGGTAAAATTAAGAAGGTGCACTTAGCTATTTAAGTGTTTAAAAAAGTGAATTAGAGGTCCAATAAGTAGGAGTGGTCCAAATCGCAAATTTGGAGGTCAAACTAGAACCCCCCAAATAGAAATACTAACAGATAACCATGTGAAATGAGCATAATTGGGCCCACAATAATAATATCAACGGAAATCTGTGTGAGTAAACAACAGTAACAAATGTTTGTGTGAAAACTAAAATATTTTCACATGGTTATCTGAGTGCATATCAATTCACACTGATTTCTATATGTATTACAAATTAGTTTATTTAAAAGGGGAAATCATCATTTACCCAATTTCAGCTTAAAAATTGCCCACTTGCTCCACTAACAGTTTTTTAACCTCATTTACCCAAAACACTCTAAGAGATTATTTCCCTAAAACCCAATTAATTCTTTTTTTATTCTTTTTATTTATTTTTGGGACTTTTTTGCCCTCTCCTTCTTTCTCACTTAGAGAGAGAAGTCATCCTCCACCTTGCTGTGCTCCGGTGACCAGTGGCCGGCCGCGGTCTCCGCCGATCGGTGACAGAAGTCCGGCGTCTAGTGACCGAAATCCGACAACTAGTCACCGGAATCCCGAATCCGACTGCCGGACTGGTGACAAGATTCCGGCGTCTTAATTTATTGCCCCCTAATATTACCCAGTAACCATATTATTGCCCCACAGTAATCATATTATTGCCCCTCAATACTCATATTATTGTCTCCCAATAATCATATTATTGCCTCCAATAATCATATTATTGCCCTCCAGTGAATTGCATAAACTCCCAAAATCAAAATGAATACACTACATGCACAATTGATCAATTTATATGCATATTGTTGCCCCCAATACTCATATTATTGCCTGCCAATACTCATATTATTGCCTGCCAATATTTATATTATTGCCCCGTAGTAGACATGTATAACTACTCAATAAAACCTTTCTTTTCGTTCTTCATTCTTCTTTTTTCTTTCTTCTTTCCTTATAGTTTACCAAAAAAAAAAAAACAAGTGGACACCCAGGATTTGCTCTGGGCACCAGTCTATGACTAATTCCTCCTGCTACGCAAGACCACATGAGAAAGAACCCGACGCCCAACCCCAATTTCAAAACCAAATCCGTGTCGTCCACAATCTACGATTCCCGACCCCCAATTTCTGCTACGTAAGACCACATCAAAAAGAACCTGACCCCTAAACCCCACGCCCAACCCCAATTCCTACCAAATCCGCGTCTTCGATTCTCTGTTAGTTAAACCCAAATTCCTGCGATGCAAGAGATTGAGAATTTTCTTCAACATGCAGACACCTAAGATAGAGAAATTGGAGAGGGAGATTAAAGAAAGAAAAGAGAAGTAGATTATGGAGCTTCAAGAGATGGAAGAGGAGCGGACTAGGATGGCGGAGGTTTTTGCGAAGAATGACGCCGATTGGGACTAGGAGCAGATTGTCGACGAAGATTGCGCTTGGGACGTGTTTGCCGGCGCCGATCTTGGAGAAGGTGTTGAAGGAGTCGCTCTGCGTCTGGGAGGCCGGCTGTAGAGAGAGAGAGAGAGAGAGAGAGAGAGTCTGATCGGTGGAGAGAGAGAGAGAGAGGTTTGTAGTTTATTAATTAGATTGGGGGTAAAAATGTCACTTACATTTAAATTGGGTAAATAGGGTTAACAAAAACTCTTAGTGGTGCAAGTGGGCAATTTTTAGACTAAAATTGAGTAAGTGGTCACAGCCCCTATTTAAAAATCGTTAAATTTTTATGATATGTGAATTATGGAGGGATGGATTTCCGTGATAATGAGTTTTTAGTACAGAAATCTGTGTGAAATGAGCAACACACGAATATCTGTGTGAAATGTAGGCACAGATATCCGTGTGAAAAGAAAAACTAGCAACTAAATTCCTTGTGAAAAATCGAATGACAATTGACAATGTTACTAAAATAAATGCACACAAACATCTGTAGCAAATGTAAATGTATTTCACACAAACTTCCGTGGCTATTTTGCTTAATGTCACAAACATCCGTGTAAAAAAGAAGCTACATACGAAATTCTGTGTAAAAATTTCAAAATTGATGCGATGTTCTTTCAGGTAGCTATCTGCACATGGATATTTGTGAGAATTTTGAATGTATCTCACTCGGATTTTAGTGATTGCATTGCTTATACCTCCCCCCACGCTCCCAATCTCATCACATCCTTCATCTTCTACTCTCTCCCATCCATTGCCAATCCTATATTTTCACTTATCCCCTCAAAGACCCAAGTCCAAAATCCTAAACTTGGAAATTTATTTTCAAGTTTAGGATTTTCTTCCTCTCTTTGATATCTTCGAACCTAGATTGGATCTCGTATTTAAGAAAAAGTAGATCGTTTCCAGGTATGTTTTTAGATCTTATCCTATTACTCGGTTCAATTTGTTATTGGATCTTGAATATTTTTTTCTTTTTGTTGTTCTTGGTTCCAGTTGTTTGTGGTGGATTGCTTTAGATGTGTTCATTGTGAAAGGGTTTGTGAAATCTGGATTTCTTTTCTTTCAGATATAGATTTATGGTTAGTTAATTTCATTCAATATTCTTGTTTCTCTCTACTCGGTTTTGCAGCTCATTTAATTTCATTCAAGTGCAGATCCATGAATTTCTGAAACAAGCTAGAGCTGCAAAGATTCATGCTTGGATTCATTGGTAGTATCTTCAATAGGTTTTTTTGCAATTTCAGAGTAGATTTGCTATTGAATAGGTTGATATCTATTGTGAAAGAAATAAATAAATAACCTGGTTGCAAATGTATTTGTTAATGAATTTGCATAATTTTTTTTTTTACTACTATCACCTTTTCACACATAAATCCATGTGAAGCAAAAAGTTGTTCCTACGGATTGTTATTTCATTAAAATCAATTATATTTACTGAAAGATAGCGGGACCCACCTCTGATACTCACACGAACAAAATAATCCGTGTGAGATGAGTGTTACCCCCCTCCCCCCTCCTTCCAAACCACACGGTAACTCAATCTGTGTGTGTACCGTAGGTAAAAGCTATCACACAGTGAAATCCGTGTGAGAAAGTCTTATTGCACACAGATTAAAATCTATGGGTAATTGTTGTTTTACTGGTAGTGAATGCTCGCTTTTCAATCTTTCGGTTGCCTTTCTCTTATTCTATCATTGGCCTAGACATCACATTAATTGGATGGATCTAGTTGTGTTGAGCGAGTAAGCTCAACGTTACAAAGATAAAATTCATAATCTAATATTTATTATAAATTTTTTAAAAAAAATCTACCAACTTCTAATCTAAAAGAAATAAATCTAACTATCAAATATTTAATTTTGCAACTAGAAAGTGAAATTGCAATAAGTAATAAGTAAACAGCAAATAGGGAAGATTAATTCTTCTTTTTTTTCAATAGGCTCACAATTTATCCTTTTCTTACCACAATTTACTAATTTACTTACCCAAGATATTTACCACAATTTCAAAAATAAGGTGACAACCACAAAAACTAACAAAACAAAGAAAAGATAAAAACACAAGTTGAAACACAAAACAACAGTAAAATTTCTAGCTTCCCCGAAGGCAAACCGAGCTCGGAATCAGATTTTACTCCAATCCCCAACAACAACGCAAAAAACTTGTTAGGCAATAGCCACCCTCAAGTATAAGGGGTACAAGTAATATTATACGGATTTAAGAGAGGTTGTCGAACCGACGATGATTGGATTCCTTTCACTAGCTAGGGTGTGAACCCAAGGAGAGCTAGAATATGCAAATGTACAATCGCAAACCTAAATTCACAAGGAAATCTAGGCTCATGGTGAGTATGTGCAAGATGGAGTAGTGATTTGATTTTGATTTTTGAAGATAGTTTTGAATTGAAAACAACTAGATGCTCAAATGTAAACTAAATTATTCTAAACTAAACTAGTGATCAAATGGATGAAAGTTAGAATTTAGATTGTCTACCACTAACCTCCCTTGCAAGAATTGATGCATTTCTATATGAATGATGCTAAATCAATTAACCAATTTCTCTCCTTGCATCCCTCTCAGGTACGACAAGGGACATGCTCCTTTTGTGATATCAAGCAATCCTTTTCGGGTGTAGTACTTAACTACTTAAGTCATGCTTTCAATCTAGTTAGGTATCTAGTGCATTACCTAAGTGCATGAAGTTTGGATATGAAGAAACCATGCAAAACAACCAAGCCTATCTCTAAGTGATTGTAATTCACAACCTCTACATGCACACCTAGTGTGCTTTCTTGCTTTAACATTCAAAGGTTACCAATCTCTAAACATTATATCATGATATGACAAACACACATACTCAAAGTGGTACGATCTAAGCATATGCATTCAACTCTTGAACTAGCATGTAGGCATGTTAAAGAAAATTGCATCACATCATATTATAGCATCAATCCATACAAGATTGGCTAGGGCATTCAACCATAGCCCCAACAAAGTAACTATTCACTCATAATCATACAAATTAACATTAAATTTATAATATACATCAAAGTAAATTAAAGAGTTAAGGAAAGAATGAACTAGTTGAAGTTTGACAAATTGATGACTAGCTCCTCCATGGTTTTCCTCTTTCAATGCCCTTAGATCCTCCTTGGTGATGGAATTAATGGATTATGAACTTCTTGATGTTCATGATGAATGGAATGGTGATGAAGATATGATGTTTCTTTGGCTGATTTTGAGTAGAAGTGATGGAGTTTATGGTGGTGGAAGATGGTAGTTGTGGTGGTGGTGATAGAGGAGATGGAGTAGTTAGGGAAGTATGGATATTATGGGTTTGGATTTTGAGAGGTGGAGATGGAGTTTTTGTTAATGTGGAGATAGAGAAAAAAAAATGTAATGGGGTGGAATGGGTGATTCCTCAAGAGTGTGATGAAGGGATAATTATATAGAGAAGAGAGAGATGAGTAAAATGAATAATGGAAGCAAAAGAGAGCAACTCAAGCATTGTAAGAAGCATGGAGATGGAGTATGAGAGTAGTAATAGATCTTAAAAATAAGGGAAAAGACTATGGAAGAGATGGAGTAAAAATAGCTAGGGAAGTAATAATGAGCTATTAGAGTGTAGAATAGAAAAATATGGCTAAGGGAGAAGAGATGAGCAACTAGCACTTTATTATGCAAGGGAAGCATGAAAATGAAAAGTGTTGGAGTGGGTTTGGGTAATATGGAGAGAACATGATTATTACACCCTAAAACATGGAAGGATTTTGGGTGATGATGGTGGACTTTCTTCTCCTTTATTCCTTCAATTGAATCTCTATTGAGACTTCAGAATTAGGCTTCGACTTCTTCACATCAAATTTTCCTTGATAAGTGTAGATCATTCTGGTAAAATTTCAGAGCTTAGTTCATCATGGTTTGGCCGGAAATTCTGCCAGAATCCATACAGGTCCAGTTTTACAGTTTTCGTCTTTTAGTCAGAAACTTGGATGAATCTTTTGAAGGTTTTCCACTCTGAAATAGCTCTTGCATTCTATATAAGAAATGATCCTTAGGATATCTAAAATAGATATGGAAATTTTCAACTCATTTAGAGATCTTTTAGTCAGGTTGCCGCCCATCCTTTCTTGTCTAGCTTGCTTTCTTCTAGCCGGAGTAGGAAAATGCACTAAGGTTGACTTTTTAGTGCATTTCCATGTTTTCTCCATCATTTCCTAGCATGTTAAGGAAAACATATTAAATATAAATAAATAAACACAAAGGTTAAGCAAAAGTACAAGATTAGGGGAATAATTACTATGTAATTATGGACCTAACATTAACTTATCATAATCACTCACTAGGCCAAAGACGTGATGTCCCGATATATTTTCCTATATAACTACTGTGACGCCAGATCCGTAGACCGAAAACATTTTAAAAGTCTCACATGACTCAAAATGTTACACCATAACTCAAAAGTCTCAAATGACTCAAAATGTGACACCAGGTCTCCACAAACCAAAAAAACTTCTTTTTTTTTTAGAAAAAGAAATTGCATTAACTACGCAATTGAGATGTTTACATAAGCTATAAGTACATCAGATAGCCATTGTGGTCCATCCTCAATCCAAACTTGAAATGCAGGATACATAAGCGCATTCTTAGCTAAATAATGCGCTGCCTGATTACATTTTCTAGGGATATAAATACAAATAACTGATTGGAAGAAGTGGAAAAGTATCTTCACTTCTTCTACTAAAAGGCCATCAATTGACCAATCTGGGATGTCACCATTTAGTTCATTGACCACCACCTGTGCATCCATTTCTAGAATGATATGAGCCGAACTAAAACCTGCCCGATGAATAATCTGTAGGCCTAGAGCTGCTGCATAAAGCTCTGTAGCCTTAACACTAAATTGGCCCGCCATACCTTTAGAGACTGCAATAAGGAGTTCCCCATTTTCATTACGTAAAACGGCTCCCAGATCTTTCAAGCCTTCAGCAATATCTAATGCTCCATCTACATTTAATTTCAAGAAGGGGAAGGAAGACTTCGTCCAATATTGTGGATGATTCATAATAGAGGAGGATTAAATTGAAACATCACGAACCGACCGGAGTTCTTGAAACAAGGTCTAAATTTGAGAAAATAAAAACTGGGGATTAATGTACTTACTATGGAACAGCTCCTCATTCCTGGCCTGCCATATTCTTCGACAAATCAATACCACCAAAGCCAACTCTGTTTGTGAAAGAATAGAAGAAGCAAAACGGAATAGGTCTACAAAAGTTTCAGTATTCCAATTTCCAACAGCCTTTTTGAAAGGAGTAAGCACCCAAACTTGCCTTACTTTTGTACAAGTCCATAAAGCATGAAGAGTAGTCTCTGAATACAATTTGCAGTGAGGACATAATGGAGAGGAAAGTAGATGTCGTCTAAATAAGAGAAAGCTGCAAGGAAGAATACCCTGAATTTCTCTCCATAAGAAGATCCTTGCTGCTCCTGGAATTTGCAAACGCCAAACCAACCTCTAGATGGGATCAGCCTGAGAAACTAAGGTACTTTCACCACCCAATGCTCTAGCCTTCATTTCTTGAGCCACATGATAACCGCTATGTATTGTATACATACCTCTAGAGGTGTAATGCCAACACAACTGATCCGGGACTAGAAATAAAGGTAAAGGGTTTGAAAGAATAGCATCAGCTTCAGTGGTCCAGAAGGATTTGATAATCAGTTGATAATTCCACCAACCATCATAAGTTATAAGGTTAGACACCAAAGTAGTGAGAGGTAAGCTTGGTGGAGAAACCACTTTGAAAGAGTATGAGATTGGAATCCAAGCGTCAGTATAAATAGATATGGACCTTCCATCACCAACCCTCCATCTTATCCTTGACAACAATAAATCTCTTCCCCAAAGATCGCCATAGAAAAGAAGGAGAATGGCCAACTGGCGCTTTCAAGAAAGATGAGTGTGGATAGTACCGACCTTTAAACACTTGAGACACTAGCAGATCAGGTAGAGAAAGCAATCTCCAACATTGTTTAGCTAACAAGGCTTGATTAAAGTGTACGAAATCTCTGAAACCCAAACCATCTTTCAATTTACTTTGACATAGTTGAGTCCACCGAAGCCAATGAATTCTCCTCTTCCCTTTCATTCGACCCCACCAGAACTGAGTCGCTAAACCTGCCATTTCATGACATAAATAAAGTGGCATGCGAAAGACACCCACAACATAAGAAGGAATGGCTTGAACCATCGATTTAATTAAAATTTCCTTCCCTGCCTGAGAGAGCATTTACTCTTTCCATCCTGTGATTTTATGCCAAATCCTTTCTCTAACAGGCTTGAACAAAGTCCTTTTCCTTCTACCAGTCAAAGTGGGTAGTCCCAAATATTTTTCATGACAATCAACCACAGGAATCCCCAAAAAATTTCCCATAAAATCTACATATTCTGGTTCAATATTCGGGCTGAAAGATAAAGCAGATTTTTAGAAGTTGATTTGTTGACCAGAGGCTTCCTCATAGATGAGAAACAAGTCTTGAAGAACTTGGGAAGTATTCTGATCGGCTATTAGAAAAAGTAGGCTGTCATCAGCAAAAAAAAGATGAGAAACTGGAGGAGCAAACCGGGAGAGTCTAACACCAAAAAAACATTTTAAAAATCCCACATGATTCAAAATGTTACATCAAAACTCAAATACTCTTTCAACACAATAAAACAACAAATACATGATATATTGTATCCCGCAAAGGGTAAATGCTCAAAACAATAACATGAATAAAATCACAATTTATTATGCATATCACCATGCCACGCCATCAAGATATATATTTCACATAAATATATATATATACACACACGTAGTCATCCACTCAGGAATGTCATTAATACCAACTATAGTCCACAATTGCAAAACTCGAAAAAAAAATTTATTTTTATAATTAAAATCTCATTTTGCTTACCTATGAACCGTAGCCGATCAAGTTCATATAATTTAAAATAAATATTTATTTCTAGAAAACAATTTCACAATTTAGTGATTAAACTAAACAATAAAGGAAACTTTGTTCATAAATGAACCTTGTGAGATTTAGTCACCTCTAAACCTCGCTGCGTCTTCTCTTATAGCCGAGATAAAGTATAGAACACACTCCGTCAATCACCTAAGTAAAATAAGGTCTCAACTCAGCACACAATTAAAACAAAAGCAGTTACGATTCAAAACTTGCAGTTGAACCCAAAACCGAAGATTTCGTCAATCGAGACAAAACTTCCACCGAGACCTCCTAAGGTCTTCAAAACACTTTTAGGATCAATTTCTCAAAATTATAAGACGATCCAACAGTCGGATCCTAACGGATCGCAAACCGAGAAAACTGAAATTACGTTAAATCTAGCATGCTTCAAATGATCATGACATGACCTCATGATATATCAACAAGCTCGTATCGACGAGTAGGTACCTGGCCAGGTGCGCCGCCGGCAATGGTTGAACGTGGGCTCCACACACCGTAGGCAACCCCCAAATTGGGTCATGCAACCTATGCCAAAATGTTCATCTCAACATGTACAACAACTTTCACAACTAGCATAAAGTTTGAATCCAAGCCAATTGGCCGGAATTTACCTCAAAAATTTTAAAAATCAATGAAACCCTAGAATTTCAAATCATCAATTCGACCTCCACACTTCAAATAGCTTCAAGCCGCTTGGTAGGAAGCGTATACGTCTCCTGGGCTTGAAAAGCCCCTAAGAATTGACGCTGGAAGTGGCCGAAACCATGAGTTTTGACTTGACCCCGAAGCAACGTCGCCACCACCCTTCTCCGCCTTGCTACACCTTTTATAGCCCAAATCGTGCCACAAAGTTGCCACAAACTTGAAGAGGGAGGAGAGACGAAGCGATTGGGACCTGTGGCGCGACCAACAGTGGCCGGACAGGGGACTTATGACCGGACGAAAGTCGGAGGCGATTTTCTGCTTGAGAGAGAGAGAGAGAGAGAGAGAGAGAGAGAGAGAGAGAGAGCTCGGTTTCCATTTTTGGAAACTAGGGCATTTTTGCAATTTTTCTGAAATTTTTTCCTTTATACAAAAATGGAAACTTTTTCCATTAGCCATAACTTCTTCATACGAACTCCAACGCGCTCTTCAATTTTTGTGAAGGAAATTTTCATAGAATCCTAACGTATAAAAAGTTAACCCTTGAATCGAGCCATTCCGAGCAAATAATTGTTTGAAATAATTTCTATTTCTCGATCAATCATAAGAACAAGGCACCTAAACTATAATTTGTACCAACTGAGACTTTTATTAATTTCACGCAAAATATAAGAAATTAATACGAAAATCTAGGTTATTACAAACATTCAACGAGAGTGTTATAAATATTATATGTGTGTGTATGTGTGATTATCCACGTAAATACGCATTAGTTATGTTTTATGATGTAAACCTTAACTTCTATATAAAAAGGTCTAATGAGAATAAATTACAGAATTCTACTTTCCTCATATATTTTGTCTCTTTATTCTCTCTCTATTTTTCTCTAGTTTATAACAGTACCTAATGTTATTTAATTTTAATTAATTTTTGTTATTAGCCCATGGTACAATATTATTAGCATTATCATCACAAATAAATATCAAAATCTCCTTCCAAATCAATAACGCATTACGATTAGAAAGGATCGATAATGGAAAAGAAAAGGTTTTTTCCTACTTAAAAGCTTCAAAGTTATAAGCCGATGAGGTATATCTTGTTGGTTATTTGGAATAACTTACACAACGAATGTTGTACGATCAAGTCGTTTCTACTAAAAAAAAATTTAACGTATTGCACGTGTAGTTGGTTAGGTAGACTGAAAAAAACAAACAAAGTCAATATAAATATCTTGAAATACACCCATTTGAAATTTCTAGTTTCGCTCTTGGAGACATCGTACCTGAAAGATCATGCTACCATGTTCTTTTATCTTTGAAATCAAGTGACCCACACGGAAGTGGTGCGTTAAGCAATCGTGTCGGGGCCGCCTAACAAATCCATATCGACGTTGGCTTTGTCAAAGACCACCAATACTAAAGTCAGTCTAGCTGATCGAGTCCATCCTAAGATCTGAGGAGGTGCTAGGGCATGGAGGCTACAGAGAAAATGAAACCATAACAGACGTCTTTTTTTTTTTTTTTTTTTTTAAATATGGTGCCTAATGAAACTTTCTATTCCCTCAAGCTCGATGAGGTGTTGGATACTGCTGCGCGGTGTCGAAGAATTTTTTATTTTTTTTTCCTAGTCTTCTTTTATGTTCCTAAAAGAAAGATTATTTTAGTAGAGGATAGGACTCCTGCATATTTTGGGAGCTATCTGGAATGGCAAATTCATAGTAAATTTCTTTTGCCTGAGCGATGATTCAAAGTCCGCTTCCTCCCTTCAAATGGAACTTCAATTAGAATAATGAACCGAGAACACCCCCGTAGCGGGCAATAATTATTTGGCTTGTTTCTTATGCTTAACAGCTAGACTGAATCTTCCTTGTGCAATACCACATCAACAGTGACTAATATTCTTCCTTAAATTATAAGTTGGAAGATAGGTTGTGCTGTGCAGGTTGCATCTCGCAACATTCAAAAAAAAAGAAAAAAAAAAGATGCAAAATGAATATTTAAAAGCAATCAATCCCGAACTTTGGGTTCTTAATTCAAAACATTAAAATGAGTTAAAATTATCTCACTTATCCAAATAATAAATTTTCTATTCTTACCTACACAATTTAATAGCAAATGACCATTTTGCCCTTAACCTAATTAAGAAACTATATCATGTCACTCTTTATCTCTCGCCTCCTTCGATCTGGTGTCTCTCTGTCTCTCTCTATCAGATCGTTTCCTCTTCGCTTTGAATCGTCGCAATCCTTGCTTTGATGGCGCCGCCGATTGTGATCATGCTCTCATTCCGGTGAAGCGTACTCTCTCTCTCTCTCTCTCTCTCTCTCTCTCTCTCTCTCTCTCTCTCTCTCTCTCTCTCTCTCTCTCTCTCTCTCTCTCTCTCTCTCTCTCTCTCTCTCTCTCTCTCTCTCTCTCTCTCTCTCAGATAGTTTCCTCTTCGCTCTGAGTCGTCGCAGTCCTTGCTCCGATGGCGTTGCCGATTGTGATCGTGCTCTCATTCCGGTGAAGCGTACTCTCTCTCTCCCATTTTCGGTTTTCCTAGCGATTCTCGATCAAGTCCAGCTTACCTGGTCTAAATTCGACAATGACGACTCCGAAGCAGTCGGCGGCAGTAGAGTCAGTGTCGTCTCATCCAAAAACAAAATGGAGGACTCTTCGGAAATACTACTAAACTCACTACAAAACTCTGGCGTTCAGGTCCCCTACGACGTGTCATCTGTCCGAGACCTCACGCCGGCCACTTTAGTCTCAATCACAGCCAGTCCCTCAACCTCATCACCTAAACGTCGTCGTTTCCGACCTTACTTCCCGTTTCCTCCATTGCTAACCAGTTCAACGTCTGTATGGACATGGCTTTCAGGATCAACAGCCTGGCTACCCTAGCGACGTGAGCTTCCACAAGGTACATAATCAAGAAATTGACATGAATATATTGAATTTGATTGTGTTTTTGAATTAGAAGTATGCGAAATCACATAACAGATAGATGGATCAAATCTTACGCTGTAGATATTTTTGACCTCATCGAAGGAGGAGGAGCAAAAACAGGTCCAATTCAGTCCTCGTCTCCTCTCTTTTTTTTCTTTCTTTTTTTGGTAAAATGGGGGCAGAAGACCAAGAAGGAAAGAAAAAAAAAAGGTTTTACTGTCTCCTAATATAACATTTATTGGGGGGCAATAAACGTTTATTACACCTCAATATATATTTTTAATTGATGTAATCTCCTCATTTTTTTTCCTTAATTAAAGTTTCATTTATCTAATTTTAGAGATTAGTTCTCATTCTGGCGACATAAAAGTTTGTTAGGCGGCAATAAACCTCTTTGGTGACCTATGAGATCTCCGACGACCTCTTTGAGAACCTCCAGCAATGTTTCATACACTTTTATTGACCCCCCCCCCCCCAATAAATGTATATTGGAGGGCAATAAAGGTTTATTGGGGGGAGGGGGGGGAGGCAATAAACCTCTCCGGTGACTTATAAAATCTCCAATGACTTTTTTAGGGACCTCCGGCGATATTTTTAGAGAAGTCTGGCAGCCGATGATCGGATTCTAGCAACTTGAGTCCGATGACAGGAGTCCGACAGCAGGTGATGAGACTCCGGCGAAGTCTCCTTTGACCTCTCTCTCTCACTCTCTCTCTTTCTCTATGTAACAAAGTGGTGAGGACAAAATAGTCTCAAAAATAAACAAAAAACCAAAAAAAAATATTTTTTTAATGGGTATTAGGGAATACCTTATTACAGTCTTTATGGGGAAGTGGAAACAAAATAAATGGATGGTGTAAGGGGAAAAGTTTCTAGAATTAGGGTAAATGGTCAAAAACCCCCAAACTTATATATATGGCTAATGAAATTTTAATTTCTGCATGCATGCAAATTGGAAATTGTCTATGAGAAATTTTATTCAAACACCTTTAAATACTAAATATACATTTTTTTTTTCATATACCCAACATCTTATTTTATAGGTATATAAAATTACCGAAAGAGACATTTATATAAAAAATTGAGAAACATAGTTGGAACATATATATTTTATTATTTTGTCAAGCTAGTATGATATCAATATATATGAATATATGGCTAATTAGTATAGTGGCTGGGTTTGTTATTGTTATTGGAGGAGTACTGGTGTCTGTTGTTCACTAGCTTGGTTCTAAAGTCAACAAACAATGCCTCGATCTTTTCGTTTCCTTATTTGGCTATGTTGTTAATTATCAAGTGCAGATAATGAAAATATATATTGATAGATGCTCTTGAAGCAAATCTGCTGAATTTTTTCCTTCAAAATAAGGCTCACTTGGTGTATAGTTAACCGAATAAATAAGTATGGTATTTTGATTCTGTAAGGTGATTAAATAAAGGAAATTTATTTTTTGAGTTGGAAGATGGAACTAGTAACACTGGCTTGTGCGTGCTAAACCTGTTATTTGTCTTTTTGAGATTCAACTGTAAAGTTTTGAATATGAAACACATAATGGTTGAATTGACAGAAGGACAAGTACGTTTAAATTAATGGCTTGTGGGCATAAGGCCAGGCAGATTTTAGCTTGACAAGTTGAACACAGCAAATTAATGTTGTGTCTCCAGCTCCAGCGTCTTCTAGTAGCTGGTTCTCTTTTTTGTTTGCAGTTTTTCTTCTGTTTTATTTTTCTTTGGTGTTATTTTTGGTTGTTGCCTTCGTTTATAAAATTTGTAGTTGACCAAAGAGGGGGAAAAAAAAAAGGATGTTTAGTGGATAGATATGGTGCAGTGTGAATGAGGATAGTTTAGGAAGCTTAGGATTGTGTTTTTGGTGAAATGTTAAAATAAAAAGTTAGGAAGCGGTGTATTCTCACAAAAAGAAAAAAAAAAAGTTAGGAAGTGGTGTATTAAGTAGGAGATGTGTATGTATTATTTAGTAATGTGTGAATAAAATTTCTCATTGACTATATATCTAGAGAAAAGAAAAATGGCATGTCATTCAGTTTCATTGGGATGATCGTAGCCGCGCTCACAAGGGTATCCCCAGATCAACTTTCTAAGGCAACAATCCCTAATTTAATTACCTTCATTTTTTTTTAAGTTAACTTTATAATCTAACCAGTGAAAATAACTTAAACAAACCTAATTGACTAGCCAAGACCCTTACTAATCGATAAAAAACTAGTCAAGACTCTTGACTGAGGAGTCATACTTTAGTTGATAAAATATTTAACTTAGCTTGTCGGACGAAATTAATTTGGACTTAATCAGTCATAAAATTAAGGGTAATTATCACAAATGATACCTGAATTTCAATTTTGATCACAACTAGCACTTGAACTTTTCGATTTTATTTTAAATGGTACCTATCACTAACTTCCGTTAATGTTTCATTAAAAATTGACATGTGCCAAACCTGTGACTTATTTTTCAAGGAAAAATTTGTAAAATTACCTCTCTCTTTTTTTTTTTGTAATATCACTTATTTTCACTTATATTGTGGCAATGTGGCTATAAAAAATGACACTATCAAAAAGAAAAACTTTCAACTTCACTTAAAAATATGAATGATAGGAAAAAAAACGAATTACGAAAGTTTTGATAAGTTTTTGGTTTTAAATGTTTTATAGTTTGTCAAAAAAAAAAATTTATAGTTTTATTTGAAATGTTTTGTCTGTATCTATAAAACAAATTAATTATTGTTGAAATCTTGTTTTTAAAGTTTATTTTCATAAGTGGGTAGGGATACATTTTTAATTGAACTTCTATTTTTATTAACATATTAATTAATCAAAAATCTAGTAAACAAAATCATTTAAATGGGTATTTTCATCAAACTATTCTTGAATATAGGTTACGTGTTTTGCACATGTTAGTTTTTAACGGAAGATTAACATAAGTTAGTGATATGTACCATATGAAATGAAATCGAAAAGTTCAGGCACTGGTTGTGATTAAAATTAAAATTCAGATGGATGATAAGTTCATCTATCTGAATTAACTCTAAAATCAATCACTCAGAAGCTTCAAGATGCATGTAGCTATAGCTGGCTCTATATATAAGGAAAGAGTACTAATAATTCTGGTTTAAAGTTGGTAGAGGGGAAGGGGAACGAAAATTAAAAGACGAACAAAGTTGAAGAGGACCCCCCAATCCCCTCCCAAATAGCAGTTAACTTTGACAGCCTCATAATCCCTTCCATTATGGCAATTTTAGTCCAATCATTCAAAAGAAATTATAAAGGGCCATTGCCGACTGTCGGGCCGAAGAATTAAGAGGAAGAAAAGAAATTAATAAAGAGATTAAACCTTCAGCATCAACAAAAAGGAAAAGGAAAGAGATTCGTGGGGCAAGTCATCCTACACGAGCCTACAGTGGTGTGTTAGTCCCCAGCTTACTCCCATATGCTTAAAATGGAGCAAAATGCCAAACCAATATATTCTCAGAAGGACAGCCATTGTTTGCAGAAACAGAAGAAAGCACTCAACCCTTGCAAAACGACAAGTCCATCCATCGATCTATATGGCACAATGGGTTGTCCATTGATTAGTCGGTAGGGGCGAAGAACCTGAGAGAGAGAGAGAGAGAGAGAGAGCTTCTCTACCTCAGTTATCACAGATATAACAGAAACAACACCGCAGATAAAATTTATGTCACTCTCTTCATTTCTGTGACACGTCTTATACCCTTATTCAAAGCTCAAACATTGTCAAGTACGTATGTAGTTTCTCTATAGATGGATAAATACGTATACATACATGCGTATCTGTAAGAAAATTATACTTTAGACGATGTATTTGAGGAAAAAAATGTGCAAAACAGAAGGAAAAATATTCAAAAAGCGTACGTATCTAATTGAATTTTGTATTGAACATGTGATTCTTCCTCTGTAGAATGTTCGTCCTTTTTGAGAAACTTTTTCACAACACATCATTTTGCGTTAGTCTTCTACGACTATGCTAGCAAATGTTATTTCATACGAAGAATATACTTGACTATTTTAATTTAAAATTTCATACAAAAGGGTTTAAGTAAAGGTGACCCAGAAAGAAGGTTTGAACCTTTTTTTTTTTCCCAAAACTTTTTGAACTTATCTGGCTTAGCTAGAACAATTATGGGGTGCCTAGAGGCCGAGGCTTTAATTAAAGAGAAGTTGGCTATTATTAGCTTTGCACACGTTTGTGTGTCACCTAAGGACAAACATGTCTGACATCATTCATTCATTTCATGTATTGAATCATCGAGATACTATTTAGCAACTACTCTTGCAAAAATTCTAATATGGACCAAGGTGTAGGTGTACCATAGGCAAAATGGGGCATTTGGTGGCAAAATATTTGATTTTTTTGCCTAGTTGCAGGTGGACCTTGGTCCATGGAAGTCTCTATGCTACTCTTGCTACTCTTTTAAGTTGGGTGATTTTGATAGATTGCTAAATGCACTATTGAGACGAGCATAGTAAAGTTGAGCTTTATGTTTTCTTTCTCTCTTATTAATTAATCCAATTCAACCGATAGATTACCTAATCCTTTTAGCTAGCTAGTTACCAACAAGGCTTTTGTCAAACATGATTCTTGTCTTACTGCATTGTTAAGTAAAGAATAAGAACTGCAAACAATCTTGGTTGTCGTAATGCGAAGGGATCGGAGGTTTAATTGGCGCTAGAAAGTTCTTGCAAGATGATGAATTGCTTGAGTGAGATTCAATCTTGATTTTCATGTTGAAAGTTTAGATCTCGAATAGTGACTGAAACGCACTCTTGTCTCCCTTTCTGTTAGGTATAACATGTTTAAAAAGTATATTAATTGAGCATCATATCACCAATAATAATCTCAGTTAAACAGGTAGCCAGATTTAAGTATAATTGATAAGTGTGTGATGAGACACATTAACTCGGAGATGGTAACTAATATTATTTCTACTAATATCTATTTCACGTGAAATCACCAATAATAATCACAGTTAAACATGTAGCCTCATATTTTAGGTATGATTGACAAGTGTTTGATGAGACGCATTATCTCGGAGATGTTGTTTTTAACTCTGAATTTAATATGAAATGACAACCATGATAATGAATAATGATTTGTGAAATTGTAAATAATAAAAAATGGTCGATGGTGAGAGTAAATGTGTTATCGTGAAATTTAAGTATTATTGACAAGCATGTGCACGATGCCGACACAGTTCCTCATAGAGAATAACTAAAATATTTTCTATATCTAATCGTATGAAAAGAGATATGATGGGGATAAGAAAGTAAACATGGGTATAGATTCAAACGTAATCAAAGAAGAGGAACAAGGGAGAAAAGTGGTGCAGCTTTTAAAACAAAAGCACCTTCATCTTCCTTGTTGAAAACTTGTACATAAAAGATAAAAGCTTCATCTTGAAAACCACTAGCGAGAAGAAAAGTTATGACCAAGACTTCCAGTCTAGAGTTTATTGTCATGCATTATCAGCACATGCTTCTAGGTAGCCTTTAAAAAACTATGTCAGATCCAACATACATGCAATGGCTTGACGAACCTCGTTGATTAACATAAGAGAAATCGTGAAGTCTAGATGTGTACTGTTTTTTTTTTTTTCCTTATTATTATTATTTTTTTAACACTATAGCATCATATGACTTAAGTATGTGTGATATATTAGATGCATTTCAATATACAAATTAGATATACATGAGTCTGGATTTATCTTTTGGCACAGGCATATATAGCAACTCAATCTTTTGGAGTGAAAGGGTCCCTCCTGATCGATCTAGAAGAGTTTTGAAATAAGACATATATCCAGCAAGATTCCGATTCGTCCAGAGTGGAGTTCTGTCAAATGGAATCGACATTGTATGATTCATACTTTCACCTCCAAAAGTTTAAAAAATTACATATGGGTTAATAAGAAGACCTAGGGTTCAGATTCTGGCATAATTTATTTAAAACCGTACATTTACGTGCTTTAAGAACAATGATGATCAATCTTCTCAGACTGAAAAATATAAAGGTTCGCAATCTTCGTACTCTGAGCATATAAAAGGAGGTCCTGCAAACAATAGTGGGAATCATCGACAATTAATTTCCAGATTTATTTTTTTCTTCTGTTTCTGTAGGTCTAGAGATAGATCGATGTGATGGTATTCACCGGAAGCCGATCAAACAATAATATATATTTATTTATTTATTTATTATGTGTGTGTATTGATGGAAGTAGAAAGAAACAAAAACGTACGTAGTATAATGGGCAGAAACTATTCCTCCTCCGACAAGGTGCATGCGTTCATGTCAATCCATAAAGTCATAATTATTGTGGAGGTACTTAAACAAGAGCACGAGGATGATGCATCATAAAAAGAAAGGAATGATTAACAAAGACAAAAACCAAATATCAAACATTTGAAAATGGAATCTTTGCAATTTCACCATTTTGTGTTTCGACATTTTTGGACAATGCCAGACCTCAGAGGAGGACTCCCGCCCATTTTAATTGATCCGTCTCTTCTTGGATATAAATGGATGAGAATGGAAAGTCTCTCTCTCTCTCCTTACTTCTAGCAGCTAGGTAGGCAATTTTAAGTAGTATACGTTGAGATCAGAACCAAATCCAAAATTTACCATCTCGTGATCGGACTTCCCAATCAACCCTCCTTATTACTTGATCATTTTGAGTTGGATGTTACTTTAAAACTTTGTATTTTTACGAATCATTCAATCTAAACACAAATTTAGTTCAAGTTTGGAGATGATTATATGCACCCACAGTGTAAGTGCACTGACAGTTATTTTAATCTCTAAAAAAATAACAGCCACTCATCTAATCCACTTATTTATATATTTTAATATAAAAAATTTATATCAATTCATATTGTAAGAGCGACAGTACACGAAATACACTCCTGTTCAGGTTTCTGATATAGAGTTTAAAGAATGTTTGATAAATAATGGGCCGGATTTACCTAGAGATCCATCTTCATTTACACATTATTTAGAGCACTGTATCCAATCACTCGATCAACAGGAGAGTTACATGTATTGGGGACTGGGATAATCTTTGGTCAAATTTGAAGAAACCTATTTTGTCTGGGTCAGATATGCAAAGCTGCTGCGTACATAATGTTGCAGTAATAGCATTACATAATTCCACCAACTTTGTCCCCTCTCCTTGCAATTATTAGAGACTCACACAAGAGATGAGCTGAGTTTCTGTACTTGTACTGTAATTTATTTCACATAAGCGTGTGCATTTGTGTACCCAAAGTACAGTACTAACATACATTAGCAGTAGAATAGAAGTTAACAGCCACCAAACCGTCAAATTTGGGCTGATTAATGTCAAACCGATCAATTTGAGTTCTACTTTGGGTTGGGGATTTGGCCAACCTGGTCCAAAAGAATGTTTCTAACTTTTAGAGCATGTAGACCTCTCCAAAACACACATGAATCGCATTATAAAACTAGGATATATTTTTTATGCTGTGCCTGCATTATTCAAATAAGAACTGAACTAATCTCTTTACCATCCAGCTTTCTTCTTCTTCTGACCGCCAATGGAAGGTGATAAATCAAACTAAAAGTAAATGATTATTATAGAATGAATTTAGCTATCAACAATCCGCCGAATTATTTAATTGAATCCGAAATTATTATCAATCAGCTAGCTATCAGTATAATAGTTATAATGTCTTATGACGCTGAATAAAGTCGATCAAGTTCAAACCTTTTTCATTATAAAAATTGAAAAGAAAATAGCTTTTTGCTACCAAATAATTAGGTAGGCAGCCAGTTAGACAGTGAACTGTAGTCTTTTGTTGCGAGATGGGGAAAATTGCGTATTTTTGTGATCAATCAACTAATTAGAAACCGTTAAACATGCCATATATAATTAGTGATCACTAATCCGACGATTATAATTAATCCTTTGACGTACATCAAAAAGGCATCTATCTTTCTTTCCGCGTAGGACCCATTCGATTGGTCGGCTGTCAAATTGACGTGTACCTTAGGTTTCCCTCCCTCGAGATCAAATCATGGCAACGTGGAATTAACTTGTAATGTGAGCTCAATCAACCACATTAGGTTTAGTGCCAAAACTTCATCACATGCACGCCTAACCTAATATTAAAATCTTTCTTTTCAGTTCTAAAGCACAAGTTAGGAGTCCTGCAATAGGTTTAATTTGGGATCAAATATTAAAACTAACGAACTTGCAAGTAAAATGCGATACTCAGTTGCTCATATTAATGCTTCAAGGATCAACAAATATTCCATCGGGCGTAGCTACCATAATCCAAGATAACGGGTAGCTATCTTCTAAATTCAAGACATTTCTTTCAAGCATATCTTCCAAGAGGCTAATATAATAACAATTAAATGAACAAATGCAGACTGCAAATTTTTGTTTACTTTAATCAATTTGATGTGAAAATTTCTTCTTATGTTCTCTTTCATAAGTGTATGTATCAAATCCCAACATGATGTAAGTCCTAACTTATCTCAGACTTAAAAAAGAATAGAAAGAAAAATAACACGATTGCCCTAGCGATTCATTTTTCCAATCAACTTATTTAAAATTTTTTCTTTTTCAAGTCTCTTAACTTTTACATTATTAATTAAGTCAACTAACCAATATGTCACGACTCACTGAAAATTTATTTGAAACTTATGACCTCTACTTTTATTTCCTTTCTATTTTATGCATTTGAATCACTGAAGTAATGAAACTTGAGAACAAAAGTGTGGAAGTGGTTCTTGCGGGGTTGATATTCACACTTTATGAGTTGTCATCAATTCTACATTCACTTATAAAGCGTACGAATTGAGTATATTCATAGAGAAATTCTTGGGTAGGGGCTGCCACGTGGTAGGGCAGTGAGGCCCACCAATCAAAACTAAAAAAAAAAATTCTTGTTCCAAAATTGTCCTCAATTTGCAAGGTAAAATACCCAAATTACCCCCTGCTAGACAGTGATTGGAGGGCCGCACTGCCCCACCACGTGGCAGCCCTAACTAAGACCTTCTCATATTCATATTCACCTTATGGTTATCAACTTAACTACAATTACGCAGGTCTTTAGATTCTTTTCTTATAAATCAAGAATTAATTAAGACGCTACACCAAAATAGGTATTGTCTCAGTATCGACATAACTCAAGCCGTTAGAAATTTGGACAACAACTATGTTAGTATATTAGGTCAAAAACTTGATAACCAACTTAATCGTCATCATCATCCATTCACTTATATGTAACTTCATTTTACACGTGAAGGGGTACATTATAACTTAGACACTATAGGGATTGTATCTCTAATTGATTAAGATCAATGAAGGTCTAAGTCAAAAGTTTGGAATAAGGAGTGAAACCATAACTCATTAAGATAATTTAAAGTAGCTGCCGAACCACAATATTAAATTAGTTAAAAGTATTTTTAGCAGATTTCCTATCGTGGTTTTTTAATTATTTTTGAGAGTATGTTTAGTTTTTTTTTCCTTCTGTATTATAGGGAAGCAAAAATAAAAGATTTAGCCACTTTTTCTTCTCCAACTCTAACAAATTTCCTATTTTACATAAATTTCTAAAATCTCTATAATTATTTTTTAAAATTTTAGGAATTGCTGTAAATTTAAGAAATTTGATTTTTTATTTGGGTCCTTGACCCAAAGCACCAAAATAGACTAAAATGATCTCACTTACCCCAACAAGTGATTTTTGTTCCCACTAACCCAATGTAAAAGGAAAATACACTTTTAGGCTCAACTTAGTTATCAAATTACGTTAATACCATTGACAATCTCTTTTCACCCTCTCCATTTCGACTTTGGCCGATGGAAACTCTCTCTCTCTCTCTCTCTCCCTCGGTGCAGATCACCAGTGCTGGAATCTATCCTCGTTGCTGCCTCTGCTTTTGCTCGCTCTCTCTCTCTCTCTCTCTCTCTCTCTCTCTCTCTCTGTACAGATCGCCCGCATCTGACTCTCTCTCCTCATCACCGCATCGTTTTTTATCGCTGTGATTTTCTCTCCGTGCAGATCGCAAACGCCGGACTCTCTCCTCATCGCCGCCTCATTTTTTATCACTGCGATTTTCTCTTGGCTCAGATAGTCGGTGCCGGATTCCCTGCCACGTGCTCTCTCTCCTCCCTTGGCTCCGTCATCGTGGGCGGCTTTATCGTCGTGGGTGGCTTCATCGTTGTGTCCTCTCGCCTGTGTAAGCTCGATTTCGTTATTTCCCATTGGATTTTGTCTCACCGCCACTCGCCTGAAGACGACATTCGGTGGTCTGCAACCAGGAAGAAGGGAGAAGGGGGACGTAGGTGCCCAGATCATTTTCTAGGTGCCCAATCAAATTTTTTTTTTGTGTTTTTTCTTTTGTAAACTGTGGACAGAATGAAAGAAAAATAGAAAAGAAAAAACGTGTTATTATCTCATAATATAGGGCTATTGGGGGCCAATAGACTTCTATTGGGAGGCAACAGACATTTTGAATTGATGTAATCTCCTTGTTTTTCTTCTTTAATCAAACCTTTGTTTGTCTAAATTTAGAAAATTAGTTCCCATTCTAGCGACTGAAAATTCTATTAGGGAAAATAGACGACTATTGGGGGCAATACATGACTGATGACTAGTCTATTGGGGGGCAATAGACGTCTATTAGGGGGCAATAGTCTATCGGGGCAATAGATGTCTACTGGGCGCAAAAAAAAAAAACTTTTCCGGTGAGATTTTCAGCAAATTCCTGTGGGCAGAGGCACGTGACAGGATTCTGGCTGCCGGTGACCGAAATCCGGCAATCCGGTTACCTGTGACCGAACTCAGGCGGCCGGTGACGGGGCTCCGGCGAAGTCTCATATGGTTTCTCTCTCTCTAAGTAATAAAAGGTGAGGGTAAAATGGTATTAAAAAAATTAAAAAAAAAAAAAAACTTAATGAGGTATTAGGGAATACCTCATTAGAGTTTTTTGGGTAAGAGGGAATTAAAAAAAACTTAATGGGGTAAGTAGGAAAAAAATCTCTAAAAATGGGTAAATGGTCATTTTCTTTCCTCACTATCCTCAAAATGGGGATAGTTATAGGGAATCTGTTGGAGCATAAGAAGCTCATTTTTCACTAAAATAAAGAAAAATCAAAATATGGGATAGCCGTTAGAGTTGCTCAAATGACTATTCATTTAACTTTTGGTTATCTCGCTCCTAAATATAACAGGCGAGATAAAACTCTCTACTATTATTGTTAATTTAAACAATTCATTTTAAGTTGTTCTATGTAATTTATAATAACATTTAAACTACATTTCTACATTTTATAAAACTAGCCAAAATAGAGAGAATTTGTGCAGATGTATTTTTAAAGTGACTAGCCAAAATAACTTTTTAGCTATTTAGATAAAATTTGACTAAAAAATAGATAGAACTGCTAATTAGGGGGTGGCTATAGCAAGTTTTCTATTAGTGTAAAGCTGCTACAAGCAGAATAGTAGCTCCTCAAATTTACACACATACTTTAAGAGGAATAAGTTTGTTATTAGCCATGCACTAAACAAGAATAATAGAAGAGAGTTCAATTTAAATTTGAGACGTGGCAAAGAAAGAAAGAAAGAAAATAAAGAAGAAAAACCGAATGCATGAACATGCCCAAAAAAGTTATGAACTAATTACAGCATGAGTTCTGAACAGGCTGTAATTCATTGTTTATGAATATATATATATATATATATTTAATAATAATGTAGGATTCCTGACTTCCTGTGCTCTTTCTGGTTTTGTTTCTTTGACAAAGACATCTTAAAGGCCAGGGCACGAACAGTACTGTATCTTAATAGAAGATCTCAGTCTCATCTACTCTTCCACCGAATAAGTCACCGAATAAGTCAAATTAATTTTCATAGTACATAATAAGCGAGTCCCCAAATCTACATAGTACATAACAAACGGAGTCCCCAAAACCTTCATATATACTTCAATGCACTATTATGACAATGGTTATCAAAGAAACAACAAGAAAAGCAGCTGCGGCACTATCATCACTATTATATATATAATTATTTTTCTTTTTTGTTTTCATATGTTATTATGAATACTTTGAAGAAAAAGGAATCTGCACTGCATCCTACATATTAAACAAAAAAAAGAAAGAAAATAAACCACATAGAAAAGGATCAAGAAGTTCTCTGGTGAGAACAAGGATACCCTAGCTAGTCTAGGGTTTCAAAAAGGGCTTCTCTGTGTCTGGCGGGTCAATAGTTTTTGGTGTCAATCAAAACCCTAATCGCAGCGGGAGCATGGGTTTTGTTCTTGTTTGGACCACAAAATAATATAGGCTCGAATAAGTATCAACGTAGTTAGTAAATCCCTAATTGTCACTAGCCTTGACAAAGTTGTCTCGTACCATAATTGCAAGCCTTGACAAACATCACGTATGGAATATATGGGAAGTAATGCGAATGCTTCTATTAGGGACTATAGGATGTTTAGTTAGTTAGTTAGTCTTGCATTTATTTTTAACTATATGTATGTTCTGGTGATACTCTAATGAGTATCATGTGTTAGAAATTTACTCTCCGTTGGGTTGTTTTAGAATTTATTTGTTTTCATTGTACATGGGTCTAGGTTCCAATGTATGTGATGATTTGGTGTTGACCAATTTGTTACTAAATAATATTATTCTTTCTGCTCAAGATAGAAAAAAATACGTAAAAAGAAACGCATATGGTCAGAATTATATCGTCAACCTTCATTAAGTTATCTTTCCAATAAAATGAACCGTGTATCAGCAAACATGAAACAATTTTATGCATTTAAAACTTAACAATTTATTAATTTTAAAACTTAAGTACAAATGCAAAGAACTTACGGAGAATAATCTTACCCTAAACTTTAAAGAATCAATTTCATTGTCCTATAAAAACTCTAAACTCTAAACTCTTCAAATTCAATATTTGTTATCTTGGCCATAAAAACTTGATGTGATTAAGGATGTCTGGCTTAAATTTGGGGGATCATGAGATGATTACAAAGTGATGACCAAATTCAAGGAAAATTCGTAAGGCTTTAAAAATTTATAAATGAAACATAAGGCGCGCGTCCATATAAAAGACAAGGACAAATACTTTTGTATGCTTATTGAGGGAAACGTAGCGTTCATGCTAATGGCACTAATAGGAAAAAAAAAAAAAAAAAAGAGAGAGAGAGAGAGAGAAGCAGCACATATAGAAATGAAGAAAAAATTGAAAACAGAAAGCAACTCATATGAATATTGGCCCCCATGGCAGGTCTTCTCACTGGGTCCCATAACACAATGTGAGAAGAAGATCTCCATCTTCTTCCAAATCCCTCAATCCCCCTCTTTTTAATTTTGCCTCCTCCTAGCCTATTCCTTTCACCTCTCTCAGACCCTCCATTATTTGCTAGCTTTGCTTTATTTAGCAAAAAAAAAAAAAAATCAAGCTAGTTCATCAGGTTCTCCACTGATCCATCAATCCGTCATCGACGATCCATCACTGCGAGATGTCTCTCGAAAGAGGCAAGGAATTCTCAGGAGGAGAAGGATCGTCATCGGGGTACTCGAGTCCGAGTCCCACCGATCATCATGACCAGCAGCAGCAGCCAGCAACGCCCAGCAGGTATGAGTCGCAGAAGAGGAGGGACTGGAACACTTTCGGGCAGTATTTGAAGAACCAGAGGCCCCCAGTCCCTCTCTCCCAGTGCAATTACAGCCATGTCCTCGAGTTCCTCAGGTACCTCGACCAGTTCGGGAAGACCAAAGTCCATCTCCAGGGTTGTATGTTTTACGGCCAGCCGGAGCCACCTGCGCCTTGCACCTGTCCTCTCCGGCAGGCCTGGGGAAGCCTGGATGCTCTCATAGGGAGGCTGAGGGCTGCTTATGAGGAGAACGGTGGGGCCCCTGAGAGCAACCCTTTTGCGAGTGGTGCAATCAGGGTTTACTTGAGGGAGGTCAGGGAGTGTCAGGCCAAGGCTCGAGGGATTCCTTACAAGAAGAAGAAGAAGAAGTCGACGGCGACAACTCCGAGCGGCAGCAGCAGCAGAGGCGGAGGAGAAGGACCTGGAAATAGTGATCGTGATTCTTCAACAAGTTCTATCATGCACTTCTCTTGATCGATGCTGGGCTCATTTCAGAATGTGGTAACTCTTCAATAATTAATACATTATCACTAATTGCCTTGGTTTTCTTGCATTCATGGCATGCGTACTACTGCTAGGTGTTTGATAACTTAATTCTAGTGTTGGTGTCATTTCGTGCATTGAGTTCTGGTGGTTGTTTGAATTTAATGAATCTGTCTGAGTCATTTTTTCCTCACAATTTTATGTCGTCAAAATCCTAATTAATAAATGAAAACCCCCAATTTTCTAGGTACTACAGCCGGTTGTTTCTGTCATTCTGAACCCAAGAAATTGAAAACCCTAAAAATTAATATTATGGGTAGACAAAATTGTATTTTCTGGTGATGATCAGCAGCTCTAACTTACATAACTCCAAAATTAGATTCAATATATGCAGAGAATAGAGTTCAAAAAATCTTCATATCAGAACCAATTAATGATCTCTGCATATATCTCACACACCCATGCACAGTGACGATGTGAAACCCACTGTGATTGTCCCACGTTAAATTAATAATTGTTATTTCTTTTGTAATTTTGGCTCTTTTAAGATTCTGCAGATTTTGTTCTGCCCCCACGAATATTGGTCAAGTAAGATATCATCAGAAACTTTCTAATTATGTCAGTATATTACATTATATATTATAATATTTGGACTGGATCAACTAAATGATTGGAATTTCATCATGATTAATTAAGGTTTCCGCAGATCTTCTCATTAATTATGAACTTTCTATTGTTCATAGATTAATAATCCATCTTTTTGTGTATGCTTTATCATTATATGGAACATATATAATTCATTTTGCATTCAAGAAATTAAGGTCATCATTGAGAATCTCTGCAATTTAAATCACCCATGAATCGTTCTGATATCATGATGATCAAAGCCATCCCTAATTTGGTTCTTCCTTGTACCAAATTGTGCTGGATGTCTACACGCAATGGGAACTGTTTAGAACTTGTGTGTGCGCGCATTTACCTTGTACCCAAATTCATGTTTTCCTTGTAGCTATTTTGGCACTTTTCTTTCTGTACGTGCTACACAAAATATATTTTGTGGGGCAGCAAGTTATTCCATATTTCATGGTCAAAAGATTGCTCACTTTTCTAGTACTGTAAAATTCTCTTGCTTTTGTTTTGTTTGTTGTTTCTTCTACTGAAAAATTGTCTGAGCTAGCTTGCATTGGGATTAAATTATGGTATTCACTGGTCTATTCATGATGATATCTCAAAACCCTATTATCTCACATGTCCTTGTCGAGTCTTCAAGGGGAACCAAATTGATTTCCTAGTATTAATTAACAGCTAGTTTATATTTGGGGTTTATGAATTGTTTCCTTCTTAAAACTGCATATTTGCATATTACTCTATTAGCTAGAGTACTGAAACTTGGAAACCGCATTTGTTAACATATGTAAATATTTGACAAAGAAAAAATAAATAAAAAATCAGGGGGTCGTCTTGGGTACCTTGGTGTTTGTCATACCCTTATTTTTTTATGTTTTTTACTTTTAGTAAATTAATATAGTGGAAACCTACTGAACTGGTCAACGAGTTACCCAATTAAATATCGACATGTGTCATTTTAAAAAATAAAATTTACCATATTAACAACACACTCTTTCTTGATATGTAACATTGTTAAAAATTATGTAACAAGTATTGTCAAAATAATAAATTACACATAGTTGAACTATAATTACGACTTATGACGACAGTTGTTGTGGTTATTGTAATTAAGTGGTCAAAGATGTAAATATCATATTTGGACAACTTTTATCAAATTTAGAACCTTGATTATCAAGTGGAGAGGCTCCTTACAATACTGAGTTGTTACATATCTTTTGGTTTAATTTTAATTTTACCATTTTCACAACACAAATGTTGTAGGAATTGTAAAATGGATGGTAATCTTGCAAGTTGTATAGTTTTTGAAGTAATTACTACAATCAGAACAAAAGTTACCGCTTTTACACCAATAGTTGCGAGTTATGGTAAAATATATAGTCATTGAGTAATTATTCCATTAATGATAAAAATATAAAGATTTACCACTTTGACAACAAGTTTGTTGTTGCACTTGTTAAATTGTCCATAAATTAGTACATTAGTTTAGGTTGAGTAATTACAATAAATAGGACAAAAGTTACCACTTTTACATCAATTGTTGTGATTGTGGTAAAATATGTAGTCATTGTAGTAATAATTTCATTAATGATAAAAACATAAAGATTTACCACTCTGACAACAAATTTGTTGTCATACTTGTTAAATTGTCTATAAATTAGTACATTAGTTTAGGTGGAGTAATTACTACAAATAGAACAAAAGTTACGGCTCTTACATCAAGTGTTGTGGGTTGTGATAAAATGTGTAGTCATTGTAGTAATAATTTCACTAATGATAAAAACATAAAAATTCATACATGTTCTATTTTATATAATATTTACCACTTTGAGGACACATGTGGTAATTAGAAAAAAAAATCCGCATTAAAGTAAATAAGGTCTTCGTTAGAGAAAAATAGGTTCTCATTTGAGTAATTAAGTCCTAAAAGTGGTAATTGTAATTGGTTCTCATTAGAGTAAAGTAGATTCTCATTTGAGTAAATAAGTCATAGAGTAGGTTCTCATTTGACTACATTTAAAACAAATATTATTTATTTTTACACTAATTGTTGTCATTGTCGTAAAATGCATGTAAAAAGAATTATATTTGGTTAAGGAAACTACTAATGATATAATTAATTGGTAATAAAGATTACTTAACTAATACTAATTTTGCGAACTTAGGTTAGAAGGTTTTTGTTTTTAATAAGGAAAAAACGTAATTTCAATTGTGTAATTGTCCATTAATAACAAGCATTAATCAAGCATTAATTCACTAATAATAAAATTAATTAGTAATATAGACTATTTAACTAAAAGTAATTCAGTGAACCTAGGATAGACGGTTCTTTTAATTTTTTTTAAAAAGGAAAAATCATAATTGTCAATTGTCAATTGATAATTAGACATAATAAATCACTATCTTTATTGTTTTCAATTCAATTAGTAGTTTGTGTTTCCAAAAAAAATTAGAAAGGCTAAGGGCTAAACAAGTTACCAATTTGTTAAATATTTTGAACCATTGGATATATTACTAATCCAATGGTCCAAAATATTTAACAAAATGAGGGTATGGCAAACACCAAGGTACCCAAGAATTCTCCAAAAAATCAGATCAAAGAAAACGTGTTCAACGTCTCCAATATATAAGACAAAGTTCCACGAGGGTTTGATTGTGTTAGCCTAGTTATCAAATGGAAATGTAGAGCTAGCCCTAAGTGTGGTTGGCCCCAGCCAGCTAGCTCTTCTTTATATATCGATCCGCTCTCCATATATGTACAACACTACAACTCATCACTATTAGTACATACTCATGGTCCTTTTAAATTCAATATAATTAGTACATTCATATTATCTATGCCTTGGAGAGATATTTGGTAAATCATAAGGACTACTGTAATTTGGCGCAACTATTCGTGGTTTCATGCAAGATTTGATGACCGAACCTATTGAGAATTATAGAAAATCCAAAGCCTATGTATGTCTGTTCAGGAATGTATGGATTGTTTAAACAGTTTTGTTTTACTGTTCCAACGTTCTGATCACTTTTGCGAAGTCTGCAAGTCCAAGGATTTTATATCACACTGATTCTTCATTCAAATATACATAGATTTATTCATATTTGCATACACCTGGACTCACAGAATGATAGCGTCAGTCTAATGAGTTATGTTCTTTTGCCAAACCATCGCATCACTATTACCTTATTTTGTTGATCTTAGTTCACAGTCTAACATGTTTGACTAGTGAATTTGATACATCATGTATGCATCAAATTAACTGAAATTTGATTTCCTTGCAGGGGTCATTTGGAAAATGAACGGAATATGGAAACTAGGAATTGTTCCAAGGCGAACTACCTTGAAGTTTCAGTACTACAGCTGTTGAATTTCATTATTGTTTTTTATTTCTCTTTTCTTTTTATAAGAAAGTTGATCTCTAGCTATTTGGTCATGGTAGCTTGCTACCAAGCCACTGCACTAGATGCGCATGTAGAGTCGTAGTAGTTGTCGCCTCAATGCCAAGAATCGATCGGTCTCTTAGGGCATGCGAGCATGGAGTACACAGCAGTCGGTTGTTATTCATTTCTTTGCAGTTTGGGAATTCAATCTTAAGCATGTATGTAGTAGTAGAGTTCAAAACTCTTTATATAGATGTTGGACTACCTTGAAGTTTCAGTACTACTGCTGTTGAATTTCATTATTGTTTTTTTTTTTTTCCTTTTCTTTTTATATAAGAAAGTTGATCTCTAGCTATTTGGTCAAGGTAGCTTGCTACCAAGCCACTGCACTAGATGCGCATGTAGAGTCGTAGTAGTCATCGCCTCAATGGCAAGAATCGATCGATCTCTTAGGGAATGCCAGCATGGAGTACACAGCAGTCAGTTGTAATTCATTTCTTTGCAGTTTGGGAATTCAATCTTAAGCATGTATGTAGTAGTAGAGATCAAAACTGCTCTTTATCTAGATGTTGGTTTATGCTTAATTAGCTGGAATATATTTTCTACCCCATTAGTAATATCACATCATGATTCTCATGTCGTGATGTATTAATACCTGTCATATAAAGTGTAGATCGATAATGCCCTTTGATCCTTTTTAGAATCTTGAATTCTCTTTGTTTTCCTTCTATTCCTCTTTCTCTCCTCTGTCTTTGCGGATGCTTTGTCTTTGTTGTGACATGGCTTTAGTTTTTGTTCCTTGTCTTTTAGTCTTTCAGCAGCACGTACTTATTTTTGTTAGAATTAGAGCTTCTAATTTGTAATTTTATGAAAGCTTCTATAAAGAGCCTTCTTCAGTTTTGTAGATCTTCTGCTCTTTACCTTTGATGATGAAATCTTGTGGTTGTTCCACAAAAACTTCTTCTTTCAAGATTTCATTAAGAAGTGCAGATTTCACATCGAAACAACAGAAACCAGCCTTTCTGTGCTGCAATTAAGATCAGACGTCTTATAGTCTCATGCCTTGCTACTGGTGCAAAGGATTCATGGAAATCAATTCCAGGTATCTGTGAGTATCCCTTTGCCACCAATCTTGCTTTGTTCTTTTGCACATAACGATCTTGATTCAACTTGGCTTTGTAATTCCACTTTACATCAATGACTTCTTTGTTATTTGGTTTGTCAACCAGCTCTCATGTGTTGTTTTTCACAATCACATTAATCTCTTCTTGTATGCAGTCCTCCATTCATCTTCTTTTACAACTTCAAAATGCCCAGGTTTAAATAGGCATGCATTCCAGTTTTCATACATATCCGTCAAAGTTCTCATCCTTAAAGGTGTTGAACTAGGAGTTGATTGTGCATTTGAAGATGTTGGTGTGGACTATTGAGGACTGTGAGATGGTGACATTTGAGGTGGATCAAGTTCCAGTTGTTCTGGAACCTCTTGTTCATCTTGAACAATACTATCTTACACAACATGCTGTAGGATTGAACTTTGATTTCGATCCAAAGATGATCTCTCACTAAAGATAACATCTTTGCACATTATCATGATCCATTGTGTGTGAACTATATCCCATGAACACAAATTTCTCACTTGATTCATCAAGTTTTTGCCTTAGTTCCTTTGGACTATGAACATAGCACACTGAACCAAAAACCCTCAAGTGATTAACACTTGGTTTTCTTCCGCTCCAAGAATAGCTGTAGTTGGATGCATGTAGTTCCTTGGAAACAAATAATGTAGGGAACAAGTCCTACTCCCAATCTCGAATGAGAGGGGTCTGTCACACTCTGGGAACCTACCCCATTTCCCCTTATTTTGAATTTATTATAAGAAAAATAAAATTACAAATGTTGGGGGGACCGAACCAAAACCCAACGAATAACAAACAAGGATCATTTGCAAATGTTAATACTGCAAATGTTCAAGTCTTTGATGCCAGAGCCAAGGATCATCATGCAGCTCCATTTTTCTTGCACTCTCAACCGCATACTTGAGAGTTAAAGGAAAATTTATGTTCCTTTTCATTTCAACTTCTACCATTAGCTTCTTGCTCTCTCAAAATTTTTACAAGTATTATCACCAAAGTGCACATGATAACTATGCTCAATGAACGTCAACACTTAGCAAATTTTGATCAAGGTCTGGAACCAACATAACATCTCTAATAAACATCTTCCCATTTTTTGTTTGAACAGCAATGCTCCCTTTACCTTTTATATCAACCAACATTACATTTCCCATCTTCACTGTGGTGGTGGTATTATAGTTAAAGTCGTATAGAAGGCTGACATTTCTAGTCATATGATTACAGCTGCAAGCACTATCAATAAGCAACATATTATTATTTACAAGCACAGTAGCTACATGGCTAAAGAACATGTTAGCATCACAATGTTCTTCAATGCAGTTAGCTTGATGATTGTCCTTGTGGTTACAATTCTTCTTGACATGACCAAACTTGTTGCAATTAGTATATTTTGGCTTTCCTTTGAACCAGCATTCACCAGAGTGTATTTGAACAAATTGGACACTTAGAATAAGTTGAACTACTACTACCATTATTGTTTCTTTTAACTAACTGATTTGATTTACTTTCCCGCTTCTTTCCTTTGTTTTTCCAGTTCTTTTTCTGTTTCTGGTTTCCCTGAATACAATTAGAACTAGATAGCTCACTGTTTTTCTGGGTTTCACCTACGACTTAGTGTTTTAAAAACTTTTTCAGTTGGATCCTCATCATGACTCCCCAACTTCTGATCAAAAGCCTCAAGTGTCCCCATCAGATCTTGCACATTTCCATATGCTTAATCTCTTTTATAATACAAATTGTAGCATCATACTTTCTGTTTAGACTCATTAAGATGTTTTGTACTACTCTTTTCTTTGAAATGGTTTCACCATAGGTTTTCATCTTATTGACTATATCAGTTAGTCTAGTTTAACAGCTCTATCGATCCTTTTATGAACCTTTGAATTCAAGCAGTAGGATATCCCAAGCTGCTTTAGCTGTTTCATCATTTGAGATTCTTAGAAGGGCTGAATACTAGTTACTACCCTATGGTTTGGGTCCAAAATCAATTTAGTTATTAGATTTCTAATTTCGTCAAAAACACCCCTGGACTTTTAATTTTGATCCAATAGATCCAATCCATTTATGTTAAGTGAGTCTGTTAACTTGCTGACGTGGCTCATGTGAGGTCTATGTTTTATGATGTGGGGATGAGGTGGCATACTTGGTCAGTGTAACTTGAACTCACAACCTAAATAAAAAAATTTTCAACAAATGATCCAACCATAACTTAAACTCACAACCTCTAACATACAAGTCATACAACAAACCACCATACTAATCTCTGATTTTATATTAATTATTGATAAATTTATAATAGTGGGACCCCCTCATTCAATTACAAGGTGGCATGTCATCAAAGAGGAGCCCACCAAGTTCATGTAAACCTCTAAGCTGACTAAGCATGCCACCTCATTGCCATATCATAAACATGGGCCCCACCTGAGCCATATCAACAAATTAGAGAACTTACTTAACATAACATTAACGGATTGGACCTATTAGTTCAAACCATGGACTCTACATGAGTCACGTCAGCAAGTTAGCGAACTTACTTAACACAACTAAAGGATTTGACCTATTAGATCAAACTTGAAAGTGTAGGGGTGTTTTTGATGAAATTAAAAGTCTAGGAACTGAATTGATTTTGAACCTAAATCACATGGTAGTAACCAGTATTTAGCCCTTCTTAGAAATATCTCATCAGCGACTGAGTTTTGAAATATGTCAAGTGCCTTTGCATCTTTCTTGATGTTTGTTTTCAACTCCATTTTTTGAGCTTCAGTAAGATCTGTTGCAACTAAAACTATGTAACCTTCATCAACATAGTTCTATAGTTCATGTGAGATGAACATGGTTCTCATCTTGATCATCTAGAAGTCAAAGTTCTCTCCATTGAAGATTGGAACTATGTTCTGGTGTTTTACTTGAGCTAGCCATATTTTCAGACCAGTAACTTTGAAAAACTTGTGTTTGTGTTTTTTGATTTTGTTCCAGTAGATGGTACACCCCAGTTGATGTTGATTAACAGAGCTTTGATACCATGTTAGAATTAGAGTTTCTAATTTGTAATTAACAAACTATATGTCACGCCCCTGATTTTACACACATGAAAATCGATATATATAATCTCATAATTACATATGCGTGAACGTTCAGCCATCAATACAAAATACTTAGAAATTTTTTTCCTTTTAACCCGAGTACATATTGATGCCCTGAACCCACTATGTCCATATTGATCCGCTCCACAGAGTCATATATTACAATGATTACGAATTAAATTGTCAACAACGAAATAAAACGTAAATGCTCCTCAGAGCTAACTACACAACAGAAGTCCTTATCAAAGGTAAAGTTACAAAAATGGCTTCCTACCGTAAAGCTGCAAAGGCGCTTCCTCAGCTTCAGCCCCGATTATCCCAACCTGCAGGATTAACCCCTAAACCGTTTGAATAGTGTACCAGGTTGTAACACAACAAACCCGGTAAGCTTTTGCAAGCCCGTATGAGTAACTCAAAACAGTTAACACAACTCACACCAGAAATAAGGAAAACAACTCACCCTTTGATTCCTTAAAACACGAAATAAAGGAGAATAATTCACACTTTAATTTCCTTTCAAATCGAAACATAGAAAACAACTCACACCTTGAATTCTATCAAATGTATCATAATCGTACCATAGAAAGCAAATCACACCTTGATTTCTATCAGTAAAACATAGAAAACAACTCACACCTTGAATTCTATCAAATGTACCATAATCGTACCATAGAAAGCAACTCACACCTTGATTTCTATCAAATTGTTAATAACGAAAACAACTTGCACCTTGTCCCCTTAAAAACCATTAATAAGGAAGCAACTCACACCTTGTTCCCTAAAAATACGTAATGTCATGAGTTATCAATAACCAATTCCCGTTACCCCATGAATTACCTATATGGCAGACAGATTAGAGCTCTAACTGAATCGTAACCACTCGTCCGGCCAAAGACGTGATTACCTGATATTCTGCCCAAGGTCATAGACCTTCGATCCTCGGGTCGCACAGTCCCTTGGAGCAAATCATTAAAGCAGTCGCACAGGACTCAGAAACATTACACAAATCGCAACGCTTTTGAAAACAATCGAAATCAACATTTCCATAATCATTGTTTTCCGAAAAGCCATAACACAAAACAATAAAAAGCATCAATTCATGCATATTGTTTTCATACCCAAATCTTAATGCTTTTCCCAAATCTCAATGCTTTTCAAAACAAATCGAAATCAATTATTTCCACAATCATTTGTTTTCCAAAAGCCACAACCCAAAACAATAAAGAGCATCATTTCATGCATATTGTTTTCATAAATCCACAAACCCACCAAAACATATATATTTCACTTAAATATATATCTATATGTAGTCATCCGCTCAGGAATACCTACTAATACCAATTATAGTTTGCAGTTAATAAATAACTCTCAAAACAATAAGGGTATTCCCGTTCGTGAATTAACTTCGTGAGATTACTCACCTCGAAACTCCCGTTGCATCTTCAATACAGAACAAAACAGCTTAATCACCAACTAACTGTCCAAGAATACTTCGTCAAGTACCTAAGGAAAGTACAACCTTGATTCAATCAATGAAATTCGTTTGAAACATCGAACCAAAATTCCCAAAGTGACATGAGGCGAAATTTCGAGACCACCCTATGTCTCCGGAATACTTCTATGATCAATGTGTCCAAACCACAAGTCGAATGCTTAGCACCGATATGAAACTGTAAAACTCATAACAAATCTATTCGAACTCCAAAATTTGCATATTATATATCGAAACGCTCGTATTGACGAGTAGAAAATATATAATACCAGAAATAGCCCTATACATGGCCGAAACACCGCCGGAACGCCGCCACAGGTAGTGGCGCACCGCCGCCTGCCAAAACTCAATATTTCACAAAACTCCCAACATCAAAGTTCTTCATCTAAGCATGCTTGTGAAGTTTCATAACTAGCTCGAAGTCAGAAAACAAGCATAAGGGGTCGAAAACTACCTCACAAGACTTGAACAGTAATCCAATCTGAGTTGAACCAAGTTTTACGTGAATCGATCCAAACAACCACCAAGGATCGATCAAGGAGGCTGCTCTGAGCTCCCCAAGCTCAACTTGAAGCCCCGCATATGTCGGAGATCGGAGAACCGATTAGGTCTGAAAACACTCAACTGCGCAGCCTTGCAGCGCCGCCGTGGATGAGAATCACCGCTAGAAGATGCCAGAGGGATGACCAGACAGAGGAGATGATCCTATCTGGAAAGTTTCGTCGCCGGAGACCGCCGCAGTTCCCCGGAAAAGCCGGGTCGGGTAGGCCGGGTTCGGGTCGGGTCAGTCGAAAAACTTTGACTCTGAAGGTGCAGCCGAGAGAGAAAAGAGAGAGAAGAAAGCTTTCCGGAAAAGGAAAGTGAAATTATGAAATGATTTTTCAGAAATTCCTTATTTATACCAAAATGGAAACTTCTTCCAATGGTCATAACTTCTTCATACAAACTCCGATTGATACGTTCCATATGTCCACGAACTCGTATCGATGCGCACTACAACTTTCGTGAAGGAAGTTTTCGGAGAATCTCAATGTATCAAAATTCAACCTTTGCGCCACCCCTAAAGTCATATTTTCCGAATGAAAATTAATCCGAAACACTTCCGCTCCGTCCACGAGCTACGAAACCGTCCAATAAACATAAAATTAATTCCGGAAAATCTTCGGAAAATAATTACCAATTTCCGGGGTATCACACTATAATCAACAACACAATCTGGGTGCTTGATTAACTTGCAGTAGCAATTGAAGTAGTAAGAATAGATGAGAAACCTGCAACTTAAGTACTTGATATTAGATCTAGAATTCTTACTTTATAACATCAAACTTAACCCTTATATAGGGTACATGAAAGAGATAATTAACAAGATTATAATGAACATTACACACAAAATATCTAGTTAATTTGAGTGGAGAAAACAGTACGTAATGCAAGTTGCTGCAAAAGTCTTCAATAGTTTCCTAGTTGGACCAGGAAAGCGTGAATTTCAACAGTTTCAAATATGGAGTTTCTATATATTTTAATTAATTGGTTTGAGTCTGATCATTGATTTTGATACCATGCCATATACGTTGTAATATCATAGACTAGCTCTTGATCTTGAGCTACTCTACAATTTTAGAGGGTTGGTATCCTACTATAAGGAGTACTGTCATCGATCTACTGATATGTTAATATACCATAGACTTTATGAGACTATGGATTCATGATCCAGTTGGTATATATTCAAAGCTATTTGTATGATCATTTAGATGTTATGTCATTTGTTCGTACTTTTCTACTTCTGTAAATTGAGATGATTTTTTTTGTCTTCTTCTATAATTGATGAATTCATTGATAATATGAAAAATTTTACAACTTATTAACCAGAGTATGTAGAGATCTCAAAAGATTCCAACAGTAGTGGCTTCAGCAAGCATATATTTACAGTAAAACTCAACAGCCTCTTGAGCGATTTAACACTAAGCAATGTAACTTTCGAGATGATGGCAATTTCTCACCCATCCTATAAACTTTCATGTATCTCTTGAAAGGGGAACATCGGTCTAAAAATGATCGAACCACATTGCTCAACTTCTCTAACAAGTTGTGAGTTGAATCATTTATGTAGGAAAATGTAGGTCGGAAGTACAGTTGAACCAAGCAAACTGTAAAAACGAGGTCCACTTGCATTTATTCTAGTTTTGAAATATCGATCATTTTACTACATATAGCCTTGAAGAATTTGTAGAAGCTACTTATTACATACTTAACCAACTCTCTAAAACTGAACATAATGCAAAATGGAGAAGAATTTACAATATGGTGAAACAATTATGTGATTTAAGACCAACAAGTCTTAAATCCTCCACAAAGACAAGATTTCTGACATTTGATGAAAATCTCACAGGCAACATCATATCAAAAAAGGAATGACAAACTACTTTCTTCTTATTTTTCATAAAGTTGCATTAATTTGCCAAATGCAACATGTCTCTTTTAGCACCATCAAACTAGTTCTTATGCCCATTTCAATTGCCCATCTTAACAATGTTTCAATGAACATTAATCTCATGTTTTGTCTTTCCTCGATGTTCAACAACATACGATATCATAATCTTAGTTGACATTAGATGTTGACATTTGTGAGCTCGGATGAAGAAGTCTGCGTTTCATTGATTCAGTAAAGAAATGACTCATCAAAAGTGAATGGAGAACTATTGTGGACAATTAAGTAGTTGGTCCTCATTTTGTACTAAATTAATTGGTTTTGTACATACATATAATCTCATTGGGGAAAATTTTATCCACACATTGCTGTTGGTATTTTAAAAGATTTTAAAATCTTTAATTTGATTTTCAATTTACAATTGTAACTTATGCTTTTAATCCTATAATTATTTGTGGGTTATAGGAGTTTCAATTTGGATTTAATTTTCTGATTTTATGGTGTGTTTTATGATGGAGGTTACATGAGATAATTGGAGCCAATAAAAGGCAACAATGTTTCCCAAGTTGTGTACAACAAAAGGATTCTCTCTACTCCTCATTACATACTACCACTTCGATACTACCTTCCATATTTTACTATTTTTTGGGCAACGGTTCTGTGACTTGGAGATTCTATCCGACTGTGAACGTGCTCATAGCGGACTTTTGGTTGCTTGTATTGGGGTCGTATCTTGGAGTCTTGTAGACCGTCAGCACCTGCACGTAGGGAGGCTACAAAGGCTTTAGGACAGCGTCTTTTGACATGCTTCACCATACCAGGCTTGTTTTCTCACTTTAGTTTTACTTTATATATATATATATTAGCCTATCTATTTTTATCTTAACTTTTCTTTCTTTTATTTTACCAAATTTATTTTCTATTTTAATCAATTTTACAAGGGAAAAAAAACCCAAATTTTTACAACAATCTAAAGCCTTTGTACGTTAAGTTTCTTTTAACCGATTGTAATCAACTATCTATTTCACTTTAAACCTTTAAAATTGCTGTTACAATTTTATACTTAATTGATTGTTTTGCTTTCTACAATCAAATTGACAATTCGTTAAGAAAATAGTAATTATTTTGTTTGTTGCTTTCTATTATATATATTCAATCATTTACTATAAGCTTTTATTGATATCATTGTTATTGTTAGCTTGAATACATATATTTTCTATTAATTATTTTGTCCTTGATTCAAGTTAGGAAATCTCAAATAGACTTGTATTTCAATTTTCAGAAATATTCACATCTCTTTGATTGTTGGAATTAGAATGGATACCATAGAAACCAATAGTGTGAAACCTGAAAAATTTGATGGTCAAAACTTTAGGAGGTGGCAAAAACAAATGAGGTATTGGCTAACTGTCTTAGGGCTAGTTTCCGCCTTAGAAGGTACAACTAGTGAGACTCCTTCAAAGAAAACCACACTTACAATTTCCACTCCCACTAGTGAAACACAAAGCTCAAAATCCACCACTCCTAAGATGACAAAAGATGAAATAGAATATCATTGTCACAATAGGATTCTTAGCGCCCTTTCTAATGATCTCTATGATGTCTATCGTGATACCACTAGTGCAAAGAGCCTTTGGGAAGAGTTAGAAGCTGAGTATGGGTTAGATGATGCAGGCATAGATCGTTTTACTGTGTCAACCTTTAACAGCTACAAAATGGTTGAAGGAGAAAACCGTGAGTGTGCAAATCCATGAGTTTAAAGACCTCTTAAGAAAAGTAGAGTCAAAGGGAACTAAGTTTACCGAAGAATTCAAAGTGTCTTGCCTCATAGATAAACTACCCCCTAGTTGGTCAAACTTTGCCAAGAGTCTTAGGCACAAACAAGGAGAGTTGACCTTAACCAAAGTGTTTAACAACCTTAGGGTAGAAGAGAAGCAGATTGAAGAAGGAAAATCTAAGGTGAATCTAGTGGAGAATTCAAACAATAGGAATAGGTTCCAACGTAGAAAGAATTCCTTCAAGAGAACCAATAGAAACAATTCCTTCCACCAAAACCAAAATTCCTTTCGTCGAGACTTCAACCATAGAAACAATAGGAATAGGTTCCAACGTAGAAAGAATTCCTTCAAGAGAACCAATAGAAACAATTCCTTCCACCAAAACCAAAATTCCTTTCGTCGAGACTTCAACCATAGGTTCCATTCCCACCCAAATAGGTCCCATAACAATTCCAATGACAAGAGAGAGCAATCATGCTTTGTCTGTGGGAGGACCAATCACTTAGCAAGGGACTGCCATTTTAAGAAGACAGAAGTCTACAAGCCTAAACCCAAATGGAACAAAGGGCAAAATGGTCCAAAAGCTCAAGTAAATATGCTTGTAGATCAAGATGATCAAAATGATCATATTTTGAGGTATAGTTCTAAGCCCTTAATTAATTTTACACACTCTAATAGTGATTGGTGGGTAGATTCAGGAGCAAATGTACATGTGTGTTTTGACAAAAGGTTTTTAAAAAATTATCAGGACTCAAGTGGAGGAAGTGTAACCCTAGGAAATAACACTGTCGCACCAGTACATGGAGTAGGAGACATAGAGCTGAAAATGACGTCTGGGAAGACCTTAATTCTCAAGGGGGTGCGACATGTTCCAGAAGTGAGGAGAAATCTTATTAGTGCTTCATGTTTGATGAAACAAGGTTTCAAAATTGTAATGAAGTCCCAGACTTATTATTACAAAGAATAATGTTTTGTTGGAAAAGGATATGTTAGTGAAGGTTTAATTAATTTGAATGTAGCACATGAAATGAATAAAATTTCTCCTCAAATTTTTAGTGTTGAATCTTGTGATGTGTGGCATGGAAGGTTAGGACATGTGAGTTTGAACAAAGTCAAAAAATTGATGGACTTAGAGTTAATACCAAAGTCTAGTGTAGATTTTAAGCAAAAATGTGAAGTGTGTGTTCAAGCCAAACGACCCAAGTTATCCTATAACAAGCTTGTAGAAAGAGACACACAAGTTTCAGAACTCATACATAGTGATGTATGTGACTCAAATAGAACCCCTACTAGAGGTGGAAACTAATACTTTGTGACATTTATTGATGACTACTCTAAGTATTGTTTTATCTTTCTTATAAAAACAAAAGATGAGGTGTTTGAGAAATTCAAGGTATATAAGAGTGAAGTTGAAAACCAATTAGATAAAAAGATCAAAAGACTTAGGTCTGATAGAGGTGGAGAGTATACCTCTAATGATCTTAATACGTTTTGTGAAGAACATGGAAT